>OX485805.1:47500-52500 GCA_950295325.1 Polytrichum commune | reverse complement strand
GGAGAGTCGGGGCCAAGTGGACACTTTTTTTTTTCCCGAAGTACAAGGGGAACCCGATGGTACTGGGCGAAGTAGGCTCACGCAGTCCCGACTGCATACTTGATTCTGCAGCAGGCTACGCTCAGATTCGCCCAGCACCATCGGATCCCCCTTCTAAGCTTTAATGAACTTCTCACAATGACAATTTTTTTTTCCCGAAGGGCATTCCGATGGTTTAGGCGACTGAAGGCGGAATAAGGGCCCCAAACCAGAACCATCGGATACCCCTTCCTCGCACGGTCGGAAGCGTCACGCACTAAAGCGATCAATGAATACGACCTCGGTTATCGCGCCGCCGGTTTTTTTCACACAAACGGCATCGATAGACCTTCGCGATTTAGACCCGAACCTTCTCCTCGCACCGGAATGGAAAGGGAACCGCGCCCGGGCCACGAAGGCCCATAAGGCAGCCCCTCCCCTCCCGACGCTAAGATCGATCCTGGTTCTGCAGTGGGCGGGGGCTACCCACTGCAGCTCGGCCTTCCCTCATAGAAGCCTCTGGGACTTCGCGCGGGGCCCCCCCCGCACCGTCAAGACACCTCTTGTCTCTCCTGGGAGAGTCGGGGCCAGGTGGACGTTTTCCCTCGCCAGGTTTTGGATCGGGAAACCTCGGGGGCTGGGTTTTCTAATTGGCCTGCGCGTTCCGTCGTCCGCCATCCTTTGCATTCGACGGTCCTCGCTTGCCGAAACCCTTTCCCCCTCGGTTCTCACTGAAGAAGACGCATTTCCCACTGAAGAGAGTTTGATGCGCCCCCCGACCCTCGGAATGCGCATTTCCCACTGAAGAGAGTTTGATGCGCACGCCCCGGAATGCGCATTTCCCACTGAAGGGAGTTTGATGCGCACCCGTTCGGAAATCTTCGGGAGGTGAAGGGAAAGAAGGCTCACCGCGACCGGGCCTCCAGGGCCTTTTGGCAGCTCATCGCCCCTCCCCCTTCGACTTCGGACTGACTCGGGATACCCTCTCTTCACCTTCCATCTTCGGGAAAAAGGGCTAACCGCGACCGGGCCTCCAGGGCCTTTTGGCAGCTCACCCCTCCCCCTCCGACTTCCGGATCAGCTAGAGAGACACCCTCCTCTTCCCTCTTCCATCTTCGGGAAAAAGGGCTAACCGCGACCGGGCCTCCAGGGCCTTTTGGCAGCTCACCCCTCCCCCTCCGACTTCCGGATCGCCCCCACCCTCCGACTTCGGGATCTTCGTACCAGATCGATGATTCGGGATACCCTCTCTTCACCTTCCATCTTCGGGAAAAAGGGCTAACCGCGACCGTGCCTCCAGGGCCTTTTGGCAGCTCACCCCTCTCCCGCCGACTTCCGGATCAGCTAGACGGACTCCGTCGTCTCCAACCCGCCTCCCCCTCATAGAAGCCTCTGGGACTCCGCGCGGGACCCCCCGGGCACCGTCAAGTAACCTCTTCTCTCTCCTAGGACAATCGGGGCCAAGTGGACACTTTTCCTTAGTCTCTCCGCCACCCTCCGCCACTCCTCCGCCTGCCTCCCGGGCTGCCTCCGCCGCTGCTCCGTCACTCCTCCCGGGAAAACAAATAAAGTATGGCAATTTTATATAGCACTTTTATATATAGCACTTTTATTTACTTAAACTAATATTAAATTTGAAAAATTTACCCCTCTGCCACCTGTTCCGACTAAATCATTTCCTTTAGTTTAATTATTATAAAAAAAGAAAAAATAACCCCTCTGCCACCTGTCCCCACTAAAACTTATTAAATTGGTTATTATTGGGTTTAATTCATATAAAATTAGAAAAAATAACCCCTCTGCCACACGTCCCGACTAAAAGTAGGGGTTAGGGTAAAAATATTTATCTCATCTATTTATCTATTTACGCATATATCTTCATCTATTTACGAGCGGATTCAAAGGGTTGGATACAAATGGAATTCCACGCACTTGGGTATTCGGGGTGGAGTGCCTCCCTCCCGGCGCTCCCTCACTCCCGGCGCTGCTTCCCGGCGCTCCCTCACTCCCTCGAGCTGCTTCCCGGCGCTCCCTCCCTCTCGCTGCCTCCCGCCGCTGGTCCGTCACTCCCCCGCCTGCCTGCCTCCCGCCGCTGGTCCGTCACTCCCCCGCCTGCCTGCCTGCCTCCCGCGCTGCCTGCCTCCCGGCGCTGCTCCGTCACTCCCCCGCCCGCCCGCCTGCCTCCCGGCGCTGCTCCGTCACTCCCCCGCCTGCCTGCCTGCCTCCCGGCGCTGGTCCGTCACTCCTCCCGCAGATAAAACAAATAAAGAAAAATCTATATAATAGCCATTTTAGTCAGTTAAATGAATATAAAATTTGGAAAATAGCCCCTCTGCCACATGTCCCGACTAAAAGTAGGTGGCTGATAAAAATATTTATCTCATCTATTTATGACCGATTGAAAATAGGCATATATTTTCATCTATTTACGAGCGGATTTATTTACGATTGGATACGAATGGAATGGAATTCCACACACTTGGATATTAGGAATGTCATTCGTTTAGGGGCGATTCACATGGTTGTATGTGAGTTATACATACAAATGGAATTCAGCACATTATTATGGATTCGATTTCCATTCGTTTAGGGTGTTGGATACAAATGGAATTCAGCACATTATCTTGAGACCCTACACTATTTGATGGAATACTAGTGTGTTGATGGAATTCAACACACTAGGCTATCAGGGTGGAATGCAAATGGAATTCAGCACACTTGGGTGTTAATCGGAAACCCTGGTAAAAAGGGGTCCGATGTTGGATTTACTTAGGGGCCAATTGAAAGTAGGTCCACGAAACACACATGGGGTTGGACGCACTTACGTATAAGTGCGGTATATGGGTCGGGTGGATTCGAATATGATCTATTTAGGCCCCGACTAAAATTAGGCAAACAGGGTGAAAAAGTGATATCTATTTCAGGATCGGGGTAAAAGGGGTCCGGATGTGGATTTATTTAGGCCCGGATTGAAAATAGGCATACGAAACAAGAATGGATTTCATCACACTTACGTATAAGTGCGGTATACGAATCGGGTAACATCGATTATGATATATTTAGGGCCCCATTAAAATTAGGCAAACAGGGTGAAAATGTTGTCTATTTCAGGAACATGGTAAAAAGGGGTCCGAATTGGGATTTACTTAGGGCCCCATTGAAATTACTTTTACAAAACAAGAATGGGTTTCAGCACACTTACGTATAAGTGCGGTATACGAATCGGGTAACATCGATTATGATATATTTAGGGCCCCATTAAAATTAGGCAAACAGGGTGAAAATGTTGTCTATTTCAGGAACATGGTAAAAAGGGCTCCGATTAGGGATTTACTTAGGGCCCCATTGAAATTACTTTTACAAAACACGAACGGGTTTGGACACACTTACGTATAAGTGCGGTCAATGGGTAGGGTGGAATGGATTATGATCTATTTAGGGGTACACTAAAATTAGGCAAACAGGGTGAAAAAGACATCTAATTCAGGAACATGGTAAAAAGGGGTCCGAATTGGGATTTATTCAGGGCCCCATTGAAATTACTTATACAAAAAAAGAATGGGGTTGGACACAATTACGTGTAAGTGCGGTGGATGGGTGGGGTGGAATCGATTATGATCTATTTAAGGGTCCACTAAAATTAGGCAAACAGGGTGAAAATTGTTGTCTATTTCGGTCTAGGGTTTAGGGAACAGGGTAAAAAGGGGTCCGATTATGGGTTTACTTAGGGGCCGATTGAAATTACTTTTACAAAACAAGAATGGGGTTGGACACACTTACGTATAAGTGTTTAGTATGGGTCGGGGTTAATCCACTATGATCTATTTATGGGTGTATTAAAATTAGGGGAATCGTGTGAAAATGTTGTCTATTTCAGGGTCGGAGAACAGGGTAAAAAGGGGTCGTAATTTGCATTTACTTAGGGCCCGATTGAAAGTGGGTATATGAAACAAGAGTGGGTTTGGACACACTTATGTATGAGTGCGGTGGATGGGTTGGGTGGAATCGCTTAGGGTCTATTGAGGGCATGGATAAAAATAGGTGAAGGGTGTGAAAAGGGTTATCTATGTCGGTCTATTTCAGGGTTAGGGTAAAAAGGGGTCCGATTATGGATTTACTTAGGGGCCGATTGAAATCAGGTGTGTAAAAAAAGAATGGGTGTGGACACAATTAGGTATAAGTGCGGTGGATGGGTGGGGTGAGGTCGATTATGATGTATTTAGGGCATGGATAAAAATAGGCAAACAGGGTGAAAAGTGATGTCTATTTCAGGGTTTTGGGTGAAAAGGGGTTGGAATTGGGATTTATTTAGGGCCCCATTGAAAGTAGATGTACGAAAAAAGAATGGGGTTGATGACACTTGGGTATAAGTGAGGTGAATGGGTGGGGTGGATTGGATTTGGATGTATTTAGGGGTGGAATAAAATTAGGCAAATAGTGTGATCTATTTCAGGGTTGAGGGTTTATAAAGGGGTGAGTTTACAGGGTAAAAAGGGGTCGTAATTTGCATTTGCTTAGGGGCGGAATGAAAGTAGGCATAGGAAAGAGGAACGGGTTTGGACACACTTAGGTATAAGTGCGGCGGATGGGTGGGGGTGGATGGATTATGATGTATGTAGGGACCGACAAAAAATAGTGAAATAGGGTGATCTATTTAAGGGTGGGATGAATGCGGGAGGTAGGAAATAGTGAATTGGATGTTGGGCAGATTTAGGTAGGAATGAGATGGGTTGGTATTGTGGCGGATTGGGTTTGGTTTCATTCGTGTAGGAGCGAACTTCGAATGGAATGGAACGGAACGGAACGTAACACATTGGGGTGGGAATGGGTTGCCCCGGTAAGTGGCGGAATTTACGATTTTGGGAGCGGATAAAAAAAATGTTTGGATGCGGATGTGTTTGGGAGGTTGGGGTATTTGCGAGGGGTTTGGGAAAAGGTGCGGAGTGGGAGCGATTAGGGGTTGGGTGGGTTTAGGAGCGGGT
>OX485805.1:35000-37500 GCA_950295325.1 Polytrichum commune | reverse complement strand
AGGGCTAACCGCGACCGGGCCTCCAGGGCCTTTTGGCAGCTCACCCCTCCCCCTCCGACTTCCGGATCGCCCCCACCCTCCGACTTCGGGATCTTCGTACCAGATCGATGATTCGGGATACCCTCTCTTCACCTTCCATCTTCGGGAAAAAGGGCTAACCGCGACCGTGCCTCCAGGGCCTTTTGGCAGCTCACCCCTCTCCCGCCGACTTCCGGATCAGCTAGACGGACTCCGTCGTCTCCAACCCGCCTCCCCCTCATAGAAGCCTCTGGGACTCCGCGCGGGACCCCCCGGGCACCGTCAAGTAACCTCTTCTCTCTCCTAGGACAATCGGGGCCAAGTGGACACTTTTCCTTAGTCTCTCCGCCACCCTCCGCCACTCCTCCGCCTGCCTCCCGGGCTGCCTCCGCCGCTGCTCCGTCACTCCTCCCGGGAAAACAAATAAAGTATGGCAATTTTATATAGCACTTTTATATATAGCACTTTTATTTACTTAAACTAATATTAAATTTGAAAAATTTACCCCTCTGCCACCTGTTCCGACTAAATCATTTCCTTTAGTTTAATTATTATAAAAAAAGAAAAAATAACCCCTCTGCCACCTGTCCCCACTAAAACTTATTAAATTGGTTATTATTGGGTTTAATTCATATAAAATTAGAAAAAATAACCCCTCTGCCACACGTCCCGACTAAAAGTAGGGGTTAGGGTAAAAATATTTATCTCATCTATTTATCTATTTACGCATATATCTTCATCTATTTACGAGCGGATTCAAAGGGTTGGATACAAATGGAATTCCACGCACTTGGGTATTCGGGGTGGAGTGCCTCCCTCCCGGCGCTCCCTCACTCCCGGCGCTGCTTCCCGGCGCTCCCTCACTCCCTCGAGCTGCTTCCCGGCGCTCCCTCCCTCTCGCTGCCTCCCGCCGCTGGTCCGTCACTCCCCCGCCTGCCTGCCTCCCGCCGCTGGTCCGTCACTCCCCCGCCTGCCTGCCTGCCTCCCGCGCTGCCTGCCTCCCGGCGCTGCTCCGTCACTCCCCCGCCCGCCCGCCTGCCTCCCGGCGCTGCTCCGTCACTCCCCCGCCTGCCTGCCTGCCTCCCGGCGCTGGTCCGTCACTCCTCCCGCAGATAAAACAAATAAAGAAAAATCTATATAATAGCCATTTTAGTCAGTTAAATGAATATAAAATTTGGAAAATAGCCCCTCTGCCACATGTCCCGACTAAAAGTAGGTGGCTGATAAAAATATTTATCTCATCTATTTATGACCGATTGAAAATAGGCATATATTTTCATCTATTTACGAGCGGATTTATTTACGATTGGATACGAATGGAATGGAATTCCACACACTTGGATATTAGGAATGTCATTCGTTTAGGGGCGATTCACATGGTTGTATGTGAGTTATACATACAAATGGAATTCAGCACATTATTATGGATTCGATTTCCATTCGTTTAGGGTGTTGGATACAAATGGAATTCAGCACATTATCTTGAGACCCTACACTATTTGATGGAATACTAGTGTGTTGATGGAATTCAACACACTAGGCTATCAGGGTGGAATGCAAATGGAATTCAGCACACTTGGGTGTTAATCGGAAACCCTGGTAAAAAGGGGTCCGATGTTGGATTTACTTAGGGGCCAATTGAAAGTAGGTCCACGAAACACACATGGGGTTGGACGCACTTACGTATAAGTGCGGTATATGGGTCGGGTGGATTCGAATATGATCTATTTAGGCCCCGACTAAAATTAGGCAAACAGGGTGAAAAAGTGATATCTATTTCAGGATCGGGGTAAAAGGGGTCCGGATGTGGATTTATTTAGGCCCGGATTGAAAATAGGCATACGAAACAAGAATGGATTTCATCACACTTACGTATAAGTGCGGTATACGAATCGGGTAACATCGATTATGATATATTTAGGGCCCCATTAAAATTAGGCAAACAGGGTGAAAATGTTGTCTATTTCAGGAACATGGTAAAAAGGGGTCCGAATTGGGATTTACTTAGGGCCCCATTGAAATTACTTTTACAAAACAAGAATGGGTTTCAGCACACTTACGTATAAGTGCGGTATACGAATCGGGTAACATCGATTATGATATATTTAGGGCCCCATTAAAATTAGGCAAACAGGGTGAAAATGTTGTCTATTTCAGGAACATGGTAAAAAGGGCTCCGATTAGGGATTTACTTAGGGCCCCATTGAAATTACTTTTACAAAACACGAACGGGTTTGGACACACTTACGTATAAGTGCGGTCAATGGGTAGGGTGGAATGGATTATGATCTATTTAGGGGTACACTAAAATTAGGCAAACAGGGTGAAAAAGACATCTAATTCAGGAACATGGTAAAAAGGGGTCCGAATTGGGATTTATTCAGGGCCCCATTGAAATTACTTATACAAAAAAAGAATGGGGTTGGACACAATTACGTGTAAGTGCGGTGGATGGGTGGGGTGGAATCGATTATGATCTATT
>OX485805.1:20000-25000 GCA_950295325.1 Polytrichum commune | reverse complement strand
TCCCGAAGTAGAAGGGGAACCCGATGGTACTGGGCGAAGTAGGCTCACGCCGTCCCGACTGCATACTTGGTTCTGCAGCAGGCTACGCTCAGATTCGCCCAGCACCATCGGATCCCCCTTCTACTCGCACAATCGGATTCCCCTTCCCTCATAGAAGCCTCTGGGACTCCGCGCGGAGCCCCCTCCCCACCGTCAAGTGACCACTTCTCTCTCTGAGGAGAGTCGGGGCCAAGTGGACACTTTTTTTTTTCCCGAAGTACAAGGGGAACCCGATGGTACTGGGCGAAGTAGGCTCACGCAGTCCCGACTGCATACTTGATTCTGCAGCAGGCTACGCTCAGATTCGCCCAGCACCATCGGATCCCCCTTCTAAGCTTTAATGAACTTCTCACAATGACAATTTTTTTTTCCCGAAGGGCATTCCGATGGTTTAGGCGACTGAAGGCGGAATAAGGGCCCCAAACCAGAACCATCGGATACCCCTTCCTCGCACGGTCGGAAGCGTCACGCACTAAAGCGATCAATGAATACGACCTCGGTTATCGCGCCGCCGGTTTTTTTCACACAAACGGCATCGATAGACCTTCGCGATTTAGACCCGAACCTTCTCCTCGCACCGGAATGGAAAGGGAACCGCGCCCGGGCCACGAAGGCCCATAAGGCAGCCCCTCCCCTCCCGACGCTAAGATCGATCCTGGTTCTGCAGTGGGCGGGGGCTACCCACTGCAGCTCGGCCTTCCCTCATAGAAGCCTCTGGGACTTCGCGCGGGGCCCCCCCCGCACCGTCAAGACACCTCTTGTCTCTCCTGGGAGAGTCGGGGCCAGGTGGACGTTTTCCCTCGCCAGGTTTTGGATCGGGAAACCTCGGGGGCTGGGTTTTCTAATTGGCCTGCGCGTTCCGTCGTCCGCCATCCTTTGCATTCGACGGTCCTCGCTTGCCGAAACCCTTTCCCCCTCGGTTCTCACTGAAGAAGACGCATTTCCCACTGAAGAGAGTTTGATGCGCCCCCCGACCCTCGGAATGCGCATTTCCCACTGAAGAGAGTTTGATGCGCACGCCCCGGAATGCGCATTTCCCACTGAAGGGAGTTTGATGCGCACCCGTTCGGAAATCTTCGGGAGGTGAAGGGAAAGAAGGCTCACCGCGACCGGGCCTCCAGGGCCTTTTGGCAGCTCATCGCCCCTCCCCCTTCGACTTCGGACTGACTCGGGATACCCTCTCTTCACCTTCCATCTTCGGGAAAAAGGGCTAACCGCGACCGGGCCTCCAGGGCCTTTTGGCAGCTCACCCCTCCCCCTCCGACTTCCGGATCAGCTAGAGAGACACCCTCCTCTTCCCTCTTCCATCTTCGGGAAAAAGGGCTAACCGCGACCGGGCCTCCAGGGCCTTTTGGCAGCTCACCCCTCCCCCTCCGACTTCCGGATCGCCCCCACCCTCCGACTTCGGGATCTTCGTACCAGATCGATGATTCGGGATACCCTCTCTTCACCTTCCATCTTCGGGAAAAAGGGCTAACCGCGACCGTGCCTCCAGGGCCTTTTGGCAGCTCACCCCTCTCCCGCCGACTTCCGGATCAGCTAGACGGACTCCGTCGTCTCCAACCCGCCTCCCCCTCATAGAAGCCTCTGGGACTCCGCGCGGGACCCCCCGGGCACCGTCAAGTAACCTCTTCTCTCTCCTAGGACAATCGGGGCCAAGTGGACACTTTTCCTTAGTCTCTCCGCCACCCTCCGCCACTCCTCCGCCTGCCTCCCGGGCTGCCTCCGCCGCTGCTCCGTCACTCCTCCCGGGAAAACAAATAAAGTATGGCAATTTTATATAGCACTTTTATATATAGCACTTTTATTTACTTAAACTAATATTAAATTTGAAAAATTTACCCCTCTGCCACCTGTTCCGACTAAATCATTTCCTTTAGTTTAATTATTATAAAAAAAGAAAAAATAACCCCTCTGCCACCTGTCCCCACTAAAACTTATTAAATTGGTTATTATTGGGTTTAATTCATATAAAATTAGAAAAAATAACCCCTCTGCCACACGTCCCGACTAAAAGTAGGGGTTAGGGTAAAAATATTTATCTCATCTATTTATCTATTTACGCATATATCTTCATCTATTTACGAGCGGATTCAAAGGGTTGGATACAAATGGAATTCCACGCACTTGGGTATTCGGGGTGGAGTGCCTCCCTCCCGGCGCTCCCTCACTCCCGGCGCTGCTTCCCGGCGCTCCCTCACTCCCTCGAGCTGCTTCCCGGCGCTCCCTCCCTCTCGCTGCCTCCCGCCGCTGGTCCGTCACTCCCCCGCCTGCCTGCCTCCCGCCGCTGGTCCGTCACTCCCCCGCCTGCCTGCCTGCCTCCCGCGCTGCCTGCCTCCCGGCGCTGCTCCGTCACTCCCCCGCCCGCCCGCCTGCCTCCCGGCGCTGCTCCGTCACTCCCCCGCCTGCCTGCCTGCCTCCCGGCGCTGGTCCGTCACTCCTCCCGCAGATAAAACAAATAAAGAAAAATCTATATAATAGCCATTTTAGTCAGTTAAATGAATATAAAATTTGGAAAATAGCCCCTCTGCCACATGTCCCGACTAAAAGTAGGTGGCTGATAAAAATATTTATCTCATCTATTTATGACCGATTGAAAATAGGCATATATTTTCATCTATTTACGAGCGGATTTATTTACGATTGGATACGAATGGAATGGAATTCCACACACTTGGATATTAGGAATGTCATTCGTTTAGGGGCGATTCACATGGTTGTATGTGAGTTATACATACAAATGGAATTCAGCACATTATTATGGATTCGATTTCCATTCGTTTAGGGTGTTGGATACAAATGGAATTCAGCACATTATCTTGAGACCCTACACTATTTGATGGAATACTAGTGTGTTGATGGAATTCAACACACTAGGCTATCAGGGTGGAATGCAAATGGAATTCAGCACACTTGGGTGTTAATCGGAAACCCTGGTAAAAAGGGGTCCGATGTTGGATTTACTTAGGGGCCAATTGAAAGTAGGTCCACGAAACACACATGGGGTTGGACGCACTTACGTATAAGTGCGGTATATGGGTCGGGTGGATTCGAATATGATCTATTTAGGCCCCGACTAAAATTAGGCAAACAGGGTGAAAAAGTGATATCTATTTCAGGATCGGGGTAAAAGGGGTCCGGATGTGGATTTATTTAGGCCCGGATTGAAAATAGGCATACGAAACAAGAATGGATTTCATCACACTTACGTATAAGTGCGGTATACGAATCGGGTAACATCGATTATGATATATTTAGGGCCCCATTAAAATTAGGCAAACAGGGTGAAAATGTTGTCTATTTCAGGAACATGGTAAAAAGGGGTCCGAATTGGGATTTACTTAGGGCCCCATTGAAATTACTTTTACAAAACAAGAATGGGTTTCAGCACACTTACGTATAAGTGCGGTATACGAATCGGGTAACATCGATTATGATATATTTAGGGCCCCATTAAAATTAGGCAAACAGGGTGAAAATGTTGTCTATTTCAGGAACATGGTAAAAAGGGCTCCGATTAGGGATTTACTTAGGGCCCCATTGAAATTACTTTTACAAAACACGAACGGGTTTGGACACACTTACGTATAAGTGCGGTCAATGGGTAGGGTGGAATGGATTATGATCTATTTAGGGGTACACTAAAATTAGGCAAACAGGGTGAAAAAGACATCTAATTCAGGAACATGGTAAAAAGGGGTCCGAATTGGGATTTATTCAGGGCCCCATTGAAATTACTTATACAAAAAAAGAATGGGGTTGGACACAATTACGTGTAAGTGCGGTGGATGGGTGGGGTGGAATCGATTATGATCTATTTAAGGGTCCACTAAAATTAGGCAAACAGGGTGAAAATTGTTGTCTATTTCGGTCTAGGGTTTAGGGAACAGGGTAAAAAGGGGTCCGATTATGGGTTTACTTAGGGGCCGATTGAAATTACTTTTACAAAACAAGAATGGGGTTGGACACACTTACGTATAAGTGTTTAGTATGGGTCGGGGTTAATCCACTATGATCTATTTATGGGTGTATTAAAATTAGGGGAATCGTGTGAAAATGTTGTCTATTTCAGGGTCGGAGAACAGGGTAAAAAGGGGTCGTAATTTGCATTTACTTAGGGCCCGATTGAAAGTGGGTATATGAAACAAGAGTGGGTTTGGACACACTTATGTATGAGTGCGGTGGATGGGTTGGGTGGAATCGCTTAGGGTCTATTGAGGGCATGGATAAAAATAGGTGAAGGGTGTGAAAAGGGTTATCTATGTCGGTCTATTTCAGGGTTAGGGTAAAAAGGGGTCCGATTATGGATTTACTTAGGGGCCGATTGAAATCAGGTGTGTAAAAAAAGAATGGGTGTGGACACAATTAGGTATAAGTGCGGTGGATGGGTGGGGTGAGGTCGATTATGATGTATTTAGGGCATGGATAAAAATAGGCAAACAGGGTGAAAAGTGATGTCTATTTCAGGGTTTTGGGTGAAAAGGGGTTGGAATTGGGATTTATTTAGGGCCCCATTGAAAGTAGATGTACGAAAAAAGAATGGGGTTGATGACACTTGGGTATAAGTGAGGTGAATGGGTGGGGTGGATTGGATTTGGATGTATTTAGGGGTGGAATAAAATTAGGCAAATAGTGTGATCTATTTCAGGGTTGAGGGTTTATAAAGGGGTGAGTTTACAGGGTAAAAAGGGGTCGTAATTTGCATTTGCTTAGGGGCGGAATGAAAGTAGGCATAGGAAAGAGGAACGGGTTTGGACACACTTAGGTATAAGTGCGGCGGATGGGTGGGGGTGGATGGATTATGATGTATGTAGGGACCGACAAAAAATAGTGAAATAGGGTGATCTATTTAAGGGTGGGATGAATGCGGGAGGTAGGAAATAGTGAATTGGATGTTGGGCAGATTTAGGTAGGAATGAGATGGGTTGGTATTGTGGCGGATTGGGTTTGGTTTCATTCGT
>OX485805.1:7500-10000 GCA_950295325.1 Polytrichum commune | reverse complement strand
CCAGATCGATGATTCGGGATACCCTCTCTTCACCTTCCATCTTCGGGAAAAAGGGCTAACCGCGACCGTGCCTCCAGGGCCTTTTGGCAGCTCACCCCTCTCCCGCCGACTTCCGGATCAGCTAGACGGACTCCGTCGTCTCCAACCCGCCTCCCCCTCATAGAAGCCTCTGGGACTCCGCGCGGGACCCCCCGGGCACCGTCAAGTAACCTCTTCTCTCTCCTAGGACAATCGGGGCCAAGTGGACACTTTTCCTTAGTCTCTCCGCCACCCTCCGCCACTCCTCCGCCTGCCTCCCGGGCTGCCTCCGCCGCTGCTCCGTCACTCCTCCCGGGAAAACAAATAAAGTATGGCAATTTTATATAGCACTTTTATATATAGCACTTTTATTTACTTAAACTAATATTAAATTTGAAAAAATTACCCCTCTGCCACCTGTTCCGACTAAATCATTTCCTTTAGTTTAATTATTATAAAAAAAGAAAAAATAACCCCTCTGCCACCTGTCCCCCCTAAAACTTATTAAATTGGTTATTATTGGGTTTAATTCATATAAAATTAGAAAAAAGAACCCCTCTGCCACACGTCCCGACTAAAAGTAGGGGTTTGGGTAAAAATATTTATCTCATCTATTTATCTATTTACGCATATATCTTCATCTATTTACGAGCGGATTCAAAGGGTTGGATACAAATGGAATTCCACGCACTTGGGTATTCGGGGTGGAGTGCCTCCCTCCCTCCCTCCCTCCCGGCGCTGCTTCCCGGCGCTCCCTCACTCCCGGCGCTGCTTCCCGGCGCTCCCTCACTCCCTCGCGCTGCTTCCCGGCGCTCCCTCCCTCTCGCTGCCTCCCGCCGCTGCTCCGTCACTCCCCCGCCTGCCTGCCTGCCTCCCGCGCTGCCTGCCTCCCGGCGCTGCTCCGTCACTCCCCCGCCCGCCTGCCTGCCTCCCGGCGCTGCTCCGTCACTCCCCCGCCTGCCTGCCTGCCCGCCCGCCTGCCTGCCTCCCGGCGCTGGTCCGTCACTCCTCCCGCAGATAAAACAAATAAAGAAAAATCTATATAATAGCCATTTTAGTCAGTTAAATGAATATAAAATTTGGAAAATAGCCCCTCTGCCACATGTCCCGACTAAAAGTAGGTGGCTGATAAAAATATTTATCTCATCTATTTATGACCGATTGAAAATAGGCATATATTTTCATCTATTTACGAGCGGATTTATTTACGATTGGATACGAATGGAATGGAATTCCACACACTTGGATATTAGGAATGTCATTCGTTTAGGGGCGATTCACATGGTTGTATGTGAGTTATACATACAAATGGAATTCGGCACATTATTATGGATTCGATTTCCATTCGTTTAGGGTGTTGGATACAAATGGAATTCAGCACATTATCTTGAGACCCTACACTATTTGATGGAATACTAGTGTGTTGATGGAATTCAACACACTAGGCTATCAGGGTGGAATGCAAATGGAATTCAGCACACTTGGGTGTTAATCGGAAACCCTGGTAAAAAGGGGTCCGATGTTGGATTTACTTAGGGGCCAATTGAAAGTAGGTCCACGAAACACACATGGGGTTGGACGCACTTACGTATAAGTGCGGTATATGGGTCGGGTGGATTCGAATATGATCTATTTAGGCCCCGACTAAAATTAGGCAAACAAGGTGAAAAAGTGATATCTATTTCAGGATCGGGGTAAAAGGGGTCCGGATGTGGATTTATTTAGGCCCGGATTGAAAATAGGCATACGAAACAAGAATGGATTTCATCACACTTACGTATAAGTGCGGTCAATGGGTAGGGTGGAATGGTTTAGGATATATTTAGGGGCCACTTAAAATTAGGCAAACAGGGTGAAAAATGTTGTCTATTTCAGGAACATGGTAAAAAGGGGTCCGAATTGGGATTTACTTAGGGCCCCATTGAAATTACTTTTACAAAACAAGAATGGGTTTCAGCACACTTACGTATAAGTGCGGTATACGAATCGGGTAACATCGATTATGATATATTTAGGGCCCCATTAAAATTAGGCAAACAGGGTGAAAATGTTATCTATTTCAGGAACATGGTAAAAAGGGCTCCGATTAGGGATTTACTTAGGGCCCCATTGAAATTACTTTTACAAAACACGAACGGGTTTGGACACACTTACGTATAAGTGCGGTCAATGGGTAGGGTGGAATGGATTATGATCTATTTAGGGGTACACTAAAATTAGGCAAACAGGGTGAAAAAGACATCTAATTCAGGAACATGGTAAAAAGGGGTCCGAATTGGGATTTATTCAGGGCCCCATTGAAATTACTTATACAAAAAAAGAATGGGGTTGGACACAATTACGTGTAAGTGCGGTGGATGGGTGGGGTGGAATCGATTATGATCTATTTAAGGGTCCACTAAAATTAGGCAAACAGGGTGAAAAATGTTGTCTATTTCGGTCTATTTCAGGGAACAGGGTAAAAAGGGGTCCGATTATGGGT
>OX485804.1:70289032-70291532 GCA_950295325.1 Polytrichum commune | reverse complement strand
GAAACCCATTCTTGTTTCGTATGCCTATCTTCAATCCGGGCCTAAATAAATCCACATCCGGACCCCTTTTACCCCGATCCTGAAATAGATATCACTTTTTCACCCTGTTTGCCTAATTTTAGTCGGGGCCTAAATAGATCATATTCGAATCCACCCGACCCATATACCGCACTTATACGTAAGTGTGTCCAACCCCATGTGTGTTTCGTGGACCTACTTTCAATTGGCCCCGAAGTAAATCCAACATCGGACCCCTTTTTACCAGGGTTTCCGATTAACACCCAAGTGTGCTGAATTCCATTTGCATTCCACCCTGATAGCCTAGTGTGTTGAATTCCATCAACACACTAGTATTCCATCAAATAGTTTAGGGTCTCAAGATAATGTGCTGAATTCCATTTGTATCCAACACCCCAAACGAATGGAAATCGAATCCATAATAATGTGCCGAATTCCATTTGTATGTATAACTCACATACAACCATGTGAATCGCCCCTAAACGAATGACATTCCTAATATCCAAGTGTGTGGAATTCCATTCCATTCGTATCCAATCGTAAATAAATCCGCTCGTAAATAGATGAAAATATATGCCTATTTTCAATCGGTCATAAATAGATGAGATAAATATTTTTATCAGCCACCTACTTTTAGTCGGGACATGTGGCAGAGGGGCTATTTTCCAAATTTTATATTCATTTAACTGAATAAAATGGCTATTATATAGATTTTTCTTTATTTGTTTTATCTGCGGGAGGAGTGACAGAGCCGCGCCGGGAGGCAGGCAGGCGGGCGGAGGAGTGACGGACCAGCGGCGGGAGGCAGCGAGAGGGAGGGAGCGCCGGGAAGCAGCGCGAGGGAGTGAGGGAGCGCCGGGAAGCAGCGCCGGGAGTGAGGGAGCGCCGGGAAGCAGCGCGAGGGAGTGAGGGAGCGCCGGGAAGCAGCGCCGGGAGTGAGGGAGCGCCGGGAAGCAGCGCCGGGAGTGAGGGAGCGCCGGGAAGCAGCGCCGGGAGGGAGGGAGGGAGGGAGGCACTCCACCCCGAATACCCAAGTGCGTGGAATTCCATTTGTATCCAACCCTTTGAATCCGCTCGTAAATAGATGAAGATATATGCGTAAATAGATAAATAGATGAGATAAATATTTTTACCCTAACCCCTACTTTTAGTCGGGACGTGTGGCAGAGGGGTTATTTTTTCTAATTTTATATGAATTAAACCCAATAATAACCAATTTAATAAGTTTTAGTGGGGACAGGTGGCAGAGGGGTTATTTTTTCTTTTTTTATAATAATTAAACTAAAGGAAATGATTTAGTCGGAACAGGTGGCAGAGGGGTAATTTTTTCAAATTTAATATTAGTTTAAGTAAATAAAAGTGCTATATATAAAAGTGCTATATAAAATTGCCATACTTTATTTGTTTTCCCGGGAGGAGTGACGGAGCAGCGGCGGAGGCAGCCCGGGAGGCAGGCGGAGGAGTGGCGGAGGGTGGCGGAGAGACTAAGGAAAAGTGTCCACTTGGCCCCGATTGTCCTAGGAGAGAGAAGAGGTTACTTGACGGTGCCCGGGGGGTCCCGCGCGGAGTCCCAGAGGCTTCTATGAGGGGGAGGCGGGTTGGAGACGACGGAGTCCGTCTAGCTGATCCGGAAGTCGGCGGGAGAGGGGTGAGCTGCCAAAAGGCCCTGGAGGCACGGTCGCGGTTAGCCCTTTTTCCCGAAGATGGAAGGTGAAGAGAGGGTATCCCGAATCATCGATCTGGTACGAAGATCCCGAAGTCGGAGGGTGGGGGCGATCCGGAAGTCGGAGGGGGAGGGGTGAGCTGCCAAAAGGCCCTGGAGGCCCGGTCGCGGTTAGCCCTTTTTCCCGAAGATGGAAGAGGGAAGAGGAGGGTGTCTCTCTAGCTGATCCGAAAGTCGGAGGGGGAGGGGTGAGCTGCCAAAAGGCCCTGGAGGCCCGGTCGCGGTTAGCCCTTTTTCCCGAAGATGGAAGGTGAAGAGAGGGTATCCCGAGTCAGTCCGAAGTCGAAGGGGGAGGGGCGATGAGCTGCCAAAAGGCCCTGGAGGCCCGGTCGCGGTGAGCCTTCTTTCCCTTCACCTCCCGAAGATTTCCGAACGGGTGCGCATCAAACTCTCTTCAGTGGGAAATGCGCATTCCGGGGCGTGCGCATCAAACTCTCTTCAGTGGGAAATGCGCATTCCGAGGGTCGGGGGGCGCATCAAACTCTCTTCAGTGGGAAATGCGTCTTCTTCAGTGAGAACCGAGGGGGAAAGGGTTTCGGCAAGCGAGAACCGTCGAATGCAAAGGATGGCGGACGACGGAACGCGCAGGCCAATTAGAAAACCCAGCCCCCGAGGTTTCCCGATCCAAAACCTGGCGAGGGAAAACGTCCACCTGGCCCCGACTCTCCTAGGAGAGACAAGAGGTGTCTTGACGGTGCGGGGGGGCCCCCGCGGGAAGTCCCAGAGGCTTCTATGAGGGAAGGGGAATCCGAATGTCCG
>OX485804.1:70274032-70279032 GCA_950295325.1 Polytrichum commune | reverse complement strand
GACCCCTTTTTACCCTGTAAACTCACCCCTTTTTACCCTCGACCCTGAAATAGATCACACTATTTGCCTAATTTTATTCCACCCCTAAATACATCCAAACCCAATCCACCCCACCCGTTCACCTCACTTATACCCAAGTGTCATCAACCCCATTCTTTTTTCGTCTCCCTACTTTCAATCGGGCCCCAAATAAATCCAAATTCCAACCCCTTTTTACCCCAAACCCTGAAATAGACATCGCTTTTCACCCTGTTTTCCTATTTTTATCCATGCCCTAAATACATCATAATCGATTCCACCCCACCCATCCACCGCGCTTATACGTAATTGTGTCCACACCCATTCTTTTTTTACACACCCGATTTCAATCGGGGCCTAAGTAAATCCATAATCGGACCCCTTTTTACCCTAATCCTCAAATAGACCGACATAGATAACACTTTTCACACCCTTCACCTATTTTTATCCATGCCCTCAATAGACCCCAAGCGATTCCGCCCCACCCATCCACCGCACTCATACATAAGTGTGTCCAAACCCACTCTTGTTTCCTACACCCACTTTCAATCGGGCCCTTAGTAAATGCAAATTACGACCCCTTTTTACCCTGTTCTCCGACCCTGAAATAGACAACATTTTTCACACGATTCCCCTGATTTTAATATACCCCTAAATATATCATAATGGATTAACCCCGACCCATACACCACACTTATACGTAAGTGTGTCCAACCCCATTCTTGTTTTGTAAAAGTAATTTCAATCGGCCCCTAAGTAAACACATAATCGGACCCCTTTTTACCCTGTTCCCTGAATTAGACCGAAATAGACAACACTTTTCACCCTGTTTGCCTAATTTTAGTGTACCCTTAAATAGATCATAATCGATTCCACCCCACCCATCCACCGCGCTTATACGTAATTGTGTCCAACCCCATTCTTTTTTTGTATAAGTAATTTCAATGGGGCCCTGAATAAATCCCAATTCGGACCCCTTTTTACCATGTTCCTGAATTAGATGTCTTTTTCACCCTGTTTGCCTAATTTTAGTGGACCCCTAAATAGATCATAATCCATTCCACCCTACCCATTGACCGCACTTATACGTAAGTGTGTCCAAACCCGTTCGTGTTTTGTAAAATTAATTTCAATGGGGCCCTAAGTAAATCCCTAATCGGAGCCCTTTTTACCATGTTCCTGAAATAGACAACATTTTCACCCTGTTTGCCTAATTTTAATGGGGCCCTAAATATATCATAATCGATGTTACCCGATTCGTATACCGCACTTATACGTAAGTGTGCTGAAACCCATTCTTGTTTTGTAAAAGTAATTTCAATGGGGCCCTAAGTAAATCCCAATTCGGACCCCTTTTTACCATGTTCCTGAAATAGACAACATTTTCACCCTGTTTGCCTAATTTTAATGGGGCCCTAAATATATCATAATCGATGTTACCCGATTCGTATACCGCACTTATACGTAAGTGTGATGAAATCCATTCTTGTTTCGTATGCCTATTTTCAATCCGGGCCTAAATAAATCCACATCCGGACCCCTTTTACGCCGATCCTGAAATAGATATCACTTTTTCACCCTGTTTGCCTAATTTTAGTCGGGGCCTAAATAGATCATATTCGAATCCACCCGACCCATATACCGCACTTATACGTAAGTGCGTCCAACCCCATGTGTGTTTCGTGGACCTACTTTCAATTGGCCCCTAAGTAAATCCAACATCGGACCCCTTTTTACCAGGGTTTCCGATTAACACCCAAGTGTGCTGAATTCCATTTGCATTCCACCCTGATAGCCTAGTGTGTTGAATTCCATCAACACACTAGTATTCCATCAAATAGTGTAGGGTCTCAAGATAATGTGCTGAATTCCATTTGTATCCAACACCCTAAACGAATGGAAATCGAATCCATAATAATGTGCTGAATTCCATTTGTATGTATAACTCACATACAACCATGTGAATCGCCCCTAAACGAATGACATTCCTAATATCCAAGTGTGTGGAATTCCATTCCATTCGTATCCAATCGTAAATAAATCCGCTCGTAAATAGATGAAAATATATGCCTATTTTCAATCGGTCATAAATAGATGAGATAAATATTTTTATCAGCCACCTACTTTTAGTCGGGACATGTGGCAGAGGGGCTATTTTCCAAATTTTATATTCATTTAACTGACTAAAATGGCTATTATATAGATTTTTCTTTATTTGTTTTATCTGCGGGAGGAGTGACAGAGCCGCGCCGGGAGGCAGGCAGGCAGGCGGGGGAGTGACGGACCAGCGGCGGGAGGCAGGCAGGCAGGCGGGGGAGTGACGGACCAGCGGCGGGAGGCAGGCAGGCAGGCGGGGGAGTGACGGACCAGCGGCGGGAGGCAGCGAGAGGGAGGGAGCGCCGGGAAGCAGCGCGAGGGAGTGAGGGAGCGCCGGGAAGCAGCGCCGGGAGTGAGGGAGCGCCGGGAAGCAGCGCCGGGAGTGAGGGAGCGCCGGGAAGCAGCGCCGGGAGGGAGGGAGGGAGGGAGGCACTCCACCCCGAATACCCAAGTGCGTGGAATTCCATTTGTATCCAACCCTTTGAATCCGCTCGTAAATAGATGAAGATATATGCGTAAATAGATAAATAGATGAGATAAATATTTTTACCCAAACCCCTACTTTTAGTCGGGACGTGTGGCAGAGGGGTTCTTTTTTCTAATTTTATATGAATTAAACCCAATAATAACCAATTTAATAAGTTTTAGTGGGGACAGGTGGCAGAGGGGTTCTTTTTTCTTTTTTTATAATAATTAAACTAAAGGAAATGATTTAGTCGGAACAGGTGGCAGAGGGGTAATTTTTTCAAATTTAATATTAGTTTAAGTAAATAAAAGTGCTATATATAAAAGTGCTATATAAAATTGCCATACTTTATTTGTTTTCCCGGGAGGAGTGACGGAGCAGCGGCGGAGGCAGCCCGGGAGGCAGGCGGAGGAGTGGCGGAGGGTGGCGGAGAGACTAAGGAAAAGTGTCCACTTGGCCCCGATTGTCCTAGGAGAGAGAAGAGGTTACTTGACGGTGCCCGGGGGGTCCCGCGCGGAGTCCCAGAGGCTTCTATGAGGGGGAGGCGGGTTGGAGACGACGGAGTCCGTCTAGCTGATCCGGAAGTCGGCGGGAGAGGGGTGAGCTGCCAAAAGGCCCTGGAGGCACGGTCGCGGTTAGCCCTTTTTCCCGAAGATGGAAGGTGAAGAGAGGGTATCCCGAATCATCGATCTGGTACGAAGATCCCGAAGTCGGAGGGTGGGGGCGATCCGGAAGTCGGAGGGGGAGGGGTGAGCTGCCAAAAGGCCCTGGAGGCCCGGTCGCGGTTAGCCCTTTTTCCCGAAGATGGAAGAGGGAAGAGGAGGGTGTCTCTCTAGCTGATCCGGAAGTCGGAGGGGGAGGGGTGAGCTGCCAAAAGGCCCTGGAGGCCCGGTCGCGGTTAGCCCTTTTTCCCGAAGATGGAAGGTGAAGAGAGGGTATCCCGAGTCAGTCCGAAGTCGAAGGGGGAGGGGCGATGAGCTGCCAAAAGGCCCTGGAGGCCCGGTCGCGGTGAGCCTTCTTTCCCTTCACCTCCCGAAGATTTCCGAACGGGTGCGCATCAAACTCCCTTCAGTGGGAAATGCGCATTCCGGGGCGTGCGCATCAAACTCTCTTCAGTGGGAAATGCGCATTCCGAGGGTCGGGGGGCGCATCAAACTCTCTTCAGTGGGAAATGCGTCTTCTTCAGTGAGAACCGAGGGGGAAAGGGTTTCGGCAAGCGAGGACCGTCGAATGCAAAGGATGGCGGACGACGGAACGCGCAGGCCAATTAGAAAACCCAGCCCCCGAGGTTTCCCGATCCAAAACCTGGCGAGGGAAAACGTCCACCTGGCCCCGACTCTCCCAGGAGAGACAAGAGGTGTCTTGACGGTGCGGGGGGGGCCCCGCGCGAAGTCCCAGAGGCTTCTATGAGGGAAGGCCGAGCTGCAGTGGGTAGCCCCCGCCCACTGCAGAACCAGGATCGATCTTAGCGTCGGGAGGGGAGGGGCTGCCTTATGGGCCTTCGTGGCCCGGGCGCGGTTCCCTTTCCATTCCGGTGCGAGGAGAAGGTTCGGGTCTAAATCGCGAAGGTCTATCGATGCCGTTTGTGTGAAAAAAACCGGCGGCGCGATAACCGAGGTCGTATTCATTGATCGCTTTAGTGCGTGACGCTTCCGACCGTGCGAGGAGGGGGTATCCGATGGTTCTGGTTTGGGGCCCTTATTCCGCCTTCAGTCGCCTAAACCATCGGAATGCCCTTCGGGAAAAAAAAATTGTCATTGTGAGAAGTTCATTAAAGCTTAGAAGGGGGATCCGATGGTGCTGGGCGAATCTGAGCGTAGCCTGCTGCAGAATCAAGTATGCAGTCGGGACTGCGTGAGCCTACTTCGCCCAGTACCATCGGGTTCCCCTTGTACTTCGGGAAAAAAAAAAGTGTCCACTTGGCCCCGACTCTCCTCAGAGAGAGAAGTGGTCACTTGACGGTGGGGAGGGGGCTCCGCGCGGAGTCCCAGAGGCTTCTATGAGGGAAGGGGAATCCGATTGTGCGAGTAGAAGGGGGATCCGATGGTGCTGGGCGAATCTGAGCGTAGCCTGCTGCAGAACCAAGTATGCAGTCGGGACGGCGTGAGCCTACTTCGCCCAGTACCATCGGGTTCCCCTTCTACTTCGGGAAAAAACTTGTACTTCGGGAAAAAAAGAAAAAGTGTCCACTTGGCCCCGACTCTCCTCAGAGAGAGAAGTGGTCACTTGACGGTGGGGAGGGGGCTCCGCGCGGAGTCCCAGAGGCTTCTATGAGGGAAGGGGAATCCGAATGTGCCCGCTGCAGAACAGCGAGGCTTCCACAGGCGTCGACTCCTACGGGGGTCGACCCGGCGTGGGGGCAACTTCGCCAAGTATGCATTGAGTCGTTGTAGCGTTGGCACGGCGTCGGAAGGGGAGC
>OX485804.1:70261532-70264032 GCA_950295325.1 Polytrichum commune | reverse complement strand
TCCCTAATCGGAGCCCTTTTTACCATGTTCCTGAAATAGACAACATTTTCACCCTGTTTGCCTAATTTTAATGGGGCCCTAAATATATCATAATCGATGTTACCCGATTCGTATACCGCACTTATACGTAAGTGTGCTGAAACCCATTCTTGTTTTGTAAAAGTAATTTCAATGGGGCCCTAAGTAAATCCCAATTCGGACCCCTTTTTACCATGTTCCTGAAATAGACAACATTTTCACCCTGTTTGCCTAATTTTAATGGGGCCCTAAATATATCATAATCGATGTTACCCGATTCGTATACCGCACTTATACGTAAGTGTGATGAAATCCATTCTTGTTTCGTATGCCTATTTTCAATCCGGGCCTAAATAAATCCACATCCGGACCCCTTTTACCCCGATCCTGAAATAGATATCACTTTTTCACCCTGTTTGCCTAATTTTAGTCGGGGCCTAAATAGATCATATTCGAATCCACCCGACCCATATACCGCACTTATACGTAAGTGCGTCCAACCCCATGTGTGTTTCGTGGACCTACTTTCAATTGGCCCCTAAGTAAATCCAACATCGGACCCCTTTTTACCAGGGTTTCCGATTAACACCCAAGTGTGCTGAATTCCATTTGCATTCCACCCTGATAGCCTAGTGTGTTGAATTCCATCAACACACTAGTATTCCATCAAATAGTGTAGGGTCTCAAGATAATGTGCTGAATTCCATTTGTATCCAACACCCTAAACGAATGGAAATCGAATCCATAATAATGTGCTGAATTCCATTTGTATGTATAACTCACATACAACCATGTGAATCGCCCCTAAACGAATGACATTCCTAATATCCAAGTGTGTGGAATTCCATTCCATTCGTATCCAATCGTAAATAAATCCGCTCGTAAATAGATGAAAATATATGCCTATTTTCAATCGGTCATAAATAGATGAGATAAATATTTTTATCAGCCACCTACTTTTAGTCGGGACATGTGGCAGAGGGGCTATTTTCCAAATTTTATATTCATTTAACTGACTAAAATGGCTATTATATAGATTTTTCTTTATTTGTTTTATCTGCGGGAGGAGTGACAGAGCCGCGCCGGGAGGCAGGCAGGCAGGCGGGGGAGTGACGGACCAGCGGCGGGAGGCAGGCAGGCAGGCGGGGGAGTGACGGACCAGCGGCGGGAGGCAGGCAGGCAGGCGGGGGAGTGACGGACCAGCGGCGGGAGGCAGGCAGGCGGGGGAGTGACGGACCAGCGGCGGGAGGCAGCGAGAGGGAGGGAGCGCCGGGAAGCAGCGCGAGGGAGTGAGGGAGCGCCGGGAAGCAGCGCCGGGAGTGAGGGAGCGCCGGGAAGCAGCGCCGGGAGTGAGGGAGCGCCGGGAAGCAGCGCCGGGAGGGAGGGAGGGAGGGAGGCACTCCACCCCGAATACCCAAGTGCGTGGAATTCCATTTGTATCCAACCCTTTGAATCCGCTCGTAAATAGATGAAGATATATGCGTAAATAGATAAATAGATGAGATAAATATTTTTACCCAAACCCCTACTTTTAGTCGGGACGTGTGGCAGAGGGGTTCTTTTTTCTAATTTTATATGAATTAAACCCAATAATAACCAATTTAATAAGTTTTAGTGGGGACAGGTGGCAGAGGGGTTCTTTTTTCTTTTTTTATAATAATTAAACTAAAGGAAATGATTTAGTCGGAACAGGTGGCAGAGGGGTAATTTTTTCAAATTTAATATTAGTTTAAGTAAATAAAAGTGCTATATATAAAAGTGCTATATAAAATTGCCATACTTTATTTGTTTTCCCGGGAGGAGTGACGGAGCAGCGGCGGAGGCAGCCCGGGAGGCAGGCGGAGGAGTGGCGGAGGGTGGCGGAGAGACTAAGGAAAAGTGTCCACTTGGCCCCGATTGTCCTAGGAGAGAGAAGAGGTTACTTGACGGTGCCCGGGGGGTCCCGCGCGGAGTCCCAGAGGCTTCTATGAGGGGGAGGCGGGTTGGAGACGACGGAGTCCGTCTAGCTGATCCGGAAGTCGGCGGGAGAGGGGTGAGCTGCCAAAAGGCCCTGGAGGCACGGTCGCGGTTAGCCCTTTTTCCCGAAGATGGAAGGTGAAGAGAGGGTATCCCGAATCATCGATCTGGTACGAAGATCCCGAAGTCGGAGGGTGGGGGCGATCCGGAAGTCGGAGGGGGAGGGGTGAGCTGCCAAAAGGCCCTGGAGGCCCGGTCGCGGTTAGCCCTTTTTCCCGAAGATGGAAGAGGGAAGAGGAGGGTGTCTCTCTAGCTGATCCGGAAGTCGGAGGGGGAGGGGTGAGCTGCCAAAAGGCCCTGGAGGCCCGGTCGCGGTTAGCCCTTTTTCCCGAAGATGGAAGGTGAAGAGAGGGTATCCCGAGTCAGTCCGAAGTCGAAGGGGGAGGGGCGATGAGCTGCCAAAAGGCCCTGGAGGCCCGGTCGCGGTGAGCCTTCTTTCCCTTCACCTCCCGAAGATTTCCGAACG
>OX485804.1:70246532-70251532 GCA_950295325.1 Polytrichum commune | reverse complement strand
AATCTGCCCAACATCCCATTCACTATTTCCTACCTCCCGCATTCATCCCACCCTTAAATAGATCACCCTTTTTCACTATTTTTTGTCGGTCCCTACATACATCATAATCCATCCACCCCCACCCATCCGCCGCACTTATACCTAAGTGTGTCCAAACCCGTTCCTCTTTCCTATGCCTACTTTCATTCCGCCCCTAAGTAAATGCAAATTACGACCCCTTTTTACCCTGTAAACTCACCCCTTTTTACCCTCGACCCTGAAATAGATCACACTATTTGCCTAATTTTATTCCACCCCTAAATACATCCAAACCCAATCCACCCCACCCGTTCACCTCACTTATACCCAAGTGTCATCAACCCCATTCTTTTTTCGTCTCCCTACTTTCAATCGGGCCCCAAATAAATCCAAATTCCAACCCCTTTTTACCCCAAACCCTGAAATAGACATCGCTTTTCACCCTGTTTTCCTATTTTTATCCATGCCCTAAATACATCATAATCGATTCCACCCCACCCATCCACCGCGCTTATACGTAATTGTGTCCACACCCATTCTTTTTTTACACACCCGATTTCAATCGGGGCCTAAGTAAATCCATAATCGGACCCCTTTTTACCCTAATCCTCAAATAGACCGACATAGATAACACTTTTCACACCCTTCACCTATTTTTATCCATGCCCTCAATAGACCCCAAGCGATTCCGCCCCACCCATCCACCGCACTCATACATAAGTGTGTCCAAACCCACTCTTGTTTCCTACACCCACTTTCAATCGGGCCCTTAGTAAATGCAAATTACGACCCCTTTTTACCCTGTTCTCCGACCCTGAAATAGACAACATTTTTCACACGATTCCCCTGATTTTAATATACCCCTAAATATATCATAATGGATTAACCCCGACCCATACACCACACTTATACGTAAGTGTGTCCAACCCCATTCTTGTTTTGTAAAAGTAATTTCAATCGGCCCCTAAGTAAACACATAATCGGACCCCTTTTTACCCTGTTCCCTGAATTAGACCGAAATAGACAACACTTTTCACCCTGTTTGCCTAATTTTAGTGTACCCTTAAATAGATCATAATCGATTCCACCCCACCCATCCACCGCGCTTATACGTAATTGTGTCCAACCCCATTCTTTTTTTGTATAAGTAATTTCAATGGGGCCCTGAATAAATCCCAATTCGGACCCCTTTTTACCATGTTCCTGAATTAGATGTCTTTTTCACCCTGTTTGCCTAATTTTAGTGGACCCCTAAATAGATCATAATCCATTCCACCCTACCCATTGACCGCACTTATACGTAAGTGTGTCCAAACCCGTTCGTGTTTTGTAAAAGTAATTTCAATGGGGCCCTAAGTAAATCCCTAATCGGAGCCCTTTTTACCATGTTCCTGAAATAGACAACATTTTCACCCTGTTTGCCTAATTTTAATGGGGCCCTAAATATATCATAATCGATGTTACCCGATTCGTATACCGCACTTATACGTAAGTGTGCTGAAACCCATTCTTGTTTTGTAAAAGTAATTTCAATGGGGCCCTAAGTAAATCCCAATTCGGACCCCTTTTTACCATGTTCCTGAAATAGACAACATTTTCACCCTGTTTGCCTAATTTTAATGGGGCCCTAAATATATCATAATCGATGTTACCCGATTCGTATACCGCACTTATACGTAAGTGTGCTGAAACCCATTCTTGTTTTGTAAAAGTAATTTCAATGGGGCCCTAAGTAAATCCCAATTCGGACCCCTTTTTACCATGTTCCTGAAATAGACAACATTTTCACCCTGTTTGCCTAATTTTAATGGGGCCCTAAATATATCATAATCGATGTTACCCGATTCGTATACCGCACTTATACGTAAGTGTGATGAAATCCATTCTTGTTTCGTATGCCTATTTTCAATCCGGGCCTAAATAAATCCACATCCGGACCCCTTTTACGCCGATCCTGAAATAGATATCACTTTTTCACCCTGTTTGCCTAATTTTAGTCGGGGCCTAAATAGATCATATTCGAATCCACCCGACCCATATACCGCACTTATACGTAAGTGCGTCCAACCCCATGTGTGTTTCGTGGACCTACTTTCAATTGGCCCCTAAGTAAATCCAACATCGGACCCCTTTTTACCAGGGTTTCCGATTAACACCCAAGTGTGCTGAATTCCATTTGCATTCCACCCTGATAGCCTAGTGTGTTGAATTCCATCAACACACTAGTATTCCATCAAATAGTGTAGGGTCTCAAGATAATGTGCTGAATTCCATTTGTATCCAACACCCTAAACGAATGGAAATCGAATCCATAATAATGTGCTGAATTCCATTTGTATGTATAACTCACATACAACCATGTGAATCGCCCCTAAACGAATGACATTCCTAATATCCAAGTGTGTGGAATTCCATTCCATTCGTATCCAATCGTAAATAAATCCGCTCGTAAATAGATGAAAATATATGCCTATTTTCAATCGGTCATAAATAGATGAGATAAATATTTTTATCAGCCACCTACTTTTAGTCGGGACATGTGGCAGAGGGGCTATTTTCCAAATTTTATATTCATTTAACTGACTAAAATGGCTATTATATAGATTTTTCTTTATTTGTTTTATCTGCGGGAGGAGTGACGGACCAGCGCCGGGAGGCAGGCAGGCAGGCGGGGGAGTGACGGACCAGCGGCGGGAGGCAGGCAGGCAGGCGGGGGAGTGACGGACCAGCGGCGGGAGGCAGGCAGGCAGGCGGGGGAGTGACGGACCAGCGGCGGGAGGCAGGCAGGCGGGGGAGTGACGGACCAGCGGCGGGAGGCAGCGAGAGGGAGGGAGCGCCGGGAAGCAGCTCGAGGGAGTGAGGGAGCGCCGGGAAGCAGCGCCGGGAGTGAGGGAGCGCCGGGAAGCAGCGCCGGGAGGGAGGGAGCGCCGGGAAGCAGCGCCGGGAGGGAGGGAGGGAGGGAGGCACTCCACCCCGAATACCCAAGTGCGTGGAATTCCATTTGTATCCAACCCTTTGAATCCGCTCGTAAATAGATGAAGATATATGCGTAAATAGATAAATAGATGAGATAAATATTTTTACCCTAACCCCTACTTTTAGTCGGGACGTGTGGCAGAGGGGTTATTTTTTCTAATTTTATATGAATTAAACCCAATAATAACCAATTTAATAAGTTTTAGTGGGGACAGGTGGCAGAGGGGTTATTTTTTCTTTTTTTATAATAATTAAACTAAAGGAAATGATTTAGTCGGAACAGGTGGCAGAGGGGTAATTTTTTCAAATTTAATATTAGTTTAAGTAAATAAAAGTGCTATATATAAAAGTGCTATATAAAATTGCCATACTTTATTTGTTTTCCCGGGAGGAGTGACGGAGCAGCGGCGGAGGCAGCCCGGGAGGCAGGCGGAGGAGTGGCGGAGGGTGGCGGAGAGACTAAGGAAAAGTGTCCACTTGGCCCCGATTGTCCTAGGAGAGAGAAGAGGTTACTTGACGGTGCCCGGGGGGTCCCGCGCGGAGTCCCAGAGGCTTCTATGAGGGGGAGGCGGGTTGGAGACGACGGAGTCCGTCTAGCTGATCCGGAAGTCGGCGGGAGAGGGGTGAGCTGCCAAAAGGCCCTGGAGGCACGGTCGCGGTTAGCCCTTTTTCCCGAAGATGGAAGGTGAAGAGAGGGTATCCCGAATCATCGATCTGGTACGAAGATCCCGAAGTCGGAGGGTGGGGGCGATCCGGAAGTCGGAGGGGGAGGGGTGAGCTGCCAAAAGGCCCTGGAGGCCCGGTCGCGGTTAGCCCTTTTTCCCGAAGATGGAAGAGGGAAGAGGAGGGTGTCTCTCTAGCTGATCCGGAAGTCGGAGGGGGAGGGGTGAGCTGCCAAAAGGCCCTGGAGGCCCGGTCGCGGTTAGCCCTTTTTCCCGAAGATGGAAGGTGAAGAGAGGGTATCCCGAGTCAGTCCGAAGTCGAAGGGGGAGGGGCGATGAGCTGCCAAAAGGCCCTGGAGGCCCGGTCGCGGTGAGCCTTCTTTCCCTTCACCTCCCGAAGATTTCCGAACGGGTGCGCATCAAACTCCCTTCAGTGGGAAATGCGCATTCCGGGGCGTGCGCATCAAACTCTCTTCAGTGGGAAATGCGCATTCCGAGGGTCGGGGGGCGCATCAAACTCTCTTCAGTGGGAAATGCGTCTTCTTCAGTGAGAACCGAGGGGGAAAGGGTTTCGGCAAGCGAGGACCGTCGAATGCAAAGGATGGCGGACGACGGAACGCGCAGGCCAATTAGAAAACCCAGCCCCCGAGGTTTCCCGATCCAAAACCTGGCGAGGGAAAACGTCCACCTGGCCCCGACTCTCCCAGGAGAGACAAGAGGTGTCTTGACGGTGCGGGGGGGGCCCCGCGCGAAGTCCCAGAGGCTTCTATGAGGGAAGGCCGAGCTGCAGTGGGTAGCCCCCGCCCACTGCAGAACCAGGATCGATCTTAGCGTCGGGAGGGGAGGGGCTGCCTTATGGGCCTTCGTGGCCCGGGCGCGGTTCCCTTTCCATTCCGGTGCGAGGAGAAGGTTCGGGTCTAAATCGCGAAGGTCTATCGATGCCGTTTGTGTGAAAAAAACCGGCGGCGCGATAACCGAGGTCGTATTCATTGATCGCTTTAGTGCGTGACGCTTCCGACCGTGCGAGGAGGGGGTATCCGATGGTTCTGGTTTGGGGCCCTTATTCCGCCTTCAGTCGCCTAAACCATCGGAATGCCCTTCGGGAAAAAAAAATTGTCATTGTGAGAAGTTCATTAAAGCTTAGAAGGGGGATCCGATGGTGCTGGGCGAATCTGAGCGTAGCCTGCTGCAGAATCAAGTATGCAGTCGGGACTGCGTGAGCCTACTTCGCCCAGTACCATCGGGTTCCCCTTGTACTTCGGGAAAAAAAAAAGTGTCCACTTGGCCCCGACTCTCCTCAGAGAGAGAAGTGGTCACTTGACGGTGGGGAGGGGGCTCCGCGCG
>OX485804.1:69834032-70241532 GCA_950295325.1 Polytrichum commune | reverse complement strand
AGTTATTTCTCAAACTCTGCCGGTTCATCGGTAACTAACTATGGGTTCTTCTCAATCGTAAAAGGGAGCACAGAATCTGAAATATTTGCTCTTGTGAACTTCCTGGGTGTGAGGCTCTCTCTGAAACCCATGGGGCTCAAGCCTAAACTAATAAGATAGATTTTCTGCAGGGCCTTAGAAAACAGACTTCCGCAAGCTCTCGTCAAGAAAACAAAACTTGTTAAGGGGTGGCTAATTGTCATTATGAGAACTCTCAATTTTGGAAGTGCAAACAGGTTGAATGCTACCACAAAATTTCCATATTTAAAGCCATTGATTGACAACAACAAATCAAAGTTTCAGGATTTGAAGGAAGTCCATAGCCTGCAACAAGGACGATGGTCGAAGGAGGCAAAGAGTTAGAGACAAGCGGAGGATCGCGGTCTCAAAGCAGTGGCGAAGAGTTATCCCATATCGGTTGGAGAAGTTGAAAAGGGCATGAATATAATCAATAAGTAAGTGAATTGCCTTTGAATATCACTAGACACTTATTGGCCATTGAGACTTACTACCTGTGACTTGGGATTTGGATATCAAAACGCTAGCTATCTTTACGCTAGGCTTTGATCATTCGTATGAGGATTTGATCCTTTAGGTGCCTATTCAATTAGGATTCGTTAGACTTAGTCACTTGCTACTCAGCTTTTTGCAAGTTAGGGGTTAATTTAAGCATAAGTAGCTAGTTTAAGTAAATTTACGAAGGGACCAATTAATAATTATCATGAATGATGACTTTTGCAAATTGTAACAATCAATCTTAAAAGCATTAAGTCAAGTATAATTTTGATAATTACAAGGACGATGAGTAGGGGTCAATTTAATCATGAGTAGCTAGTTTAAACACTGTAAATTTACTAAGGGACCAATTAATAACTATCATGAATGATGACATTAATTTGTGGTAGTATGTGTCCCTACTAACGTGTTTCGGTCTATAGACTCCGGATACCCACATGATTGATACCGTTCAACAAATTGGTAAGGACATTGATCCCACTGCCTCATTAAATATGAAGATAAGTTAAGGAATTGAACAACCCGTGGGGTTGAACTATAATATTTCTTGATTCATTAAATTATCATTCAATTAAGGAAAGACTATAAATCAAATCAAGATGCCCTTGACCTTGGTTCTATGTGGATACTTATTATTCCTAAAGACTGTTGATGAGCCGTGACTGCCTACATTGAACAACCTTGGTATAGCAAGTTGTTACTACTGGACTCTGGTTGTGAGGGAGATACCGAGCAATTGCATGTACTGCACCGAGTGGCCCTAATTTCCTCCTTGATCATTTAACTTCATAAATTCATAATATCAATTAAGGGCTCACCTAGGTTTGTTGAGGGGGAATTAAACGGGTTCATAGTGCAAATGAGGTAGAGGCAAATGGATAATTAGTTTCACTAGAGTACCATACCTTCCAAGCAACTCCGTCTTTAAATAGTTCCAAAAAAAAGGATTCTTTTTGGAAATTACAAGTGGTATTTGCTAAATTTCATAAGAGTTGTTTTTTTAAATACTCAAAATTTTGAAATGTTCCCATTTTCTCACATTTCTTGGTATATTTTGTATAAGCAAGTGTGAGTTGTAAAGGCCGATTGGGTTGAACTTGTAGTCAATTTCATTCCAAGTCACTCCCAAATGATTTGGGATAAGAACTTGCAAGCCCATGTGTATTCTTACAACACCATACTGTCAGTAGATTTTGATGCACAATTGAACATACCAAATGATTTTATTTTGAAATATTTTTTACTAAGAAAAGTTAGATGGCCAAGTTTTCTATCACCTCCAAAATGCATTTTGTGATTCAAAGTTTTCATGCATGAGATATGGACAAAATTCGATAAGGCTGCAAAAAATGTGTAGGAGTTGAATGAGAAAAACATGAGTTGTGAACAAACTTTTGAGGCCCAATAGTACATAGTAGACTAACTTATTTTGAGTATTGTGCAACTAAGAACATTTTCATTTTCAAGTAACCTTTCAATTTCAGAAAGAACTTTGTCATTTGAAGTATTTGTGCTCAAGTTACTTACATTTTTTGTAAAATAGTTTAATCCCTAAACGCCTCAACGACCAAATCTATTTGATCACTTTTTCATTACAACTGAAATACAATTTTGGCCATCGAGATAATATTCTTTGAATTCAAGCTTGACTAAGTAAACGTAGCTTACAAAGTCTAGTTTCTATTCCATTTTCAAAATTCTTAAAATTGCATAATTTACAGCAATTACAAAATAAAGGTGTATTAGCATTGCTCCTCCATGGTGGTCCATGGTTTTAGGTATTTCCACTATATTTCCAAATTTAGAAATATCTTTTGAGCATGGTTACCTAATGTTTTCCACTTTATTGTACACATTGGTAAAGTATTCATGTTATTTTAATGTATTTTTTCATTAATATGATTTTTCTTTACTTTTAGTACTTCAAGTAATCATTATAATGTAATTTTTATGTTTTATAATCTTTTCAAAATTATAGATTATAGTTGACATTTGGTCTCACGTAGGAAAAATATGAAATTTATTTTTCAATTCAACAATAATTGTGAAATATGGCATACAATCTAAAGATTTTCACCACGGTGACAAGGTCAAGCATTTAGGGGTTGACCGGTGGATAAGAGAGAACAAGAAATGAAAGTTCTACATAATCCACATTCATTGTTGGCACTAGTGGTTTGAATTTTGTAGAAAGCACAAGGCTTTACAACACTTGTGCATCTAAGGGCCACTTTACACTATGGTGGAGAAGTCCTCCGGTCAAGAATTCTAGGGGAATTCTGAAATTTGATTGGCTGAGAGTGATACTCTTGTCTGGTGGTGGTTTACCCTACGGCCAAAGAGTCTTTTGGTGAAGAACTTTATACATGAATGAAAAAATGAAATGGTTGGCAACGTGGCCACACTTTTTCCAAGGGGAGTTCTCCGGAGGTCAAGTTTCTTGGGCAACCTCAAAGCCTCGGACAAGAAACTTGGCCTCCAGAGAACTCCAACTTCAATAAAATATTTCCTCCTTAGACTCAGAAATCTCTTAGGGGGTGCACTCCATTGTCAAGTTGAACTTCACGTGCAATAAAACAAATCTACTTTTTACATATAGCATCACCAAAATGGGTCAAAATTTTGTCATTTGTTTTTCATGAGTAGATATACACGGTATCTATTACATAGTAAAAAATAATAACCAAATTTGATGGTTTTTTTAAAATTAAAAAATAAAACATACCGTTTCTAACTAGAATGACACAAAATTGATTTGAAACAATTACTATAATAAATTAAGATGCCTAAAAAATTCAATAAAAATATATAAAAATATATTATCAATGGTTATGCATATGTAGAAAAAATATCATAAATTTTAAAATTATATATGGCATATAATATAGGGTAGCAAATTTTTATCGCACGTGGTTATGAAACATAAGGGGGTGTGATGGTCCGAGAGAAATCTTTGCACTAATTTTCTCCCTCTTTAGTATGACATTTTTGGGAAATACAAACAGTCATATTATCGGGTTGTCGTCTTCTCATGAATATGAAAAATGACGTAAAGTTGTCATATTATTGAGGGAATATGAAAACATAAGTAATATGAGCTTTAAAATATATACAACGAGTTTAAGAAATATAGATGGTATGAAATAATAACTTATAACTCCAAAAAATTACAAATATTCTCAAGAACTCTTAAAATAAGAGTCCAAAGATCTTTGGTGTTGCCTACCCAAGTTAGCAACTGTCATCTTATCTAAATTCCCATCCAACTTTTGGAAACTAATAATTTCATTAACACCAAAATATAAAGAGTTCTCTAATAAAAAACTAGACAACAATGATGCATGACGTTTAGCATCAAGATACTGGTGATACTATATCACCCGTGTACAAGGGCAACATACTAGGCAGGAGCCACTCTCACCCTAACTATGTTCATTCTACATTAGTAACCCTAATTACCATTAAGTTCTCAACAAAAAATGAAGTTCCCAAGTGGTTTCCAAGTGAAAATGGATGTATTTTAGATGTACATTGTATAGATGAAAGGAATTCTAGCATTAACTACCTCTTTAATATGACAAAACAAAGATTCTATATGTTGCATTATCGAGTGTTGTAGTTGTATAAAAGAGGGAGTTTTGAACTAAAAAGTTTGGTCTTATAAAAATGTGTCGTAAGATTGAGGGTGTCGTATAATGAGTGTCGTATTAACAAGGTTGGACTATACCAACATGTAATTTCTTTAAAAATCTATAAGAAGATATGTTACCTACTTATTTACCTTAATTAAAATGTATTCTAGAGGTGGAAAATTTTCAAATAAATTATTGTCATGAAAGAAGTTCTAAAACATTGCCATATAGATTTTATTTTATTTATCAATATGATTTTTTTAAATATCAATACAATGGTCATTTAGGGGGTAAGTTTTCTACTATGGCCGGCTTTGACCGTTTTGTGAAGTAGTCCGGTGGACTTCTCTTGGTGAAGTTGTCCAATACACTTCTCCTCTAGGTGGTTACACTACGGCCGGTCAAGACTTCTTAAGGCATTATTTTATTGTCTTTTCATCTTCTCCAGCATACCATCCCTGGCCTCAAACAACCATGTCTTGGGCGAAAATTCTTGACCGACCGGTGCACTTCTCCACCGTAGTGTAAAGCGACCCTAAGTGAGTGAAGTTATCCATATAACGGTGCTAACTTACAAGCCTCCTTTGGATGAATGACAAATATACAATATTATGTTTTTCCAAAAAAGAAATTATAAAAAATGGGTGACGAACATGACTTTTAAGAATATTTATTATTTGTTGGAAACGTGATGAAGTTGTTTGTAAGGTACAGTACGTTGCCATTTGAGAATGAAACTACTTACTATTCAATGACTAATGAGACCATTCTCACTTGAAATGAAATCTCAAAATTCACACTAGTCTTGGGGTTTCTTTTTGATGCTCCCTATCTGTGATCAAATTATGTACGCATTTGTTTGTCAATTCAAGAACTAGTATTTATCTTCTGTGCTTTAAAACAGCTGAAGCTAAACACTCCCTGCCCCAGCACATCATTAAGTAACCAACGGATCCCCACAATTTGCTACAGTAAATAGCGTGCCCCACATCACCAGTAATCACTAGTATTCTTTAGAATCACAATTTAAATTTTTTTTAAAGAAATGTGTTTAAAAATTAGAGTGTACTTAAAGCATACTAGGCTAAAAGATCATTCTAGAAGATGTTATGGCAGTAAAACTTTGACCTCATTGTGGGTGGACACGTCTTAGCACTTCAAGGATCGCGTCAATGATTGGGGAGAACTGGGAGTTAGTTACAAATGAACCGGTTGAGTTTGAGAAATAACCGGTTGAAGTTCAAGACTGCATGAAAATTACTGATCATTTTAGAGGAATTTATAGAATGTACCCCAATTTAATAAAGGAAAACCGGAGGATGTCAATATGTAACCGGTTGGACTTGCAAACACTAGGATGTCAACCAATTATGCTCAAAAATCTCCCTAATCATTGGATTGCGTGGTCTTACCACTTGTTCTTTCCCACTAAATGATTGTACTCTTTATAAAATATGGTAGACTCTAGATGACCGTGCACAAATTTTAGTGTCATCCAATGAAGAGAACAATGTGGCAAGATCACCCACATAACATTATCCATATCCAGAACAATGTTATGCAATTCCCATAGTCTAACGAGTCCATGAAGAAACCCAAGTACATGGTCCATTAGTGTGGGCTTGGCTCCATACCGAGAAACTTTTGTTGCTCCTTCTTGGGTGTTCCATCAGTAGTTTGACTTCACCAGACCAAGGACATTGTCTTTAGAGTAGTAAAGGACAGTACACATACAAAACATGAAATACACTAAATATGATATTTAGTGTCACCAATCATGATTGTCTTGCTCAATACTAATTGTAAACCACGGTATAGAGTCACCAACACTAAATGTTCACCCAACATTATTTGTCATTCCTTGTAAATTTTTTGGGGGATTATAGATTTACAGTGTTGCACTTACTGTCACTTACCAGGTGATTTTTCATCCAAATTTCAATCACCCATGACACTATTGTCGTGAAGTCATGAGAAAGCATCTGTGTAGTGAAACTTGTTGCAATGTCTTTAGCTACAAGCTAAATAAAACAACATCCCATCGAGACAACATTGCAGACTGGTAGAAGACTAGCTCATGCAAATTTCTAAAGAATACAGATAAGAGAAGCTTGCACGTACTCGAATAAGGTCCATGTTCCCAAATGTGGTCCTGCATTCAACAAGAAACTCAAGGTGCTGCTCTAGATCAAGTCCATAGGCTACCTGCAAAAGCACTTCCATGCCTGTCAATGCCAAGAAACTTGACAGCAATAATCCTCAAAAGTGATCACAGAAGCAAACGCACTCTCTATACCTCCAATATTTACAACTGATTCAAGAATATCGACCCACCAACTGCACAAGCCAAGCAATGAGGCGGGTGATTTGACGGCATTCATCATCACTGCTCAAGCTGTCTAGAGAGTCATGCAGAACACGCCCTTGCTCTAAAACAATGTGCTGGGTGACAGGATCAATGATCTTCTGATTGGTTCTGTACATTATTTTGAAAGTGAGAAAAACAAGACTTTCTAGGAGAAATTAGTGCTCAATAGAGTACAACTGTGGCACTAATGACATGCATCCATACTCAATGTAGAGTGACATCTTCAGACATGTACTTGGTCCAGGATTGCAGATTGCAACTATGCAGAGGAATTTGTGGTGTATATATTTGCAAAAGTTGGCATTCATGTGCATCTTTGCATTCTACATCTTATCTCAGGGAAGTTTTGAGCTTAAATGGAACGATGTTACCTAGTCCTAAACCCTAAGACCCGTTTGTAAACAGAGAGCCGAATATCTCCAACAAAAAAATCTAGAATCTCCACATGTACCTGAGACCAACATGAATGTAACTCAAAAGTAACTCAGTTAACCTGTAAGGATAAACCGTAAAGCATCCACAAAGTACTTTCAGTGTCCACATAGAAGAGCCCTACTTAAGCCAACCAGATATGCTCACACTAATTTGCAATTGTCAATAAAGTGTAGAATTACTTACCTTGATTTTCAACCCAATCAGGAAGTTTAGACTTTCATTACCATCCGAATTTTGTCTATCTACTACATAGTACTTGAAGTTTTGCCACAAGTTGAGAACTATACTTGAAACCCTAATACTTAATACAGTATCTGGGCATTCTGAATAAAATGAACGAGTTGTTACTCACCAGATTGAGAACTTTTGTAAGATCATTGTAATGAGAAACCAGCTTGAACACAATTGACTCCAATGATATCGACACTACATCTAATACATCGCCCTTGGATAAGTGTTTCCATATGTCCTTCAGTAGTATGTTCAACTCCACCTCCTAAATGCATATGAAGTAAGTACTAATTGTGTAATGAGCCAATTGGACAGTTCAGTGAAGGGCAAGGCAATAAAGAGAAAAAATGACACTCTGAACCATGTCTTATATGAGATTACATCAAACATCCTTTAAATGATTATACTTACGTTAACTTATGATTTCCAGCAAAAGTCTAGTGTCTAGTAACGAGCGGCCTAAGCGAACGAGAACCTAAGCGAGTGAGCGAGCATACCAGTCACCAGAGCCACAGTAACCAAAGTCAATATCCAGTCACAAGTAACCATAGTGGGGCAGTCCACAATCTGTGTACCAAGTCCAAGTCCAAGTATATTCGGAAGGAAAGGGGTAAGACCCTCCCTTTATACCTGCCTCTCTGCCATCACTCAAACCATATGGGTTTAATAGGTGAGACACTCTCCCACGTTTACACACTCTCTTCTTTCTCACTCGGGGGTGGCTCGCTACTTCCACTCCTCTTTTACTCTTCCCACTGTGAGAGTTCACCTGCTTACGTACTTAGGCAATTACAAACAACTCCCGTCTTGATTTCGGAGAGTCCGCAATCTAACAAATTTTGCTCTTGCCAATCCAAAGTGAAGGAAGGCAATTCTGTCGTGAATTTCGAGACACAGACTCACTCTTATCTCAAGTTCTGTAGTTTATTCCTTCCTCTTTACTGAAACGACATACCTGAGACTCAGATACTTATGGTCAGTGTATTAAGACTGCTTACTTTATGATGATCCTTTACCAACGCGACGATTTCACAGAATTGAAATCTCTCACCCTCAAGTTCATACAGATATCAGTTTCGACACCGAACTATAATTAATCTTAATCAAAGATATCTTTTCTCTATTTGGGCCACTTCGCTGCCTTGGACTTAATAAGTTACGGACTGAGAAATCATGTTACAAGTTTCTCCTGTCATTCACTCATCAATTCTCATCTTCATCATAAAGATATGAGTTGTACACTCCCTCATTTACTGGCTCGTGTCATTGTCCAGTTTAATCTCATCGCTCAGGAATTACTCTCTTTTTCAGGAATCTTCTTCCCATGGTTAACTTCACAATTATACTCAAGCGACCTTCCACCCTTTCCCAGGGATCAAAGAATTTTTACCTTAAACATTGATTCTTGAACTTACTTATTCATCAGGTAATTCATATGATTTGGAATCATCACTTAGAATCTACTGAAAATTAGTATTTCATGTATGAGAGACCTATGTTGTTCCCAATTTCCTTATTCACTTACTCGTAAGACAAAAAACTCTCATCCTTTCACAGGATTCCAAAGTAACACTTAAACCATTTTGGCATGCATACCGATAAGATACTCAATTTTCCCCAATTGAGTCTCTTCCTAACTCAGTGCGACTTATCTCCACTTGAGAACTTTTCTCACTCTCGTATTAATATCAAAAATCCATAAACAACCACTCACACACAAATCACTCCCATAACAGGTACTCAAGACCAAACATGTATTTTCTCATAAAAGACAATCGAATTACACACAACCACACTTCAGATATTTGCACAGTGATTACTCCGAAAATGAGGAGACTGTTAATCCTCTTAGAACTTGTAATTACTCTGAAAAAGAAGATCACTCACACAAAAAAAGACCACTCTCTTCTCAAGAGGGTTGCTTGTTCTATGTCTCAACTACGGAGTCCACTCTGACTGTCTGTGTCCTCTTTCTCCTCCGAGTATATCTCTTGAGGAGGGTGGTTCGGTTACTAACTACCTTACTTGCCTATAGTCAGTTAATTTCAGTTTCCTCCTTCCGCTAACTATGGTCTGCCCCAACCACCTTTTGGGCAACTGTCACTGAATTCTCACTAATCATGTCTTTAATTCATCTATGTACACACTTACCACTGATTTTCCATTATGAAGTGGCATCTATCCATCTATTTAAACTATGAGTGCAAAAAGTCATCAAAAAGACAAAAATTTGGTTTACACCCCCCCATCCGACTGTACATTCCACCAATTACCAGGGTTTCGGATTGACACCCCAGTGTGTTCCGTTCCGTTCCATTCCATTCAAAGTTTGCTCCTAAGCCAATGAAAGAAAACCGAATCCGCCACAATACCAACCTATTTGATTCATACCTAAATGTGCCTCGGATTGAATTAACTATTTTGTACCTCCCGCATTCATCCATCCTTGAAATAGATCACACTATTCACCTATTTTTAGTATGGACCTAAATAGATCATAACCGAATCCACCCAACCCATCGACCGCACTTATACCTAAGTGTGTCCTAACCCATTCGTGTTTTGGGTACCTATTTTCAGCAGGGCCCTAAATAAATCCAAATTCAGACCCCCTTTTTACTATGTTCGTACTTGAATAACCCTAAACCCCCTAGACCCACTTTTACTCTGTTCGTATCACCCTAAACCAAATCCAGACCCTTTTTTTAATCCGGTCATAAATAAATGTGACCCTAAAGTTAGGGTGGTCATAGGTTTGGCTACCTTAGGTGAGGAATGGACGAATGGACTCTCGAAAGGGGTGTGTAAGGTATAAATATCAAATCGATTTTCATTCAAATAATATGTGAGCAACAAGTTTGGGCATGTTGTTGTTGTCATTATCATCACCAGGATACACTTGATGGCTTGTTTTTGGAGACTCCACATCATCAAGCATCTACATGGACACCTCCCAAATCCTTCTTGGCATGTACTTCGCATGATACCTGCACTACTATGGATGCCTCTTTAACAAAACAAGTTCTAAAGAACCATGACAATGTTCTGGGAGATTTTTGGACATAATTTTAGATTAATTTGAATTTGAGAGTGTGCTCTCAACTAGTTTATAGTGAAACGCTTGCTTGACATTTGTCACCTCCGCGGGTTAGGGGTAGCATATCCTTTTAACATGTTTTTTGTTGATCCATTTGTGCAAATGATTCCCAATTGATGTAAAAAGTTGCATGACAATCAAACGTAGGATATCCTTAAAATCTGTTCTTGGAATTTCTAGTTGGACATGTGTGGGTGTGTGCAATATCCATGTAGAAGGTGCGTAGTTGTGACACCACTACCCGAAATTGCAAAGCTTCCAAAAAAATCATAGAATAGTGGTTTCAAGATTTGTGAGTTGTTTTGAGTAGGTGTATTTGCCCCTCTTTTGAATGTGAGTAGCATTTTTGTCATTTGGAGATGATTTTAGTAGAGGTTTGATCCAAAAATCAACCTAAATTAATTTATGAATTGTTGCCCCTCAAGACCACTATTGGGTGCAAGCACGGTAAAATGGACAACTCCTGATCCCTGCCTAGTGTTAAGTGAAAGTGATTCAATTTTATGTACTAACTTTGAATTTTGTGAAGAAATAAACCATAGACATTTAAACAAAATCTTGATCTACAAAGCCAAGCAATTTATGATGACAAAAAGAATTCCAAGAAAAGTCTACCTATTTTAGAAGACGGTGCAAGTGGCGTGCAAGTAGGTGATATTGAATAAGTGACTGTCTAAAATTTGTTTTAAATATGATAAAATTACATGAAATTGATGGTTTTTTACAAAGTTTTGTGGTGATGCCCTCAAGTACATAATGAGTTCAAGGAATATAAAAAAATTCTAATTTCAAAATAGTTAAGGTCATGAAATCTACATCCAAAACCAGACTCAACCATTTGTTTTTGAGCATCACTTTTGATGCTAAGTATTGAAGATCTCAACTTGATATTCTACATTTGAGTATTTAACACAACAATAGAGGTCATCATAAAAAGAATTCCAATTTAAATAACTCTTTGCTACTACTTTTAGGCCTTTGACCAAAACAATTATGGTTTTAGTATACCGGAGCACTTTTTTGGTCCACTTTACCATGCTTGCACCCTATTAACACTCCTATTATAGTCTCCTACATTATAGAACTTTAACATTTAATGTTTAGACACTATGTAGTCACCTCTAACATGCAAGCCTCTATACGGTTGGATTTGTCAAAAAACTTTAGATGTTAAACTACAGTCACTGAAATCAAGGTCACATTATTTGGGCAGAGTTACTCTTGGTCACAATAAGACCTTTGACCCCCCAAGTCAAATTGAATTCGTTAAGAATGTCCTAGTAGGCCATGTCATTGGCCTTTTCCAAATCCGAGAGAGTCCGTTTCCACTCAATCCTATTATAATTTTGCAAGGTGTCCCAAATGACTTGACATATTTTCTCAATGAACCATTATAGATCATTAAAAACTATATCATTCCATTGGTGCCAGTTAATCCATAGAAGACTGTTTCTTAAGAAGAACTAGGTGCAACTAAATCGTTTAAGTGTCTTGCACAAAGGTTGATCAAAGAAGCATTGCATCATAGAAAAGGATTTTCTTGGACCGAGATTTCTTCATTTGGCAAAGAGTTGCCAAATGATATTGGCAGCATACCGCCACCCTTGTTGAGTGAGTGGATTGTTGTAGGACCTATGTTCTACTGATTCTATTGACTCTGGGCCACAGTGAGGGCAACTTTGTCAATCTCTGCCAAGATTTTTCCCCAGGGGGGTCACTGGCAAAAATCATAGAAACAACGTGCAATAAAAAAAAGGTCTGATATATTTATTGTAGATGTACCTATAATATAGGGGGATTTTAAATAATGAAACATGTTTACATGTAAACTACCATCACATACAACGGCCCTTTCTTAGGGCCTGGCCGCACCAAGTGGTGCTGGGGCGGGATTGCGTGTCCATACTGAATGGTCGGAAGCTACCTGCCGGATAGTGAAAATACCCGTAGCCGGAGCCGGGTCCATGCCGGGGCCCGCACCGGCCGGACATGTGCCGGTGCACCCCAAACATTCATCCATTGTACTCTATCGGGCCTCGCGCGCAGAGGGCCTCTCAACTCGAACGGAGTCTCATCTCACACGCTCCACCGTCGTCTGACCTCCACTACAAGGGATAGTGGTTCAAACGACAGGGGGGCCTGACATAGAGGGGCCACCGTGACGGATATATGCACAGTGGTTCATATTCCGCCCGGGTGTGGATGGAAATCGTCCCAGAAAAAAATCCGACAGTGAATGTGAACAACTGTCAAAATGGCCGCGCGTGTAGACTGTGCGTTAAATTAATATATATAATGTAGGAATTGGGGCCCCGAAGTGTCTCTACTCGGGCCCCAGTTGTAGCACTTCGGGCCCCAATTGCTACACCTGGGGCCCCGAAATGTGTCAACTAGGGCCCCAGTTATAGCACTTCGGGCTCTGAGTGTAGGAATTGGGTCCCCAGTTGTAGCACTTCGAGCCCCGAGTGTAGGAATTGGGGCCCCAGTTATAGCACTTCGGGCTCCGAGTGTAGGAATTGGGTCCCAAATTGTAGCACTTCGGGCCCTGAGTGTAGGAATTGGGGCCCCAAGTGCTACACCTGGGGCCCCGAAGTGTCTCAACTCGGGCCCCAGTTGTAGCACTTGGGGCCCCTAGTGTAGAAATTGGGGCCCGAAGTGCTACAACTGAGGCTCTGAAGTGTCTCAACTCGGGCCCAAGTTGTAGCACTTCATGCCCCGAGTGTAGGAATTGGGGCCCCAATTGCTACACCTAGGGCCGCGAAATGTGTCAATTGGGGCCCCAGTTATAGCACTTCGGGCTCCGAGTGTGGGAATTGGGTCCCCAGTTGTAGCACTTCGGGCCCCGAGTGTAGGAATTGGGGCCCCAAGTGCTACACCTGGGGCCGCGAAGTGTCTCAACTCGGGCCGTTGTTGTAGCACTTTGGGCCCCGAGTGTAGAAATTGGGGCCCCGAAGTGTCTCAACTCGGGCCTCAGTTGTAGCACTTGGGGCCCCGAGTGTAGAAATTGGGACCCCGAAGTGTCTTTACTCGGGCCCAGTTGTTGCACTTCATGCCCCGAGTGTAGGAATTTGGGCCCCAATTGCTACACCTGGGGTCCCGAAATGTGTCAACTGGGGCCCCAGTTATAGCACTTCGGGCTCCGAGTGTAGGAATTGGGTCCCCAGTTGTAGCACTTCATGCCCAAGTGTAGGAATTGGGGCCCAGATTGCTACACCTGGGGCCCCTAAATGTCTCAACTCGGGCCCCAGTTATGGCACTTCGGGCCTCGAGTGTAGGAATTGGGGCCCCAGTTGTAGCACTTAACACTATATTCGGTATTTGGAGACTTTTTGTTGATTATGAGACTATATAAGGATGCACCTTTAAAAATTGGACCAGTAATGACGACTAAAAATTCCATATGTATAATGGTATGCTACTATTATTATACATAAAGGCATGGAAGTGAACAAAAATGTGAGGCATACATGAAAATAGTTGCGTATGAAATCACAACTCGTTATGAATGGAAGGGAAGGTGCGAAGAATGAATGGAAGTTGAATGAATTAATTGGGATTGAAATACAATTATAATGGAAATACCATCAATGTCTTGAGTAACTTGGAATAGCATAGAAAGTAAGCACTTAAATATGTTCTACACCTAAGCCCATTTAGGGAGTCCGTCCCACTAGTACGCTTCTAGACGTCACACTAGTCCGACCCATTTTTTTTTTTTGCGGCTAAGCCCTTTTTTTTGGCGGCCTCCATGGCTCTAAAAATCTCAGGCCCACGACTGTATCCTTGTGTGTTGCCTGGACAGGAATATGTGTCGTTCTTGCATGTTTCAGGACGCGCTCCCGAATTGTAAGAGGTGGTATTATAAGTAGAATGCGAGGGTGTTTGCGAAAGGGAACGTCTTGCGCTTCTCCGGAGGGCCAGACAACGATCGGACTCGGAAGATGCGGCCTTGAGGGCGTGCCTATCCAAGGAGGACGTGGAGGAGGGCCGGGCACCAAGCGAGCGGGTAACCACCTGCGAAACAACGTCATAGGAAGATAAGAATAGGAATGGAGTGGGGAAAATAATGAGGGCGGTTTGGGATGGGCGCTCGTAAAGAGAACGGCACGCAAACGGAAGACAAGGAAAGCAAAAGCGAGAAAGGGGTTCAGGGTTGAGGAGGGCACCTTGGCTTTGGGGACGTCCATGCGGGGAACGGTGGGAACGAGGGGGGCGTCGACGGGAGCATCCGGAGCCGATGGAACTATTGCAATTATGTTGGATGGCGGGGGGGAGTCGAGGCGTGGAGGGCCCACGATCGCGGAGGACGTTGCGGGGGGAGGAACGGAGTCGGCGGGGGAGGTGTGGCAACGGGGGCCTTCCATGCGGAGACGCCGGCTCGGCCCGCGACGAGCGACGGCGTCGTCCCTCGAGGGCGAGAGGTGTCCCAAACGAACGAGCGTCCGTTTCTCCTTGGAGAGGGGGGAGGGCGACGGGGCGTAGGCGCGGGCGACAAGTGGTGGGGGCGGGCTGTTGACGACGCCGTCGTCGATGCCGACGTCGCGGGAGTAATCCACGGCCGAGGCCGCGTCGACCGCCGAGAACTGGTAGAGGGATGGCATTTGGAAGCCCGTGACGTCGCGGGAAGGGGAGGCAGGGGGCGAGAGGAGACGGGAAGGGCCGTCGACCACAGGGGCGTCGCATATGGGGGCAGACTATGGGCAAGAACAACAACAACAACAATCACAACAACAAAAGACATCCAAAAACGAAGCAAGCATTAGTAAATGTGAACCACATGATACAAGCAAAGACATGGAGGCATTTCAAATCAATTTATTGAGTTTGGCGAGCCTCATGATGCTCTTGAATACATTATCGCGGGGGCTTAGCGCCGCATTGCCGAAGGGGTTGGACCTAACAAAAAATGGGATGCTACCGGCGTGGAGCACGAGCCTTCTAAGGTAGGGGGCTAGCCTATCGACCAAAAATGTGTCTTGCCTATCGCCGGTCCAAGTGTCCGGGAAGATGACGTTGCCCGGGGGGTTCAAGACGCTCTTGGTGGGGCTGTCGTCGATGAGGACGGTGTTCTCTGGAGTCGGCCACCACCCGTGCGGCGTCCCTTGCAGACGGGGGACGCCTCGCCAGAGTCTCGAGCGGAGGACCTTGAGGAACTGTTGTCCTCCGCCCCGACCGCCAAACTTGGGCACCGGTTGACCTTTCTCGTCGAGCAGCTCGTCGCAGTCCTCTTGGCCGAGGACGAGGCAAGGGCTCGGGAGATCACGGAATAAGAAGTGGACGATGGGCTCGGTGTTCTCCATGACCATGGAGCTCCACACAATGACGTGAGCGAACTCGACCACCTCGCGAAGGAAGTCACGCAAGCCGGGACGGGCGCGGACAGCCTTGCGGTTAATGAGGGTGTCGAGCTCGCCGTCGTAGTCCCTTTCGTCGGGGTGACGGAAGGGACGCGTGGGGACCCTTGGGATGTGTTGGGTGTGACACAACACCCCGTTGAGGTCAAAAACGATGAAAGGTTTGTTCCGGGTGGGAGGTCCACTGGTAGAGGGGTTGCGACCAATCTCCGGGGGGTCCTGTGATGAACAACGCGACTAGTTTAATTCTATGATCCAATAATGAAATTTTGCGTAGAAAATGAAGACGGTGCATTATGGGGAAAGACGAGGAAGTGAGGAGAGTGCAAGGAAAATGTGCTCAAGGGCACACTTGCGAACAAGCGTTCGTGAATGAAGGCTGCGGGGGCGGTGCGCATCATTTACGAGCGCTCGTTCGTGAGCGCGGCTACACGTACATTTACGAGCGGTCGTTCGCGAATGAGGTGGACAGTGGGTCGCAGCCTTTCACGAACGAGCGTTCGCGAATGAGGTGGGTATGCAAGAATCAACATAATCTCATCAACATATACAACATACGAGAAGGGGTCGAGGGCAGAGAATTTGAAGCAACGCGATGCAGATAACATAGGCTCATATATTAATCCGTTGAATATTTACATTTCTCACGTGATAGTCTATCACATTTTCCTAAGGCAAAATGATGCCGTGTCCTACAAAACTGTTCGGCCCTAAGGGGGACCGCTGAAGAGGGCTCTCGCAAGGCCACTGGATGTCGATGAAGATAAAAACATCGCGATGTTAGAGAGGTTACGAACGCGCGTTCGTTAAAAAATGGTATTCTCAGAGGAGAGTTACCTCGTCATCGGGGGGAGGGGTAGCGGCGCTGGACCGAGCAGCAGGTCCCTCCTCAACGATTAACGAACGCGCGTTCGTAACCTCCACAGCTGCAGCCGCCTCTGTCTCCATGGCCTCTGCCTCACGCTCCGGTTGAGAGGCCTGTGTCGCCTGGATGCGCAGCGCGTCTTCTTCCTCGGCGCCCAGGTCGAGCGCGTCCATCCTGACATCCTCCATCCACGCCGCATGGGTTTCTTCCACGTCCATCCCATGCACCCCTGGTGCGTCATTGGGGCTCCCCTGCGTGTCCTCCACAATGACCATGTCAGTGTGTCGCGCAGAGTCATCGCCATGTCTGTCTACTACCCTGGGGACGACGGTGAAAGACGATGCATCGGTGTATGAGGGCAGTCCTACCCTTGAAGGGGGAGGGGTGAGGACTGGAGGACCTGAAGATTCACGAACGCGCGTTCGTAAATCCTCGTCCTCCTGGATGGCCGCCGCCACAGCATCGTGGGAGGTGGTCGAGGGAACCTCTGGTGGCGGAGGAGTGCCAACAGGCGTGGGGTGGGGCGCCTGCTGGCGGGAAGGCCCTCCGGTGAACATGCCCGGTGGAGGGGATTGGGAGGGGTATCCTCCAGTGAAGGGGTAGGCCGGCTGGGGGGGCGCCGAGAAGCTCTGCATACGCTGGAGCATGGCGAGGATGGCGTCCGTCTTCTCGTTCGACTGCCTCAGCTCCTCCTGAATTGCGAACATTTTCTTGGCATTCTCCTCTGCCGCCTTCGCCATGTCCTCCTTCATCTTTTGCTCGAGCTTGGCGTTAAGCTCGGCGACGGACAACGCCTCCTCCTTGACCCGCTTGTTCTTGTCGAAGTCTACCCCCAGCTCGACCATGATCTCCATGTCGCCCTCGTCCTCATCGGAGACCTCGATGATTGCCCCCGGAGGCAGCTCCACGTAGGGGGTCTTCTTCATCCTCCGCCTCGTGTTGCGGTACTGGTCCAACGTCGGTCGGGACCGTTGGTCCAGAAGGTCGAGGTTCTCCATCTTGGGAACCACGATCGGCCTGGGCGACACGGATGTCGAGCATCCCCCGGGAGTGCCGAATGCCTCCGCTCCAGACGTTCTCGCGGGGAGGACATCTTGGGTTGTCCCCGCCGACGACCCCGTGTATCCACCCGGAGTCCCTTGCACGTCGGATGGATTTCCCGACGGCGCCAAAATGCGGAGAGGAGTGACGTCCAAGGATCGGAGGATCGCCTCGACGTTGTAGGAGGGCGCGGGCTCGTCGTCGTCCGTCTCCATGGCGGGCATGCCTTCGTCGACGGGCATGTTGATGTCCGTCCTCGGGAGGGACATGTCCTCCAGGTCCATCGTGGAGGCCTTCGCCCTGTGCACGTGGAAGTCCTCCTCGTCGATGGCTTCAATGAAGCTGTTGACGACCAGCCCCAGCATCTGAGATTCAAGCAAATACGTTAGAAAATACGAACGTGCGTTCGTAAACATCAACGACGAGAAACAATGTCATCAAACCCAAGACAAGTTGAGGTGAACTTTACGAACGAGCGTTCGTAAATATTAGTTGGAGAGCTTACCATCGCAGCGTACATGAACTTGCTGCCGCCACAAACGTTGTACACGGTCTCTCCGCTTATTGCCACGCTCTGCAAAACGGAGACGTAGAACTCCAACCTGAGTTCCATCGCCGGGAAGACAGTGTACAAGGTCTCCTGCAGCAGATCCTTGGGAGGGGGATGGGGGATGCTGTAGATCTTCTTGAACGTAGTGTTCGCCTTGACAGGGGCTCGCCCATTCCGCAGCGCGTTGTACGTCAAGAAGACGAGGCTGACCGCCCCCACCTGTTTGTTCCCCCTGGCCTCGTTGATGGCCACGATCCCTTCCGTCTTGGCGGGCACGTAAGTGCTGTGGAAGATGCTGTACTCAAATTTGATCGACTTCTCGTACAGGTCGACTACAGCAGAGAGCTTCTCCTGCTCGACTATCCACAGCCAAACGTGAGGCTCCCTCATGTCCGGAGACTTGTGCTCCTTGAACTTGGCCATGAAGGGGTCGTAGAAAGGTATGTCCTTCCCCCCCTGCCTCGACGCACCGGGGATCCCCCTGAAATCGATCAGGGCAAATGGGCACCCCCGTCGATCCTCCCTCACCTCGGCCCTGCTCATGGTCCGGTCCCACTTGGAAAATGTCACCCTCTCCACTCCTTTTGTCAACAGACAAAATCTGGCCACTCCTTCGAATGTGGCCAACCTCTTCCGCGTCAAAAAGCTTCTGTATTGCTCCACCTCTTGGGGATCCGTCTCGGTTTTCTTTGTCCTCTTGTTCCCCTTCTGCTTCAAAATGGAGGCGTGCTCCTTGACAAGACAACGCATTGAGGGTCCGGAGATGTTGTAGTCGACCTTGAACATCTTCCAGCTGGCCCAATTAATGTCCCCGTCGGCTAGGATGAGTGCGTACTCTGGTATTAGGGCGCTCAACTCCCTCATTGCAGCAGTCTTCAGCTTGCGGTGTTCGCACCATTCCTTGATGGAATACGTGCCGGGCTTGTGTCTTGGCCTCTTCAAAAATATCTTCGGGTATGGGATGGTTCTTCCCACAGTGTTCCCAAGAAGATGCACCGCGCACCTCTGCAACTCGGACTCTGTTAACCCTTGAAGGGACCTGAAGAACTCCCTCAGTAGTGGAGGGGCCTCCCCGGTCTTCTCCGCGCTGTACTTCTCCTCGGTGTCGGGGTTGACCAGATCGCCCGAGCTGTGCGCATCAAAAAATTGTGTCCACAACTCCCAAGTGTCCCTGTTGCAACAGATGAGGCGGAGCTCACCCTTGAGCTCCAGGACAGACTTGGTTGTTGTAGACTTCATGTCGATGGAGGAGAACTTGTCCACCATCGCGTCGCAGAATGCCTGTAGCAAGAAAAACATCAGTAACGCACAAAATACGAACGCACGTTCGTAAGTTTGAATGTCAAAGAACTTGAAAATTTGAATGTCAAAGATATTTACGAACGTTCGTTCGTAAACTCACCTTCCATTGTGGAGACGGCGTCTTCGCGTTCTCCCTTTCTTTAGGGGGGCACCCGTGGGCGACCCAGACGTCCCTTGCAGCCACTATGTTGGCTGCCCACGACGCCTCGAAGGCCTTGATTTTGTTGCCGGAGTTGAGGAAGGTGGATATCTTCCGCAGCTTGTCCCAATCGTCCGACCACACCAAGAACGCCTTCCAGTAGCGCAAGTCCTCCTTCAGCTCATGCTGGAAGTTGTCGTCCTTGAGAATTATTTGGGACGCCTCCAAGCTGTGTTGGCCGTCTATGATCCAGAACTCTCCATTCTGGATCCGTGGCCAGTCCTTCTCCGTCGGACGGGATGTCAGCCCCTTCGGCATGACGCAGACGGTCTGCATGTCCCACTTGACGTTGTTCATTAGATTATTTATCTGCCACTTCACACCACCGCTTTCGCGAGAGCGAACCACCCATTTGTTGGGGGACATCTCGCACTTGAAGCAGTCCACGTTGAATGTGAAGTGGCGTCCCATGGGCCAGCAATCCTTCGAGTAGTTGTTGAAGTCTCGAAGGATCCTCGTGGCCTTCACAGCGTCAGGGTTCTCACCCTTTTTCAAGGGGGTGGGCATTACGACAAGCGAGGTCACCTCTGCGGTCTCCGTTACTCCCGATTTCTCCATCTCCTCCCTTGTCCTCTTCGATGGCGTGGAGTGTCTACTGGGGCCCTCCGTCGCCCTGCTAGCGGAAGGCACAGGCCTGGGTGCACTTCTAGATCCTCCTGCCCCTGATGTGGATGGTTTCCTGGGGCTCTTCTTCTTCTTGTTTGCCTCAGTGACCACACTGTTGTATTTGGAGATGTTCAATGCCAGGGCGTTCAATTTCCTTGCAGTCCAGTATGGGCTCAACGCATATTTGGAGAAGAGGCCGTCCAGGTCGAAGTGCTTGGCATCTTCCGCTACGTTATTGGTGGCGTATTGGTAGGAGAAGGTATTTTTCTGAAAATGTAACAAGAGGTTGATACGATCCTTCTTGTTCTTCATGTCCAAAATTACATACTCCCGCTGGGCCTCTATGGACTCTATCTCCCACGTCTTCATTTGAACCCACTGTTCGGGCTGGTCCGGTCTTGTCTCCAGCTCGTAGGTGAAGCGCATGCAGAAGAGGCCGTCCCCGATCTTCTCTGGCAGTGCCATCCACTCCCCCATGAAGTCTTCCTTGGGGACATAGTTGTCGTTGCCGTTATCGTCTAACACCGACTCTGGGAGGCCATCGACCTTCACCGCGAACATCTCAATGGCGCTTCTGCTTGATCTTGCCATCTGCAACAGAATATAAACAATTAGTGACTTTACGAACGAACGTTCGTAAGTGACATGCATATCCCACAGACTACGCAGTGTTAATGCGTCTTTGCAATTGATGTAATTATATTTACGAACGTTCGCTCGTAAATGAGGGGTTGCAAGATCATATAAATTTTTAGTATTGAGTTTACGAACGAGCGTTCGTAAAAGATATGAAGATCAAAGAGACTACTCGTCATGAATGTGTTTGTAATATATTTGGTTATTTTTACGAACGATCGTTCGTAAAAGATATAGGTTTTATAGGTTTGGATTCATTTACGAACGTGCGTTCGTAAGTATGTCCATTTGGTCTATCTTTTCGGATATTTGGTTGATTTATCTTTCGTAAGTACATGTGATTTGTCTTATTGGTGTTCGCAAAATTGTATTTGTTCTTTAGATATTCATAGAGGTTCATATTTAAGTTAGGGTTCTTTCTGAGTGATATTTTGAGTATATTTACGAACGTGCGTTCGTAAATATAGATCATCTCAAAGAACGTGGAGTGCGTATTTACGAACGCACGTTCGTAAATGGAGGTTCGGTATGCAGTGTATGTCCATTTACGAACGAGCGTTCGTAAATGGAGGTGGGTATGCAGTGTATGTCCATTTACGAACGAGCGTTCGTATATGTGATGGTTTTGGGATCCCCTGTCCGTACATATATGTATTCGTGTATATACGAATACGTATATATACGTATATGTATATAACTCACTTATTAGTTACTCTGCTTGCAGCCGTGCCTGCAAAATTTTGGTCAGAATGATGCAATTCTTCAATCATAAAGCAATTGAGATGCAGAATGAGATGCAGAATGAAACATGAAGAAAAGAGTGATAGTTCACATTGCATGTAACAAAAGAAATTGAATTCAAGAAGCAACATTTTCAGAATGTGAGAGGAGTTGGAAAGGATAACAAATTACATTGAAATGCTGCACACTGCAATCCCTGCTTCTTCTCTTTCTGAAAATCCCAGAAATCCTCACAACTGCACACTCAATTGCCTTTCAAATGCACACTCAGATAACTCTCTAATGCAGACCTCAAGCCTTCACAGCTTATATACAAACCCTAGTATACTCCTATGTACACAAAACTCACAACCTTGTAGCTCTCAAGCTTCTGAACTCTTAAGCAAACCCTAAACTCTCAAGCTTCCCTAAACTCTCAAGCTTCACTTCTGAAGCTTCCCTAAACTCTCAAGCTTCACTTCTGAAGCTTCCTTAAACTCTCAAGCTTCAACTCTGAAGCTTCCTTAAACTCTCAAGCTTCTAAAGATCACCCTCAAGCTCTCAATCCGAAACTCTGAAGCTTTCCTACTCAAGCTCTCAAGCTTTTGAAACTCACAAACTCTCACACTGAAAGCTTTCACAAACTCACAAGCTTTCACAAACTCAAAAGCTTTCACACAAGCTCTCAATCTGAAATCTCTCAAAACTTGCAACAAAACTAATTTAAAACTTCAAGACTAAAAAAAGCAAGAGCTTCGCTCTCTAAACGCTCCGCTCCTCCTCTCCTCGAAATGACAAATGAGGAGAAGAGGAAGGGGCGCGGGGAGGTAGGTGCACCGCTAGGGTTTCCCAGCACCTGCCACGTGGCACAACTCCACTGGCTAGGGTTGGGAGAGAGATGGGATGGGATGGTATGGGAGGTGATGGGAAGGGATGGGATGGGATGGGATGCGATGGGAGATGGGAGATGGTTGTATATTGGAACCCTTCATGTTATTCTCATGCTTTGACATATTTTTATGTAATGGACGCGTTTAAGGCATTAACTTGACAAGCTTAGTTCAAATACATGAATTTTACTCGTTTTATTTCCTTAGTACCTCTACATTTGGATTCCTTGTAAACATATTTTAGGAAAATATGCTCAGTTAATTCGTAATAAACAATGCATGTCACTCCCTAGGTTGTCAATGTAGAATCCACCCCCAAAGATATATATATGGTGTTTTAAAATATAGTTTATGTAAGAGCTAGATATCTTTCAATTAATTCGATGGTTCCTCAAATAAATATTACATGCAAAAAAGAATTCATAATAATATGAGATTGCGCAGAGTTGCTATACGATAGGATGTCAATTCAAGTTCTAATATTAGGTGTTAGCTTGAACTAATGCATTTCTGGAGTGGTCAACTATTTTGCTAGCATCAACTACGAGCTTGCGATGAATGAAGTTAATGCAATTACAAGGGTTTTTGAGGAGTCAATATTGTTTGTGTGTGTAATGTATCCTAGTAACAATCTAAAACCTAAACCCAAATACCACATACACAACTTTCACAAACCCTAAACCCCTAAACCCTACCCCCAAACCCTTACCCTAAACCCTAACCGCAAACCCTAAACCCTACATCCTTGCATCTTTTTATCTTACCAACCTTTCTTATATGTGGCCATGTTGTTTTCTGAGGGCAGGTCAAATTGGTCTACCAATGTTGGTTGGATGGAGAATGCTTAATTCCGTTCATAACAACTATAATAATTGATAATGATGGCAATTGTCAATTTCACATTCCAAATTAATAGATTTGAGATAAAACTTTGGTTTAAGTGATAAGTGAAATTTCAAATATTCCCACTTTCACCTTAATAGTTCTGAGTGAAATTTCATCACACAATCCACGATCTTATTATAATAACATGCATGTCTTAAGACTTCAATTTATATCAACACTTTAAGCTATGATGATGCACATCCTTCTCATAGGATGCAAAACATATATTAATTGTAAGTACATACTATTGTATGCACCATTCCAAATTAATAGTGCATTTCCCCAAACCCTAAAAGTCTATTTCCAATAGGACCTCAACTCATTTAATCATGTGTCAACTTAAACTAACAATCGAACAATGCATTCAACTATAAATATCACCAATGATCTAATAAACATTTAACCAATGTGTATCCGTACCCTTACAACAAGTGGACGAAAATTCAATTTCCAATAGGACGTCAAACACATAATAATTGTAACTATGATTCAACGTTACGGTAGCTAGTATGGTTTCAAGTCTCAATGATCATTACGCTATCATACTATGCAGCATTACAAATTGATTAATCCTTCCTACTCATGCCATTTTAATTCCTTATTTTCACACCTAGATACCATTTGAAAGAAGACCTAACTTACATATATTATTAGGTATAATTAGTTCATAGTGTCCTCAATCTACCCTAGTGCAAGCCATTATGGATTAACCCGATTTTTTAGTTGTATTCATGCACTTGGTGACCATATTACGGTCATTTTTTGATGTGAAACATATGATACCTATAATTTTAGGGGCGTCCGCAACATGTTTCTTAGCCACTCTGACCTCATTGTGTGTGTGTGTGTATATGTGTATATATATATATATATATATCTATGACTTCGACATTCATAACTTTATTAGGCATCAATTGTCAATTAACTTGGACTTCATACCTTAGTCGCAAATCATTAAATATTCAATGTTAACCATCTTCATATTTAGACATTATGTGTATATATATATATATATATATATATATATACGTATATACATATATTTCGATGAGACCTTGGTCACAACTAAGGTGTGCAACCGATTTATATATTTTCAATATGTTGGCGTGCATGCAAGGCATGTTCCATACATGACAATGCTATTTATATAATTCCGCATGGATGGAATGGGAGATTGTTAGGTCAAAGAAGGCGGCGGGAATCTGCTTTTTAAAAAGCATCCAAGGGATTTTGAACCAGCGGGGTGAAGTACTTAAAGCTCTTCCCCCCACAACAAAGCTCTTTTCAGCGGCACATGCAAGTGTGCGCTCTACAGACCTCACCGAACGCGCTCAAGCCATTTCGTGTGCGCCAACCCTACACCACCCAGGTACAGTACAGGCTGTACCTACCGCATATACCGCCGTAAATACCGGAACTTTACGAACGCACGTTCGTAAAGATGAAGAGCTTCAGGTTTAGACAAACGATTCGGACCTGGACATGGCAAGGATTTACGAACGCGCGTTCGTAAATTCCACATGAGAGCATGTTCTGGATTGGGCTACTCATATGGATAGTCACATGCACGTAATCCATCTCAGTTATTTACGAACGTGCGTTCGTAAATATGCCTTCGAGGACCATGCAGACATATTTGACCCTTATCTATTGGTACCTGATGGTCGGTAATTTACGAACGTGCGTTCGTAAATCCCACAGGAGATCATGTTTTGGATTGAGCTACTCATGGATAGTCACATGCACATCATCCATGGCATTTATTTACGAACGTGCGTTCGTAAATATGCCTTCGAGTTTCATACATATATATTTGACCCTTGTCTATTGGTACCTGTTGGTCGGTAATTTACGAACGTGCGTTCGTAAATCCCACATGAGAGCATGTTCTGGATTGAGGTACTCATATGGTTAGTCACATGCACTTAATCCATGACAGTCATTTACGAACGTGCGTTCGTAAATATGCCTTCGAGGATCATACATACTTATTTGACCCGTATCTATTGTTACCTGATGGTCGGGAATTTACGAACGTTCGTTCGTAAATACATGTCATTATTGTCTACGCATCCAGCAACACATCTTCATTCATGCACATCAGTATGGCAGTAATTTACGAACACAGAATAGCAAGAAAAATATGCTCATCGCTCGTCCGTGAAGGATGTGAACACGGGGTCGCACCCATTTACGAACGTCCGTTCGTAAATGGGTAGGTACGCAAAAGTCAACATAATCAAATTCACAATATGGAGGTGCTCAGTGTTCAAAATATTGTTGGAGTTGATTCAGGCATCATCTGCAGATTTGCTAATTTTGTGCGTATGGACAAGTGTTCTCTTGTGATAGTATATCGCGCAGGTTCCTAAGTCAACATGGTACTTTGACCTACAAAACCGATATTCCTCAGGGTGCTCTCATTTGAGGGATCTCGAAGGCCGCCGGATGTACATGGAGAAGTTACTGAGGTCACGAATGCGCGTTCGTAAATGCATGTGGCGTTCTCGGATTTCTGATTTCGTCGTCGGTTGTATGTGGACAGGCGCTGGTCCGAACAGCAGGGCCCTCCTGGACGACTAACGAGTGTTCTCCTCTTTGTCCATGTATTGTTTACATTAGTGAACAACCTAGACGTATGCTTAAAACGTTTTTTTGGGACGCGCGTTCGTCTTTGTGCGTGAGGTTCTCCAATGGTGCACCAAAATTTGTTTGTCAATTTTGGGCCATTTATCTCCACATATATTCTATCCTCTCTTGTATGCATTGCGGTGGTGGTTGGGTTGATCATGTCCTGGTGGTTGGTCTAGGCTGTATGGCGTTGCATGTGAGTGATAGTTCATTGGAGTTGTCGACGTATGCATCGTCATCCGATGCTGAATGTGAACTGTCTTCCCCGTCGGCAGATAGTAATGGTTCACCAAACGTGAGGGGGGTGTTTGTGGATACATCCTCCCATGAATCTTTGGAAGTCCACGAACAATCTCTGCATTCCGGAGATGACCACGATGACATTCCGTTGTGTGCCGGTTTCGGGAGGGAGCAATGGGTTGGCCTTGATGTCGTTCTACTCAACGAGGTTGGTGTCCCGGTGGCAGATGGTATATGTAGAAACTCCAATCCCCGTGATTGTGTCGATGCCAACGCCCTAGGTCTCGATGATGTTGGCGTGTGCATCTTGAACTCTTTGCTTCCGGTAGAGTTCCCGGTGACATGGAGATTTTCCTTGCGTCGATGGCCGCTTCGTCGAGTTCTACATGAGGAAGTGAGTTTGTGGGATCATGAGCGGCGGCATAAGCAAACACAATTAGCTTTGTTGGCCACAACACGTCCTCGCAAAGGCCTCCGTAGATATGATTCAAACCGTGTGCTTCGCGGAGATAAGGAGCGTCGACGGGATCGGCTTTTGGGGGACGAATCTATCCGTCTAGTGTCCGGCAAGGATTGTTGCACGAGGAAATGTTGCCAATTTTTCCCGCGGGAGAAAATTAGATCTCTGCGTCAAGAGATGTGGCTTGCGGATTTTCGTATGAGGTCGGCTAAGAAACTCGAGGTCCACAGAAATTTGCACCTTGATACCCATGGGCATAAGGTGGTGACACTTGAGAATGTTGATGTGTGTTGTACAGCGTGGTATACCATCCACGCCGTCTCCAAGGCTGACTTTTATAGGTTTCGAAAATATTCATCGTTGGGTCGCCGCTCTCGATTTCATGGCAACTCGGGCACAAAGAAACCTAGGGAGGCTACACTGCAAGCGTCCGCGACACTATCCACCATCATAGTGCCATTGGCCGATGCAATGCCCCACAAGACGAGGACATTGTCGTCAGGGGAGAAGGTTGTTCAAATGGTGTTGCCCACGGGCACAAAATGGAAGAACATCTTAACGGACATCAATGAAGTGGGTCGCATAGCGGGATGTGGGCCCATTTCTTTGTCCAAGTTGAGTGTGATTAAAAACCAGCAGTTTGCGGAATACATTCTGAAAAGACCCGGGGACAAGTTCGCTAGATGTACGACGTGTGAAAAATACAAAGGTCTTCGAGACGCCCACCCCATAGGCACTGAATCTCATTCCAGACACCAGAAAAAATATATTGAACATGTCAACAATCAAGAGGCACACCGTCAAGATTACTATAAGAATCGTGCTCTATCCATAATGAGGCCCACAGAGGTTCTAACAGTCATCCATGATAAAATGGACCACGCCAAGACCGCATGCCCTTGTTATGCACGCAAAATAAAGGCCACGGATGGTCTCTTCAAGTTGCCCGTAGCTGTCACAGGTTTGTATGAAATCACAACTACGTGTTTAAAGTCTATCCAATTTTCTTGGGTGTGTTTGGCAAATGTCCAACTCCATACATCCGTTTAGTGGTTATTTGATTATTTTGGTCACGCATCGTTTGTTTTTTCCAGGTATGATTGCCCACGGCCATGGGGACGTAAAGTATGCCCATTATGGTTTGGATTTTTACCCTGGGGATGCTAACCACACGGTGGGTTCATTTGCAAAACTGTTGCGCGATCTTGAGAAGCCACCGGTACATTCTTCCCGTGCACTTTTTGATGGTTGTGGAACCACATCCCTTTATGAGGCAGTGCTTTTGGGGAAGGAGGTTTGTATGTCGTCATTGCCAGAACCACCCGGAGAGCCCATTTGTGCAAAACCATTGCCTCCAACTCTCCACGTTCAACTTGATAATTGTGCGAAGGACAACAAATGTCGATACGTATTTTGTTTTTGGTCATTGCTCGTGGCGAAAGGAATCTTCAAGGAGGTGTTTGTGTCTTTCTTGATGGTGGGACATACACACGACGACATTGATGCATCATTCGGACGGTGGAGCATGAAGTTGCATGAAGAAGATTTTCCAACCATACCTCTTCTTATGAAATCGTATATGGATTTGGACCATATGCCAGTAATTCCGCACTTGATTGAGGAAGTACCAAATTTCAAGGCCTTCATCAAGCCATACATGTTGAAGGGAGGGGACCGTTTGGTGGGGCATACCAAAGCACAACAATTCCGATTTTATATGAGGGACGATGGTCTCCCGGCCATGCAATTCAAGCTTTTGTGCACATCTCCTAATTGGGGCCCGGATGATGGTATACTCGTATGGCGTCAAGACAATGATGAGAAATGTTTGGTCCCGGATGGGGAACCAAAGCCTTGCAAACCCGAACCCATGAGGAATGGGCCGGAAATCATCAAAGGCATATCCGGATTCATTGAATATTGGAAAGAGTTGTGCGAGGAGGACATCACAAGACGTGTTAGAAATACCCATGAACCGTTGATCGCGTATTGGGATCGCATTCGCTCAGCCTTGATGACACTTGGTGGCGACACCCGTACGACTTTGACACAAGGATTTTGGCCACAAAGTCGTTTGACGGTTGTCGAGTCCGATACTATGTTTTTCAGCAATGGAGACGTTCGTGAAGAGTTCGCAATGGACGAGCATTACGTTGGCCCTGCCCGCAATCGACCGGCACCGTCGTTTCGTGTAGGTGTTGATTGCCATGAAGGGTATTTGGTCCTCGTACGAGCTGGGGATGAGGAGCATCCCAAGCCAATTTGGTTGGTAAAAGCATTGTCTTCACCCAATTTTGTTCGAACTAGCCCCAACTTTCGTCAAATTGAGGTGGAATATTGTCGTCCAAGCACTAAAGACCACAACGTGCTCCGCACTTATTTAGGTTGGGACACCAAAAAGAATTTTAAGTGGACAGTGGACTCAGCGTACACACCGGTTTGGATAAACACGGATACTATACTTTGTGCTTGGAAGCCGCGCAAAGGTTCCAACACAGAAGCAATGACCATCCCCCAAAAACATATACATTTTGCCAAAGACAACTTGGCACGTATTGCAGCTGCGGAAAATGACGCCGAGAATGGATATGAAGCGGAAGATGGAGATGGGTAAACATAACATAGGTGAAAGTTAACGGCGGGAAAAAACATTAGTACTTAGTAGTCTTGGTTTTTAATAGACTTAGTAGACTTGTCACACTCCATTGTGGTATACGTTTGGGATGTGCCATCCAAAACCATAAGAACCTTACTTATGGGATGCGCACCCCAAACTCTATAATGACATAAACCATTTGTTTTTTATATTCGCTTGTTATTTTCCACATGGAGTTCACGTTTTCATTATAATTGCAATTTTCTATTTTTAGTATTAGGAATATTCTTTACGTGCGAATTTTTAAATTGTCATGTTCTTGATGTTCCCAACATTCCATATGCCCACAATATTGGCATCCCAAACTATGGGCATATTTTATTTTGAGACTTTCAAAAGTCTCCGATTAACGAATATAGTGTTACTTTGGGCCCCAAGTAATAGGACTTCAGGCCCCGAGTGTAGGAATTGGGGCCCCAAGTGCTACAACTGGGGCCCTGAAATGTCTCAATTGGGGCCCCAGTTATAGCATTTCGGGCCCCGAGTGTAGGAATTGGGGCCTAATTGTAGCACTTCGGGCCCCGACTGTAGAAATTGGGGCCCTAGTTGTAGCACTTCATGCCCCGAGTGTAGGAATTGGGGCCCCAAATGCTACACCTGGGGCCGCGAAGTGTCTCAACTCAGGCCCCAATTGTAGCACTTCGGGCCCCGAGTGTAGAAATTGGGACCCCGAAGTGTCTCAACTCGGGCCCAGTTGTTGCACTTCGGGCCCGGAGTGTAGTAATTGGGGCCCCAATTGCTACACCTGGGGCCCCGAAATGTCTCAACTGGGGCCTCAGTTATAGCAGTTCGGGCCCCGAGTGTAGGAATTGGGGCCCCAAGTGCTACACCTGGGGCCGCGAAGTCTCTCAACTCGGGCCCTTGTTGTAGCACTTTGGGCCGCGAGTGTAGAAATTGGGGCCCCGAAGTGTCTCAACTTGGGCCTCAGTTGTAGCACTTGGGGCCCCGAGTGTAGAAATTGGGACCCCGAAGTGTCTTTACTCGGGCCCAGTTGTTGCACTTCAGGCCCGGAGTGTAGTAATTGGGGCCCCAATTGCTACACCTGGGGCCCCAAAATGTCTCAACTGGGGCCTCAGTCATAGCAGTTCGGGCCCCGAGTGTAGGAATTGGGCCCCTAGTTGTAGCAGTTCGGGCCCCGAGTGTAGGAATTGGGGTCCCAAGTGCTACACCTGGGGCCGCGAAGTGTCTCAACTCGGGCCGTTGTTGTAGCACTTTGGGCCCCGAGTGTAGAAATTGGGGCCCCGAAGTGTCTCAACTCGGGCCTCAGTTGTAGCACTTGGGACCCCGAGTGTAGAAATTGGGACCCCGAAGTGTCTTTACTCGGGCCCAGTTGTTGCACTTCGGGCCCGGAGTGTAGGAATTGGGGCCCCAATTGCTACACCTGGGGCCTCGAAATGTCTCAGCTGGGGCCCCAGTTATAGCACTTCGGGCCCCAAGTGTAGAAATTGGGACCCTGAAGTGTCTCAACTCGGGCCCCAGTTGTAGCACTTCGGGCCCCGAGTGTAGAAACACAGTTGGGCCCCACACACCGAAACACCTGTAGCCGGCGATGTAGCGCCCCCCACCATCACTGCATTTTTTAATAAATGCTGGAGATTAATATATATATAGCATGGACTAAATTAACTTTTAATTCCGTTGCATCATATAATAAAGTGGGACACAAGTTTGACACCTACCAGGGGCACTATCCTGGGACATCGTCTTGACACAATACGTTTTAAAAATTAGGACTAGTCCAAGAATACACCACATCCATAGTGGTTGGACCAACTAGGATATGTGTCGTGCTTGATATCAATTGGCAAAACCATTTCCTTCTGGTGTGGGAAAGGACCCCCATTCCTAGTAGTGCTCCCACGCTCCGAGGCCCTGAAACATCCTATGCTCCTAGATCCGCGCACAACGACATGGAGGGAGCAACGGCGATTGCAATTGACGCTGAGCTTCGGGAACTGCATTTCGGGTGGGTAATGCATGCTTATTCTGGTCTCCTCACCCCTTCCCTGCGCATTTCGGTGTCTAGGTAGCGGCATGGGTGTGTGGGTGTGGGAGCACTTTCTTTGTTGTTTGTGGGTCGATTTTTGTTGTTCCGCCTGCCTTCTGCTTGGCGCCGAACCCAAAATGCCTCCGGTTCGCGGCTGTGACTTGCGATAGCAGCGGCCATAACCTACCAAACAGACTTTAGCGCCCAACTCTTACAACCCTCAGGTGGGGGGGTGGGTTAGGGTTCGGCCCCCATTGTTGTGGCCGGCCATAGCTTGCGTGTGGAACAGGGAGGGAGCACAGACTGTGCTCTCCCCATGGCCTCCATTGTGAATTCCATGTCGGCCATCTACGGCGTGGGCCTCGCATGTGCACCTATTCCAGCCGGGTCCGCAATGTCCCCGTCGCCCTCCCACCCTTCAATCCCCATAGGCTTGAAGGCTCGCAACGCACTGGTATTTGCGCAATCACCATTTCCTGGCCCGCCCGATGCGGGCGACGTCGGGGGCACCCAACCACACCCATGCAACCTGCCAAGATCAACTTCCACGCCGTGTTTCCATACATGAATTTGGCAAGAGAGGGCTAATTTCAATTATGCCTCCCGTCCCACTCAATCCGTTTCTGCCCGATGAGGACAAGCATTTCCGCCTCCGTCCAGTTAGGCCCTCGAACCTTGTGGGGAAGTGCAGCCTTTGTATGTGAAGATACGGATGATGACCGTCCGGTGTTCGATCTACCCCTACCACGCACACCACCTCTCGAAGGCGCTGGAACATTGGACAGGGGCACTTCGTCGTCCACAAACTCGGATGGGAAGCCATCGTCCATGTCTATGGGCACTTGAGTTGACGGACATTGCGAGCACCCGCCCAAATGCACAGCGTCGTCTATTGCTCGAAAACCAATTAAACCCCCCCCCCCCCAACACACACACATGGAACACAGACAACCCCAATATCTACAAAATTATTGAAACAAAGATACAAACAACAGTTGAATGCAAACTGGTAATGTTATGTCTTGCTGCATGGAAACATAGACTCGCATATAATTCGCACAACATAAACACCTTAGGACACACAGAATGGCAGCCGGTCCAGAAATCCAAGTTCTTTGAAGGCAGGAAACCCGTAGAAATCAAAAGAACTTCACAGTCAACGGACAAATGCCATGGCAAACCCTACTGGGCGTAAACCTTGGTGGGATACATGAAGCCAACATATCTCACGACAGAATGTGGCAGACAAACAACAGCAAAAAAACAATGCAAGAGTGCTCGGCAGATGCGAAGGGCCCAATGAACACGCATGCACCGAGTTGCACCTGTTTACACTAAGGATTGCCATGTGGAGCAAGAATGCACCAATATGGGGACCACCCGACGCTGCGGCCAAGTGATGAGACCTGCATACGGCGAGGGCAACCACAAGAAGTGAAGAAGTCCACGGAACCCGGGGCCCTAAACTGTAGACAATCGTTGGCCGCCCAAAGAAATGGTTGTTGCTTCCTGGAGAGACCGAAAAAATGTCCGCATTACATTCACGCATGTGGGCTTGCGGAGCAGGTGCAATTGTAGCAAAGCCGGTGTCTCCCAGCATCGAAGAGTGGAGACCGGGGGGGTTGAATTTTAGTGTGGAGGAGTCCAGACAGGCAAACCTGCACATACAAAATCGACAATTGAGAACCTAATTGGAGGAGCACCTGGGAAGCCACCCCAGCTCCATCACAACCCACGGGTGGATCACTTAGTGCATTTTAAAAACGACGTGCGGCATAATATAGAGAGGATTAAAATCATTTGAAATTAAAATTATAAAGGAATTCCAAATAATGAAGGGGCCATTAAATGTAGACAATCCCATTATAAGTAAGTTGGATGGACATAAAACGTGGGCCATTATTTTATTGTAAAATTAATATAGGGGCTGAAGATAAGGATCCTAGAAGGTATGTTTAGTATGCTATGTAAATGGGTTTAGGACTCACGGGGATGGATGATAATTGGGATTTCCGTCTGTCCAAAAATGGCTTAAAAAGAATATAGAGTACAAAAAATTGCAGTGACTTGGACAATATAAGTAATGGAAGGGTGCAAACAAATGGGCCATTTTTTAAATTTAAGTAATTATAGGGAGGTTTTAATTCAACCCTTGAAGGTAAATAGCCCCAAAGCAAAAAAAACCCCAGCCGCACGTGGCGCACAAAAATGCCTTAAAGTGATCTACCCGTGTCACAACCATGTGGAGCCAACACCAGCAGGACAACAGCTCTGCAAGAACTCACAATGAAATCCAATGTGACTGTTGTGAACATCCGTCGCTCCGCACAGTGACCCCACAGGCGCACCAATCCCAATTCCGAGAAAGAAACACAAAGGTATGCTTCTGATCCATCCCCGTCGTAGCACCCTGAACGTGTAATCCCCCGACTGCAAACCAATCCATGAATTTGAGCATGCAACCTCTGGGAATGGCAAAATCTCCACACTCGACACAGGCGCACCCAATGTCCACAACCACCCCGGACAGACGCACTGAATGTGCACCAAAAAATGTGCACGACACTCGAATGTTGCAACCGGCCCACGAATCCGCACCGCATCCCACAATCATCGCAGCAGATCGAAGGCACGCACAGTCCACCCCTCACACACGGGGGCGGATGGTAGAGCCCCAACCATAAAAAACAGAGGACCAGGATGGGACATAACCAAAGACACGGCCGAGAAGGTCGAAGGGGCGAGTACCTTGGATTCCTACCACACATTCATGTGCAGCACGTCCTGCCGACCGCAAAATAACCAATGACAGGCAGTCCCCGATTGGCGGAGCCGATGCCGACGCCCGGATATGCTCCGCACAGCTGCTGGAGGCCGGCAGCAACGACCAAATTGTGCGCACAGAAATACCACACCAGGCACCACAGCCCGAACCACCAAACCAAAACAGGACAACCGACAAATATTCACAAACCGTAGCCCAGGATGTTGCGCCAGGAATTACCTCCGTCTCCCGGCTTCAATCCGGCTCCACCGCGTCTTCTGGATAGCACAACCTCCAATGCCACCCCCTCTTACACTCTCACCCCACCCCTTCCTTGGGCCCCCTTCCAAGGTAGAAAAGGCGACCTCCAAGCTCACGATGCCGCAACCCCCAGCCACGCGGACGACAATGCCCTAATACACAACATCGATTTGTTAGCAGCGGATGGGCCGAGTACAACATGCCGACAGCCATCCAAAAATCAATCCGGCTAACCAGACTCCAATGTATGATCTATGGCGACTATCTGCCCCAACCAAAACCCAGCGAAGACCAACACAGACAACGAAAATGCCATTCATGGACGTCTCCTGCTCGGAGGAGCACTCCGTTGACCCCTGGTTCTGTGTGCGGAGCGATGGTGGGTTTCCAAAATTATGTGTGCACATGAACCCAACAGCGCACCTGCAAACACAAGCATTGGAATTGGGGACGGCCTGTGTGGCGACGCTGGTCTCCTATCCTGCTGAGGGCGATTCACAACACAAATTCCCGAAACAAATGCGGTGGGCCACATTCCCGCATACTCTCCATCTCTCAACCCCTATTTCTTATGTGCACGTGCCTCACATCACGGGGAGGTGACTATCGGAATTTTAGAAACCATGTGAGATAAAAAATAGGGTCAATTTAATTCGTTGAGGGTAAAATTTATACATTCATTAGATCTACCATAGCTTTGGAAATATGTTCCCTACATGTTTATATGTAAAATGGCGGTGAATAATTCCTCCATTTTAGTAATCAGTAGAAAAAAAATAGGATTATAGATATTGGATCCCCCCAAATGTGTGTAGTAGAATCAATAGAATAATTATGGGTTAGACTACTTGGATGAAAAATTGTGTAATTTTGTCCAAATTTGAATGAAACGCGTTAGTTTGGAGGAAAACGTTGTGGATTTTTTTGGGGGAAGGAATGTTGTGACTTCTCAACGGCCCTTGGGTTTGCTTAGGGTTTGGACAAGCATAGTGGTATGAAGGCGGTGAAGCGTTTGGGTAGGAGGTCTTGCATTGGTGAAGCGTGGCACAGAGGCGGTAGGTAAGACACATTTTTTGGAGCTTTCTTCTTTGCTCCATAGCATTCACAACATTCACACATGGTGTGTCACAAGCCCCAAAGATTCGGTTTGCTCCGCTCTCGTGAGGTATGTCCGCCTCGTGCCAACAATTAGTTTTAGTTCGTTGTCATCATTGGTGTTAAACCTCTCCAAATTTTTTGTCTTATCATGACATAAGAGAAGATATTGATATGTACCTTGACATGTATTGGAGGGTGCATAGTTATATCCTAACCCTTCACATTGTAAATATTTGGTACAAGGTTGAATGTGTTTGTGAACACAATTAAAGTAAATTGAATGTGTTTGTTTTCAATTTGTGTATTTAGTTTTTTCAATTGAATGCAATCTTTTGTTTTGGAGTAGATAATTATGCAAAATTTTCATGTCTTATGACAATTGATTATATTGCTTGTTTTGTTCTATCCGTGTTTATAACTTGTCTATGTTAGCTTGTACATTTTGTCATCTCCATGTTCATTGGTAATCTTTTAACTAAACTCCAAGTGTTATTGATTGTGTTTTGAATGGTACTTTGAATGCTTTAGCATTGGTATAACTAATTGAAACTGATTAAATGACAAGATGGATAGTATGGAACATTTGTTGCTCACATAGTCGATTTTGCAATGCTATAGTATTCTGTTCATTATTTGGTACCTGTACAATTTATAAAAAAAATATGATGCTAAAAATTGGTCTCTCCAAAAAATTACAAATAAACATAGGGTGCTTAAAAATATGTCAAAGCAACTTTATATCTACAAATAGGGAGGGAAAAAATACCGAGAGGTGCATAAATACCCCCCCATTAAATACCCCATTAATGTAAGAGTTACAAAATGTAAGAGGGTGTGATCCCCCCGTGCCTCACATTCCGGGACACGTAGATGTTCTTCGCGGGCGTGGCACTCACCTTCAAGAAACCACAATCGCACCGAAACCACTGAGTGGCGACCCCCCCAAGTCGCATCGACTCGCCGCAGGCCACATGCACACCATGTTCGACCGAACCCCCGTCCCACCCTCGAATGTCCGACCTCCATTGCCCGCTTCCATTGCGCTGCGGCTCTGGCAGTGGATGACATCCATCCCAACCTCCGTATTTTCATTCACACCATCCATCCGCTTCCTCGAAACGCTGGTATTTGGCTACGTCGAGAAAGCAGTGTTCTGGGCAGCTGTGAACCCCTTTCCGGTAGGAAGGACGAGGGGACAACTTTTGACACCATGCCACAAGGGCCGTTTTGGATACCCCATGTGGGGTGCCCATTAGCTATTCCCCACCGGTGCCGGCACCAGTACCGGGCATGGACCCCCCGGGTGTGGCCCCCTCCTTATCAAGTTAGTACATGTAAAATATCGTGGAAACAATTACTAAGGGTAACGGGTCTAGGGTAGGGTCTGTGCTAGTGGATGAAAAGAGGTAATTTTCTTTTGAAAAAGTTTGGATGGATGACTTTGCAGGTTGGCTGGCTTGAACGTTACTGAACCAATATATCCAATGTGGAGTTAATGTTCTCTACCTACGTGCCGGGAGGGAAAATTTCAGCGCATTGTTTGAATTGCAATCTTCTTTCCAATTTTCTTTGGCAGTATAAGTAAAATAGAGTTTTTAAAATGATTCCCTCAAAATTTATAATTACTGATAGGGTGTATTAAAATACAAGCATTTATCATTATTTTGAAAAAACCATGCCTTATAATATTTTGTGCAAGGTAAATAGCCCCCAATAAATAGGTCCTAAGCGCACATGCATGCATTATTATAAGAGGGAGTGACCCCCCCCGAGGATTTTCTACGTTTCTCGTTAATTGCCACAGCCTTGGGGATGATCGACCAGAGAAATACAACCTCTTTTTGTGCCTTAGCTTTGTGCGAGATGATATTCCACTTAAACGAGGTGCAGAGGGAAATTTCATTCCGCCACTTTTGCGGAATTGGCTTCTTAAGGGCCACTTGCTTAGTGATCCATTTCCTCCCTTGATTGAATAAAAGAAAATGGTAACCTCTTGATGAACACCATGGGCCGTTCCTTTACAATAAGCTGAGAAGACTCACAATATAAGATCATGTTAATTTATAATCGCTTGAGAATATCATGTTTCATTAACATGCTCAATCGTAATCCTCAAAAAAAATATTAACCTTTTTTTCTCCTTATGATTTGAATATAATTCTTTGGAGTTAATACAATCTCAACCTTCATTATCTCTACTCTCAATGTAAGGGTCATTGCTCGTGAGAACAACTAAAATAAAGTGAGTTTTTAGAGATGTATTAATATCCTAAAGTTCAATCCATATCATTCGAAACTAAACCATAGGAATCATTATCATTATTTGTTGATGATGAAAGAATTCTCCGAAAGTTTGAATTAAGTTTTTCATGTGTGCGTCTGCTATGCTCTAGATCAATAACAAACATCTCTATCATTTCTTGTGCTCTTTTGTCTATAGCATCAAGTGCGACCACAACTAACAAAGAATTCATCCCAATGTATGTTCCCCTATCCTTTTAGGTCTCAATTTCATCCTATCCCAAAGCTAAGGAGATTAAATAAGCAGTCCCAACAACAACACGCACTAGAAACACTCGCAATTCATTGTGGAACAACCCCAGAACCAAAACCCACCCACATGTTGTCCTACCCACATAACACTCCAATGCACAAGTTATGATTTCACACACCTCTTAGAGAATCACATTGATAGATTACCACCCAGTGCTCTTCCTCAAGTACTATTGTTCCGATTGTGAGCAATGCTGCTACAGAATGGATGTGCAGTCACCAATTCCAATGTTGGATGGACATTTCTTCTAAATTTTGCGTCGTTCATAGTGTCCTCCTGAAATGACTCCCGCAACCTCTTGACAACCTCTCTAACACTCTTTACATATTTCTTAGGCAACTTCTTCCCTGACTTTGTCATCTGATCAGGATAAGCAATGACAACACTCCATCTACAAATGTACCCCCTTCCTCTGCAACATGCTTCACATCTCCCTCCTTGGCCATGGCAGGGCAGAGAGAACCTTGAAGTTGTCCAAGCAGAATGGATTGAAATATAAGATGATATAGAGTACCAGGTATTAGAAAACCATTTAGAAAATAAATTGAGGGACATCACTTTCTCCCTTCAAGAGAGACTGCAAGACAGATGCCCTGACAAAGTTCACTAAGAAATATACCTAGTGCAAAAAGAGCAACCCAAATTCTTGCAACATGTAAGTACAATATTAATCAACCAATTTCAACACATTCTCTGGAATTAGTCAAGAAAGATTCCCAATTGTGACATGTGCTAGTTTTTACCTGAACGTCAGCTCGGCTAGGCCTGTCTGTAACCTTTTTTTTGTTTGATGTGGGCTGTTGGTTTACTTCGGTGTTTTCTTCTTGAACTATTTGGGACACAGAGAGCAGTTTAGCATCGCCACCATCTTGTGCATCATTGTTTTTTTTCTTATTACTATTGCAACACAAATGTCTTTAATTATGCCAAGTGCCAAGAATTTGGTCAATTCTACTTCCTCAGCCAAGAAAAGGTAGCAGGTTGCAGTTAACTGCTTACCAAAATGATCGCTTCTTCAACACATGTTCAGCTCATTAAGGAAATGAATGCATACTATTAATAAGGTAGAACTAATGGATAGTTTAAGTCTTTCCATGGGGTCTTACCCAAAAACTTCAGTTGTAGAACCTACAATGTTCATTCTGCAAGATACTCTGCTTAGCTATGTTGACAAAGGGAACTGTCTTGTCCATTACAAACTAACAACATGTATCAGGAACTTGGGACTGAGATTGTAAAGAGGCACTTCCTAACCATGTGATCGATCAATAATCACCTATAGATGAGGGCGAGAACCAGTAGAAGCTCATCATCAATTATCCAGGCTAGCACTTCGACTGCAATCAGAACCAGAGATCAAACATACTGGTGTAAGACTCTTTATTCAAGTATTACAAGAAAATAATATGTGTGAAGATGTATCTATGTGAATTCAAGGTATCAGGGAAAACTTCCAAAGACATACTTAAGAGAATTCTTTGAATAAACAACCTCGTGTCTGTTTGCAATGTTAAAATTATCCAGAATCCGGGCAACGTAATCTCTCATACAAAAGAAACCACACCAAAGAAAATTCGTACTTACCTCAAAGTGTTTCTTGACAGTTGTATGAAGTTGTCTTTCATACTTCATCCTTGTTGTTCGTCCACCCACATCCTCAGTGTTGAAGATGTTCAATGCTACTTGAAGAGCTTCTTCTTGAGCCTCTTGCATTAACAACTACAACATGCCAACCACAACATGCCAACATGTACACAACATTGATAAAAAAATAGCTCCAATCACATTGAATGATGGAGTGTTTTTCATGTACAAATTCACAAGGAGGCTAATTATACCTCTTCACATGAAGTCCAGCGCATGATGGGCACCAATAGAATTTCAACACTTCTTTCAGGATTGTCAGCCACAAACCCCCACCCTTGTGCGTGGTAGTCCAGGTGGAAGCTTGAGGTTAACATTGGCTTAATTAAATCCCACAGTGTGGACTGGCTTTCTCATCACAACCTCCCTCTAGTGTTGAATTCACCAGCTTTGCTAAAAGTGACCCAAACACAATTCTTAAAACACCCCTCGGCCTTGTATGCCTCACATGTCATAAATTCATGTCCATACCAAGCTCACACCCAATTACATCATATTGAAATGATCAACACCACCATGCTCCTAATTGTATTAGATGTCTATGATTAACTTGACTTGTTGGGGCATTCCTCCATCAAGCCTCACTTAAATAAATCCCCTCACATCCCACCAAAATTGGCAGCCCTACCTACCTAGCCCCTAACTTCCCATTGCCCTGATGCACCTTAAACTTGTCAACTGCCGCACCCCTTAGCCTTCCCATTAAATGAGTCACCTCCTTGCTGGACCTGGTAGCAACCTGCCCTGTGGGTACTGGCTCAACTGCCTTCCTCCGCCCTCTCAGTTCGGTAACCAGTAGACAGCAGCAGCTTGAGGAGCCCGTTCTCCTACTAGCCAATTTCACCCCTTCTTGTTGCGGGGTTCCAGCTCCTCTCCTCAATTCCTGAATTCCAGCTTCGGCCCCTGAACAACACCTTAACTGTGGCCTCAATCGAGCAACCAATTGCAACTAAAAGAAAACGGCTGCCTTGCCCACACTGTTCCCCTTCCGCACCAATTTGACTGCTCAATCAACAACCCTGGAATTATTGATGCCGAGTGATTCGAGGCCCTTCTGCACTTCTTCCCACACTCAATTCCGACCACAATTCCAATTACCAGGTGCCTGCATTGCAGGAGTAATCCCCAGAACAAATGCCTTTTGCCTGATCAAAATTCCCGCACATCTCCCCTCTCCTTCACTCATTGTGTGAGCTTCTGGACTCCGAGATCCGCATCCCATTGAGGCTACCAGCCGTTACAATCCATGTTTCATCATCAAAGCAATGCCAGCAATTTCATCTACCCCGCTCCTCCCGAATGCGCATCCTCTGCCCTCAGCCAACAACTTCGACTAGACCTTGCCTCCCTCGCATTACCTCTCATTCACCCTTGTCTGACCAGCCTTGCCTGCCTCCTCTCTCCCCCATTCACCCCTTTTGCTACCGCTCCCTAATGCAGCTGCCAAATCCCGCTGTGAATCGATGCCGAGGCATCGACCAGCAAACTCCGCCACGCTTCCAGCCGACCTCTCTCGCCACCTTCTCCTGATCATTCCTCTCTCTCAATGCTCTGCCCGTCCACCGAACCAATAAAGTCCTGGTCCCGGTTTTTTCTAGGGAACAGGTGTCCGCACCCCATTACGGTTACCCACCTATCCTAACTTAGTCAATTAAAACTATCTAACAAGGCCAACCCTTACTGCCGAGGGCCTACCCCCTTGCAATCCCATTACTTATTTCTAATTAATCCTACCATGCCCCACTCCCAAGTGCTTTGGCTTATATCTAAATTTCATCCACACCCGAACTCACACTCTTTTTATGCTTTCAAATGTTTGGTACAAAAATCAAACCTACATTCTTATGAATTTTAGAGGTTAAGAAAACATGTGGGCTCCATATTGGGCTCACAAGGATTGACATAAACAACAACCCAATAAAAAACAAACAAAACATAACAACACATTTTATTGCCAAGTTCATGTGTCCAACATGAACGCCTCGTATATGGTCATACTTGTGCATCCGCGTATGTTACTTCTTCAAAACTATAAAGACCACATTATTTATTCTGAGCTTGGCTCATACAGGCGTAGATAGGCTCCTGGCCACACCGTCATCCCGCGCTTGACATTCAAAAGTGTCAGCTGTGGAGGCATGTCGTCTTCGACAGTCACAAACAACGGACAATCCTGAACCAAAATCCGGCCCACATTAACCTTAAACATTCCTGGCGCAATGCTCATGCCATGGAATGGTTCTCCAACATAGCCAGAGACAGTGCAACACTCAACAATTTTTTTCACCGGCTCGTCAGGGTGAAATAAATCCACCAACTCCCCTTTTGCCCATGCTCCCTGGGCGTATAAACAATGAAAACACAGTCACCGGTTAGCACGACTAAAATTTTCACAGAATTAAAGCTCCTTGACGAAGTTGAAGGTTTATATATCCCGTGGGTGTCGCGATTCTTACATATGGCATGTTCTTCGCGGGTTTCTGCGTCCTGTTTCGGTTTAAATCCCACTCTGGTTTTGACTACCGGGCTGACGTTTTGTTGCTGCCCTTTCCTCTCCCTCCTCCGGCATTCTGCATATGCACACTGCAAGGCCAACAAAAATTACTTGCAATTTATAAAAACGCGTTGCACTAAGTCAACAAAAATAAATTCAAGTCAGCCCTGACCTTCATAAACAACACTGCCCCCACTCCGCCCACGGACATTCTCGGGACTCTGACTTGCCGACATGTGGTGGTGACCACATTTGGGTGTATATTCTACACGCATGCAAATATTATATTGGGGGAGGAAAGATTTGCTACTTGTTTCATACTTGCTGCCTGTTTCATATTGGCGAATACAATGTTGTTGTTACTTATCTTCTTTGAAGGCGGAACAGTCAGTGTCGTGTCGGCTTCAACCAAATCCTCATTGTTGGCGTCTGATGCCTTTTCCTTCACGATCGCCTTCTCTCGTGCGTTTGAGGCTGGTCTCTTCCTCTAAGAATTGGGAAGAACTAAGCTCTTGTGCAACAATCTTGAACGATACACAAGTATATATGATCCAATACCATCACAAATATAACCAAGATATGTGCAACTCTCCCTTTAATGAAGTTAGAATCTGGCACACACTGGACGAACACAAAAATACAAAGTAACCCTAATAATTGCAATCCCCGTTGCATGCACTATCCAAAAAACTTGGGAACTGCCGGGGTTTTGCGATGCATTTCCGGGCAGCATCTGGTGACAACACAAAGTTGCGCCTCCATAGATTTGTAGAAGACATGAAGCATAGGGTGGTTGGTCTTTAGGAATTGCACATTGTCCGTGCACACAACTTGTCGATGCAAGTCCCCCCACAACCCATAGGGCATGTCCACCTCCCTCCCTCCCTCCCAGGACTGCCACAGGCACATGCTGGAAACCTATATGACTGCAGGGGGGGTTGGTTCGGGTGTAGGCATGTGTGGGTTTTTTCCCCAAGCTGGCAAAAAATTTGTCCTCTCTCCATGAAAACATGTCATCCTGAATTAAGGGGAGGACAACCGCACAGAGGTCTACTATGTTCATGTCCGGAACAGCAATGGTTGTAGGACGTGGGGAAGGAATTAGCATTGGCAGAGCAAGGAGAGCCGTTTCAACGGGGATGATCCCAGACCAATCCAGCATTCCCTCCGCCGCCAAAAAAACCTCGTACTCGTGGATGAGATCTTTCATGGTTTCCAATTGGCTTTGCAATTTGTGGTTCACAAGTGCAAGCTGATGGCCCACAATCACAATCTCATGTTCTATTTGGTCACCCTCGGAGCCAGACATCATGAAAGGTGGACAACAAACAAGGGTTTGAGAAGGTTGCTTGGATTTGTGCTCCAAAAACCCACAATTTCCTCATACAAGCGGATTCTAATTTGACACACACACAACAATGCAAGCATGAGCTGCACCTCACACAAAATACTGGAATGGAGGCTGCCAACCTGCTGGTCCTCCAAAAAATGGCGTCGAAACAGGTTGCACAAGGAAAGATTAGGTATTCAGATTTAGGGTTTGGAGGAGAACAGGTGGGTGTGACAATGCAGGCGACCATTGACCACATGCCAAAGATCCAGTTTGGGCGAACGGAAAGAGAGAACACCCACCACCCAAGAATAACAAAAACCCATAAATTGATCCAACCCACATGCTGAATTTTGCACTTAATAGTAGTTGGAGTCGTTCCTGGTCCTTTGCCACGCGTTTGTTGTGCTCGGCCTCGTAGGTGTTTGGTTGTTGCACAACAAAGCCTTCCTCCTGAGCGCCTACTCCCTCTTTCACACTCCCTTCCTCCTCTACGTGCCCCTCCTCTTGCGCGCCACCTCCACAATCCCTCATGCACTCTATGTCCTCCCTTCCTTCCACAAACACTCGCCTATACTTGGCCTCCTGCCTTTCCGCCTCCCCTTGCCCCTGGTCGTTCAAGTTGGCCTCCCAATCCTCTATCCTTTGGTTGCAATTGTTTCCTCCCACCTCTCGTCTTCCCTCATCTACATGACTCAATTGGCATTGCCCTCTCACTTCGATGCACTGTAATAGAGGTTGATAAGAGACATCGGCAAGAAACTCGACCTCCTCACTCGCCTTGACAACTCCAACGCCAACAGGCTGCAATAATTTGGCACGCCTAAAGAATCCCAAGCAAGCAGGCGTGGAAGATTTCTCCATGCGAGGGAAGGATTATACGCATACAACACACTAACCTGGGCACATACAATACCCTAGTTGAGGACATGGATGAGGTGGGTGCCACACTCACCATATTTGGTGATTGTCATCCACATAGGTAACCGTGTGGGCGGACAACACATCACAAGTACTTGCATCCTGCACGGCATCCGATCATGCTCATATTTCTTTGCCAAGAACCCAATGATGATTGGACATTATTGTGCAAATCACACAATGGTACATTCTGTACATTCAAAGTTATTTTGTCCACATTAGTCACAATTTAGTCAATTGAGCACATATATATGGACTTATTCATATTGAACATATGCGTGGTTGAAGTGGGTACACTTCATGCCTGCATACCCTATAATGTTCACCAACAAGCAATGCGCATGTACAAACAAAAGAAAGAGCTCAAACGGAAATGGACGTGCATGTTTTTGGACCATCCCATTTGAAATTTTGGCGCGCGACAACCTTCATGGAAACATGTTTCCCAGCAATCCCAAAATTCTCAGCAAAAGCCAGCCAATACTTTAATTGCACATGCATGGAATTAGCACCCAGCAGACGTGTGCACTAAAACATATGACCATCGAATTCAGTGTTTAGATTGGGTGGCACCCATTGCAGGTCACACCAATTGTCGCGCATCTGTCCATGAGAAGTGCCCGAAACACCATGGGCACAAGGGGGACCCCGGAGTGACACCCGGGACTTGTGGCGCCATTGGTGAGAGGGCCCAAGTGATCCTAGTGTGGGTGAGGGCCCCGGGCGTTGGGAACGCCTCCCACCCACAGAGACTAGGAAGCTTGAGGGTAGGGCCATAAGCTATGCGTAGCTTATGGCGTGTAGACTCCATAATGCCCAAGAACACCTCCATCGGAGGTGTGAGCTAGGAGTTATGGCAATTTGAATGGGGCGCTGTCCCGGGACAGCGCCCTGGTACAGCAGTGCCTGGGAGTGATTCCCGGGACTGCCAAGGTTCAAATAGGAATAACTTCCTCAAGACTTACCTGAATGTGGCAAGTGAGGAGTCCATCGGCATCTACGTGAAGCGTAGATGAAGATGGAGTGGTTTCTTATTAGCATTAGACGTCATACAAGGAAGTTATGATGGTCTGAAGCTGCTAAGGGCTTCTAGGCCCAGCGGCTAAGGGAAAATGTCTACTTGGCCCCAACTCTTGGTAGAGAGACAAGAGGTTTCTTGACGGTGGGGTAGGGGCCTCGCGTAGAGTTCTAGAGGCTTATATGGGTGAGGTGGTGTGGCCTCACTCACCCGAGGCTGAACGGCACGGCCTCCATGGGCATTGGCCCAATGTGAGGCCATAGTTGCCTAGTATGGTTCGGGTTGTTGTAGTGTTGCTCCGGCAACGCGATGATTAACATGGGATTGGGCTTCCATGGATGGAAGCTCACATCTAGGAATGGGTTATTGATTAAGGGGTGAGTCCCGAAAGCAAAGTAGGATGGTTGGTTCCCTCCTATGAACTATAAGGTCCGGGGTAGGAGGAGCTAACCATTAGCATGGCGGTATGCGAAGGGTTAGCGCCCGTAACCTTTGCTAGAAATGAAAATTGGCAACATTGTCAAGGGGGCTAGCAAGGGTTGCGACACCAATGTTGTCGAACCAAGTCGCTTAAGTTGATGGAGCCATGGAATTATCCAGCATGTTTATTTAGACATTAGAACGTTTTTGCATGTGAACATCCCACCCTTGATTGAATTTTGGCAGGCTATCTAACATAACACATTGGAATTGTCGCAGAGATGCTAGGCACATAAGAAAAATCCAACCTTGTTGGACCAAACCACCACCATGGGAGATTCGGTGCCTCGACGTGACCTGCACTATCCTATACACGTCGCAATGCAGGATGAGAAGTTATGGCGTCGAGAGAAGACCATGTACGCAGAACACCGCATAAAACACATGGCTTGCCCTTGCAAACTTTGCAAAGGGAGCAAGAAACACATGGCGATGGACATGGTTGAAAAACATTTAATGGAAATGGGAGACACCACTCCTTCCAAAGATGGAGAGGCCCGGGTGTAAGGGACGGTTCTGATGATGAATGGGACGATCACGTTCGCAGCGGTGGAGCCTCCTTCCTCCCACGTCCAGTGGATAGGAATGTTGGACTGCAAAGGCTGTTTGAAAATGTGAATGCTATCCCACCTACGATTGTCCCTCCTGCCAGCGAAGCTCATGGTGCAGGTCGTACGGAACAACAAGACTTTGCAAATATGACGACAATTGGACAACCACATTATGGAGGTTGTGCAACAAATCCAAACCATTGTGGAGAATGTGCAAGCAGAGGCAGACTCTATGCAAGAGCGTGAAAGAATGATGGCGGAGGCTGCTCGGGGGGTGCACTGTACTAAACATGTACGAGTATACGTGAGTGCACAAGAGGGGTATTGATTTGGACCTTGCCGTATTACGTATACATATGGTATACATGTTATAATTTATAGTTACGTACATATATGGAAGGCCTTTAAAAAGTATACAATAATTGTACTTGTATGGTATTGTTACTATACTACATATCATAAGTTTTCATATTGGATGAAATTAGGATTAACTAGGATTAACGATTTTCGTTAGCAACCTTATAGGGTAGTATGAACCATGTACAAGGTGTCAAGGTAATATCGGGGAAAGAGGCAGTATTAGGGTTTTGAAATGATTCATTCAACTCAAAGTAACAAGGAGATTGGTTTATGTTGGTATCAAAAAGGGGCTAACAACAAGTGGACATATGATCTTACTGATCATTTGATGGTAGACTTAGAGACAATAATTGCATTGGCTACAATGACATATATTGGTGAATCAAATGTTTATGAGTTACATCTAGGAGATGAAAAAGTTTTCAACGACTTTGCTGATGAAAGCTAGGATATTTTGTTATACATATTATAGGGGTTGATTATTGTTCAAAATTATATTTTTATACTTATGTTAATGACTACATATGAATGGATGTTTATTTGTGTATACATATTGTCACTTGTATATTTATTGTTGCAATTGTATGTGTATTACTTCATTTCACAAAAAATAACTTGTATATAGGGGGTTTTTAGAGTATGCAGTGAACGCACGTGATTCTAGGTTTTAATGAAAGGTGCACCCCCCGAGGGAGGCTGCTGCATCTGCACCCAGAGATTCATCCGGGAGACCCGAAATGGACGACGGAGCAGCGGATTCAGAGGACACACCTCTGGATATTTTCCAAAACTTGAATCTGGCAGATGTTTTGTTGTCGTGCCACCCATTGTATGCAGGTGCCTCTGTGACAAAGCTGGCAGCAACCATGCTCATCATAACTATCTGTACAATGCACGGGTTGAATATCAAATTTGTGGATGAATTGTTGTACTTGCTACACAAATACATATTGCCATGACCGAATTCTCTGCCCACGAATATGTACCATGCAAAGGTGCTCGTGGAGAAAGTTGGCCACAACTACGAGAATATACACGCTTGTAAGAATGGATGTGTGTTGTTTCAAGGGGACGCACACAAAGATATGACTGAATGTCCAGTTTGCAATGCAAATCGATACAAAGCCTATGGAAAGTCACAAGTGCCAGTGAGTGTTTTGAGACACTTCCCCTTAATACCTCGATTGGTAATGTGGTACAAGTCATGTCGCAACCCTTGCTAGCCCCCTTGACCATCTTGCCAATTTTCATTCCTAGCAAAGGTTACGAATGCTAACCCTTCGCATACCGCCATGCTAATGGTTAGCTCCTCCTACCCCGGACCATATAGTTCATAGGAGGGGAACCAACCCTCCTACTTTCCTTTCGGGACTCACCCCTTAATCGGTAACCAATTCCCAAATGTGGACTTCCAACCATGGAAGTCCAATCCTATGTTGATCATCGCATTGCCGGAGCAACACTACAACAACCCGAACCATACTAGGCAACTATGGCCTCACATTGGGCCAATGCCCATGGAGGCCGTGCCGTTCGGCCTCGGGTGGGTGAGGCCACACCACCTCATCATATAAGCCTCTAGGACTCTACGCGGAGCCCCTACCCCACCGTCAAGAAACCTCTTGTCTCTCCACCAAGAGTTGGGGCCAAGTAGACATTTTCCCTTAGCTGCTGGGCCTAGAAGCCCCCAGCAGCTTCAGACCATCATAACTTCCTTGTATGATGTCTAATGCCAACACGCAACCACTCCATCCTCATCTACGCTTCACGTAGATGCCGATGGACTTCTCACATGCCCCATTCAGGCAAGTATTGAGGAAGTTATGCGTGTTTGAACCTTGGCAGTCCCGGGAATCACTCCCAGGCACTGCTGTACCAAGGCGCTGTCCCGGGACAGCGCCCCACTCAAATGGCCATAACTCCTAGCTCACACCTCCGATTGAGGTGTTCTTGAGCATTCTAGAATCGCCACGCCATGAGCTACGCATAGCTTATGGCCTTACCCTTGTTACCCCTAGTCTTTGTGGGCGGAAGGCGTTCCCAACGCCCGGGGCCCTCACCCACACTAGGATCACTTGGGCCCTCTCACCAATGGCGCCACAAGTCCCGGGTGTCACTCCGGGGTCCCCCTTGTGCCCATGGTGTTTTGGGCACTCCTCATGGAGAGGTGCGCAACAAGTCAGCTAGAATAGCGGGATTGTTGAGGTTGGCTCATAATAACAAATCCACGGATGGCAAAATGCATGGCGTACACGACTCGCCTGCGTGGCGTGCAATCGACACCAAGTTTCTTTCGTTCGCGTCGGGTTTTTTAAACATCTGCATGGCGTTGTTTGCAGATGGGTTCAATCCATTCTCATCCCTTCTATGCCAATGGCGTCCAGAATTCCACATTCACAATTGCACAAGCATCAAAAAAAACTTGGTTCCTATTAACCATCACCTGGAACTCATAGACTTGAGTGTTTTGATCTGCAAACACAATGACTACCTTTGTAACAAAATTATGCCATCATCAGCTCCTGAAGATTTTGAAAGCCTGACTTAGTTTCAAACTTCTCATGTACTTCGGCTAAGTCACTTCTTATTACTCATGGCGGACTAGCCTCGAATACATCCGTGTATCTACTCTGACTCAATTAAAACACCACAAAGAACGTCCAGAATTCCATATCTCACATTGGCGCAAGGAACTAACAAGAGCTGCTTCCTATTGAACATCATTCGATCGTAATCAACCATGGAGAGTGTTTCGATCTGCAATCACAACTGCCACCGAAGCCACCTGATCATCGCCACTGGGTTGTAAAAATGATAACACGTCACGGTGTGGTAAAGACTAAATCCTTTGCTGGGTGGATCCGAGGAATTATCTCGACAGTAGAGGAGTACAATCATTCTAAGATGTCCAAGAGAATGCAGAGGAAATTGGAATGAGCTAAGATGAACGTAGTTCCGTGCACAAGGAAACAATCTCTTGCAAGACTTGATGATTAAACTACAAGAGAGAGAAATGGCTAACTGTGCAAGACCTGTGCACAGGTTTCTGGATGGAAAGCGTCGGAAGGAACGTTAAGGATACGAGTATACAAACCATTGATCACCGGTTCGGCCGATATGCATTGGCTCTCGTATCTCGATTCCATGATAGGTGTATAGTTAGTTTTTGGGATTGGGTTTCAATTAAGAAAACCAAACAGGGAAGACTAAATGTGTGTAAGATTGAACTATAGATTGTCACAATTAGGTTCATTGATAGATCACAATGGTTACTAAACGAAATAAAGATGACATTCTTATGAAGTATGACTACTTGTGTGTATTCGGGAATTAATTGTCTTAAGGTTGATGAATGTGAGGGCACTTAATGCAGGACATACAATTATTCAGTCTCTTCCTTACAACCAACATCCAGGCGTATTATTCCTTTTAAGTTGAAATTACAAAACAGGGGGTCACAACCCAACAATAGTCTTTGAATATGCCATGGTCATCTAAAACCAAGGTCAAGGGCACCTTAATTTTCATCTATAAGTTCTTCTCCTTTAGACAAGATGAAATTCATAATGTAGTTAAGTTATTCACTTACGAAATTTACCAAAATGAAGTTAGCAAAAAATGTAGTAACCAGTAACCCAGACTAATCGACCGGTCACTAACTAAGTTTAATCGCAGAGTTTAACCTGATGTGACACGTATCAGTCACAAGTACCAAGTATCAAGTCTTAATCGGTCATAGTCTCGAATGTAGGCGAGCATAGACCAAGTATCGGTCATAGTTACCAAGTTCCACGTCTTAGAGAACCGGGCCATAGTCGTGGTCTCCAATCATAGTCTAAAATGTCAAGTCATAGTCTAGTAATTCGAAAGGAGAGGGGGAAGCCTTACAGTATATACTTGCCCTTTGGCTCTCACCCAGACGATATGGGTTTAAGGCGCGTATGTGCTTTTCTAGTAGTAATGCATATGTGCTTATGCAAGTACAGAGAAGATACAAGCAAATCGCATGGGAATCTCTGAAATGGGAAGAAGTCTTAGTGCAAAGTACTCTACTGAATTGTGCTGGGATTGTGAAAGGTGAAATACATATGACTTGGTGTGCTTGTGCAGTATTACCAATGGGGCTTGAATACTCCTACTGATACTCCAAATCACGTATCCTGAATAATGGCTTGCATTGAGCATTCTTGTGCTGGGCAAGTTTGTCTTTTAAGTTGAAGCTGATGGCAAGAAAATGAGCCCAACGATTATCAATTATCATTCAGATAATGGCCACATGTTGGGCCAGTAATTCCTGAGAAAAGTTTCTTGTTTGCATGAGCAAGGTCTGGACTTGGAAGGTGTCCTTCAGCACCAACATTGATAATCCAAACCTTCATTGCAAGTGAGCATCTTCATATGAGCTGGGATCTATGATCGGGGAGAACTGGCAGCTAGTTACAGATGAACTGGTTGAGTTTGAGAAATAACCGGTTGAAGTTCAAGACTGCAGGAAAATTACAGATCATTTTAGAGAAATTTATAGGATATATCCCCTTTTAATAAAGGAAAACCGAAGGATGTCAACATGTAACCAGTTGGACTTGCAAACACTAGTATCTCAACCGATTATGCCCAAAAATCTCCCCGATCACTGGCCGGGATGTCTGTCAAATTCTCTGCATCACTTGGGACTCGGGTTGCTCTGGTGTGGTTATTGCAGGTCCTCTTCTTTCTTCTGGTCCTCTTGGATGGTCCATGGTTGCACTTTACCCCTCCTGTAACGGTCTAAGTTTTTCTTGAGGCTCCAAAGGGGCAGAAGTGGAAAACATCCCCATAGATCTTGGGCTTTGCAATTAAATTCAACGAAGAATTGGTAAGGATGTGAATCACTTCAGCAATTTGCAAACTGGCAATGGTCCCACAAATCCTAAATTTGATTCTACCTACATGCATTACAGCTGATGGGTGGTCAATGCTGTGTAGTATGAATCCATCAGAATTTGAGAAACTTAAGTACTCGAAGTGTACCGGACTGAACATTCTGAATATGCAATGTCAAAGTGTTTGTCCTGGACACCCCTCCTTTCCTTCCAACCATTGAAAATCCCCCAGTAGAGCTTAACGGTCCCTGAAGGACCATTTGAGCCCACCTTGCCCAAGGGTGAAACGGCCTCTCAACGGTGCCAGCCTTCGGTCGGTTGGCGTCTATGTCCAGGAAGAACTGGTGGTTATGGTATGTGTGCCTATCACTGCGAAAAACCCCATGGTTGCGCAGCATACACCTATGTCCGCGCATTCTTGTATTCCCCACCGTCGGATTACTGTATCTGCTGCCAAGCTTGGGATTATTAGCCTCCACCATAACCATCTGTTGGCGATCATCGCCGCTGCGGTGGGAGGAGGGGTAGGGGTGACAGTGGCATTGTGTGCATTCGTGTTTGTGTTGATCAAAAAATCATGTGGAAGTGACAAAGATAGTATCGACGGACGGGAGGATCACTCTTTCGCAAACAGCCTTGGCATCCCTTCGGAACTGCTCTTCAATGCAAGTATGAGTTCTTAAATTCTTTTTCAATCTCATCACCACATTCAACCACAATTTCGCAATGGTTAACCTGTTATCATCTCCCCTGCATCAATCGAAATACAAGTTTAGTAATCGGATGTGAGCCGAAGACTTTGCAATCAGGTCAAACAACATACAGAAATGAGTACCGATTACCTCTTTTAACAGCCGGTGGTGATCATTTTCATTCTCATAACAGTTTGAATCTATTTTACCAGGATACATCTCGCAGTCCATGCGACTAGGAGTGCTCCCTCAATCTGTGAACAGAACCTTCACTATCGAAGATCTCAAGACGGCTACGAATAACTTCAGCCCATCTTCATTTGTAGGTGAAGGCAGGCATGGAAAGGTACGTATAATTGTGCTGCCAATGCAGAGCAACCTCCTTGCAGTAATTTTTTCAAGATTCGGAGCTATTTATCCCCTGTGACTCCGATTCTTGTGTGATTTTCTGCAAAGAATGGGATCTGGCGGCTGAAATTCTCTGCACTAAAATACAGGTGTTCAAAGGGCAGCTGGAAGACAAGACATATGTGGCGGTCAAGTGGTTGGCTTTCAAGTCGAAGGAGGACATGAACGAATACAAAACACAGGCAGAGGTGCTCAGCAAGCTGAGGCACCATCACCTTGTTAGTGTTCTTGGCTACTGCACAGAAGAGATGTCAACGAAAGTTGGCGACGAAGAGCTTAAATCATATTGCTTATTCATTGTGTCTGACTTCGTGGAGCAGGGTGACCTCCGAAGCCACTTGAGAAGTAAGTTTAATTCTCCAAGCACACCTCACAATCTCATTAATGTCGGTCAATGCTCCAGTAAAGCTGCTCTGAAGAATTTGTAGAATGCACAGTCGATGCCGGAGGTATCATGTCAATGCAAGATTGATTTATCGAGAGAGGTAATAGTGGTGGAGAGGATGATCTTATCTCTCGGCGTGTGAATGCATCAATGATGGAAGAATATGGAGGCACTTGTTTGAAGTTTTGAACGAATGTGCGCAGGACACAAGGGTAGGGACGCTTTAAACTGGTCACAGAGGCTTGCCGCTGTAATCGGCGCTGGCCGTGGGATCCATTATCTACACACCGGAGTGTCGCCCCCTATATTCTACAACAACTTGAAGATCACTAACATTCTGCTCGATTCAAATATGGTAGCACAAGTCAGCGACTTCGGTTTGCTGGTGCGGAGGGTTTCCTTTTCCATGGATGTAAGCAACCGGTCTCTTTCCCTTCGAAATATCTTGAACCATATCCGGGGGTTTTTAGACATGAAGTGCAGTACTAAATTCAAATCTTCCAGATTTCATATTTTCTTTGGAGTGGTGCAGGTTGTTGCATCAGAATCAAAATCTGGAAGTGGAAAATTTGGAGCTGCTCGACTTGTTCACAATGCGTCTCTGCGAAGGTAACATATGAAATCTCACTGTCCCCCTGTCACAACCATCCCTACACCAATCCTGTAGAGCGTGCGCTCAACTTGCTAAAAGCTTATCCTCTCTTTTGCTGCAATCTCAGAGTTGGAAGTACATGTCAAAGTACTATCATGTCTTTGCTTACCCCGAAATGAGGACACATATTGGAGAGGAATTGGATAGGTGAATCTCATTGTTAATTAAATCATTAAAGAATGAGATGCCGATTCAAGCAGTTGTTTGAACATGATGCGGAGTAAGACATGCCGTAATGTCTGCAGCGGGAACAACGCGATAAACAAGAGGTATACGAGTATGGCGCCGCGCTCTTGGAGATGGTACTCGGGCGGCCTCCTACCATCAGGAGCCCCTTCCCTCAGAAGCGCTCCGAGCTGGTAAACACCCTAGCCCAGATCAAATGCATTTCTTGCTCGATACTAAGTATCATATTCTGAAAGATGCAGAGTATTCAAACCGAAGATGTTTAATGACATAGTGGAGGCCGATATTGCAATTCCAAACCCTAGAGTCAGACATGTAGGTTCACAGCAGGAGGCAATCTTATCACCTCTTATCTCAATGTTGAAATGCCCTCATAATGGATTGTTGAATCTCTTCTATGAACTGTAAGTATACTTCAGTGTCAAAAACACGAAAACTCCGATCCTTTGTTGTGAAACCCCTCGGTGCTTATAAGTTCACAGTTTCTGAATACCTCATCATTTATTCAACACGTAGGATTTAAGTGGTTACAGGCAATGCAAGATTGCCATGTGGCACATTCTATGGCAATCATCATAAATTACCTGTGCAGGAGAGGCTTATGAAGGAGAAATTGGTTTAATTGGTGAGATTATCCACTGCAGTGCATTAACCTGTGTTTATGGTTCATGGGTGTAAGTTGTTACCAACGGAACCTTAGCAAGGCAGTAAGATTGTTTTTTCTATCTGGGAGAAGGACGGCTGCAGACAGACCTGATGGTCGTTTTGATTTTGGCTGTAATGGAATTTACGGTTTCTATAAAGGCCTGAGCCGTCCAACTTGGAGTTTGAGCAGTGACTTGTTATGTTCCAAGATTATGTTCCATTTTTTGAGCAGGATTATGTTCGTATGTAGTGTATCAAACACTAAATATCATATTTTGTGTAGGTATAGTGATTCAGTTCGATTACAAACAAAATACCAGAGTTGTCATATGAGAGGCCGTCACATCTCATCTATATGTGATACGTGTAGTAGATATCTTGCAGGTGCACGTCACCCAAAGATTGGTTGTTGGTATTGAAGCAATTACACTACTTTGTTTTTTCATAAGCTCACCATATTTGGAGCAATGCATATGTAAAAAACACGTGTGAACATACTTTCAGTGTGCAAAGTTTTCATTTTTTATTGAGTTGGTTAAAATAATTTATTTGCCATTCAGATCATAGTGTGTGTGCGTCTTTGTATATTGTGCAGCGTATTACGCAATCTGCACTCAAGCTCGGATTATGAGTGTCAAGAAGCATCCTAAGTGTCAAGCACATGGTGCGCAATCATAGGGACACATGGTGCGCAATCATAGGAACACATGGTGCGCAATCATAGGGACAGCATGCGTAAACATAGGTGATTTGACCTTTCAAAAGTAGCTTAAAACCTACCTCTTTGAATTCTTACATCGAGGTGTCATACATTTACAAAATTATATTTTGGAAAAACACTAATAAAATCAATTCATATCTTTCCAATTTTCATGTAATAAGTTCCGAGAATATCCCTAAATTGTGGTTTATACACGTGGACGAGTCCTTAAATGCGCAATAATAGGTGCATCTACCCTAGTTGCAAATAAACCGGTTGAGTTCAAGACTTCAGGAATTTTACCGATCATTTAAGAGGAATCTATAGAATATACCTCACATGAATAAAACAAAACCGGACGATGTCAACATGTAACTGGTTGGAATTAGAATCACTAGGATCTTGACCAACTATGCCCAAAAACTTCCTGGGCACTGGTTGGCATCATCTCTCTCGCTCTCTCTTGGGAATACTTAAAATTTGGAAATTGATCTACAATGGTCATTTCTGGGTCGGATTACAGAGAAACAGTATCCATGGATATTTTTGGGCATAGCCAGTCAAGATCCTGGTGTTTCCAATATAAACTGGTTACATGTTGACATCTTTCGGGTTTTCTTTATTAAGATGAGGAATATTTTGGAAATTCCTCTGAATCGATTGGTAATTTTCCTGAAGTCTTGAATCTGAACCAATTATTTCTCAAGCTCAACTGGTTCATCTGTAACTACATGTAGCTGTTGGTTCTCCCCTGATGCAAATTGGAGTAAATGTCACAAGTAACTGTGAGGAAACAACTTTGCTTTTGAACGAAATTTTATTACTATGCTAAGCTATTACACTTACTGAGTACCTTATAAAATAGTTCCTATCATTACTCCTACACGTGATACACTACTTGATCACTATGCTATGCATTGCCGTATCTAACAGGATGTTGTACCTACAACTTGTCCTTACGCTTGATACACTACATGCACACAAGATACTCTTTAAGAGAAATAGAGCCTTGGAAAGAAGATCTACAAGTTGTTGATTAGTATGGATGCGGTGAACATCAATTTGTTTCCGGCTGTACTTCTCTCGAATCAGATAGTATTTAGTCTTGATGTGCTTGGTCTGCTTGTGATACTTGAGGTTTTTGACTAATTGGATAGCACCTTGCTTATTAGAATAGATAATCGTAGGAGCCCGTTGAGGTAACCCTAGGTTGTGGAGAAGGCGACGAAGCCAAATTATTTCTTTAATTGACTTTGCCATGGCGACAAATTCAACCTCAGTGGTCAAATCAGAAATGCACCCTTATTGTTTACTGCACCATACTACAATGCCATTTGCAAGAATGAACAAATAACATGTGCAAGATTTATTGTCGTCGTGGTCACCGGCGTAATCTACATCACAATACCCGCATAATGCAGAGACTTCAGGGGAACCATAATAAGAAATGCCCATGTCAATCGTACCAGATAGCTAATGAAAGATGCGCTTCACAATAGTCCAATGAGAATGGCAGCGTTGACTCGTAAATTTCGCAACTCAACTAATGTCGAATGCGATATTGGGTCGAGTGAAGACCATCGCATACATGAGACAACCGACTGCCTCGCGATAAGGAGCCGAGGGTGGGAGGGCAAGATCATGAGGGCCCTTGAGTTGCTTGAAGAGGAAGATGTGTATCTGTGGGGGTTGAGACAAAGTTAGCAGTATCCAATTGGAACTGCTTAATAATGTCGGAAACATAGTGAGCTTGATTGATAAGAATAGTGTGAGTGTGGGGATCGTGATGAACTTGAAATCCAGTGTAATAATCCATAGGCATGTCTCTGAACATACAAGCAAGATGTTGAATGACATCATCTAGTTCATGTTCGTTAGAGACACACACGATGCCAACTAACATTGACAAAAATGCCGACAATGAGGTCAACAGAAATTGAGGAGGTCTATAGTGGAGACAAGTGTGTGCAATAGTAGTAATGAGGTTGTAGAGTTTGAGAAAGGCATCAAAAGTGTGATTCCACAACTGGCCAGTATGCTTTAAGCCGTAGAGATTTTTTAATCTTCTTTAGCCATATTCTTCATTCTTGTTCCTTGACACCTCGACTCTTTTCCACTTGAGTATAAAACATGTAGAAGCTGGTTGAATTACAAAATTTAGGACTCACTCACCGCCGTCATGCAAGGAAGGCAGAATCATTATATGTTACAAGGAACTCATCAAGGAACTGTGCAACAAACCTGCAGCTCTAGAATGGTATCTCCTTTACTCAAAGCCGTTGTGCCAAAAGATGCGAAAACCAGGGTGCCATCTGACACCATTCCAACACCCAATTTGACATTTACAGGATATATTTTCAACAGAAATACACTCATTCTGGAGTCAAGGATTTCCTGCACTACCAAATGTGCAGGAAAAGCAGCTCAAAAAGACACGACGTAGATTATCCAGATACACAGATGTGCACAGGTAGTCAATTAAACATGTGAAAGTTACCTTCAGATTTGAAGCCTGACTATTCCATGGGCACGATGGAAAAGTTTTGTGGCTGTGACAATTGAATTCCTTTGTGAAGCCACCTGAGAAACTGGCGAAATCCACATGCATTGTCACAAAAGCGACTCACAGCCAAATATGAATTGCCTTACACTAGAGAAACGAAAAAATTATCAACGTATGCTACAAGCTCTTGCATTATTTTCTTATCATTGAGTTCAGGCTGTCTCTATCCTTACAAAGTTTGTTTTTGAATTTGCCAGGTCTTGTAAAAAGCACAAACACGCCTTACACTAGAGAAACGGAGGACTTCACAACCGTGAAGAAAAACTCATTATCCTCCCACATAGACAGAATTGAGAATACAAGCACACACATACTCACCCGAAGTAGACACACACACATACGACACACTAGGCAGATTTCAATATATAGACCTTATGCGTAACCTGCAAAGCTTCTTACAAATTATTGATTTTATTTCCTTGGGGAAGACAGAATAGAAACACACACTCTCACTCAAGCTAATTCACACAAGAATTACTTCAGAAAATGGTGAGGCTCTAATCCTCTTAGAAACTTGCAATTGCTTAGGAAAAGAAGATTGACCACAAAAAAATACCACTCTCTTCCCGAGAGGGTGTATGTTCAACTAGCTCTGCTCTCTTGAGTCCCAAAGGATGACTAAATGACTATGGTCGATCCTCTTGCCTATAACCCCGAAGAAGAGAGGTTCGGCTAGTAACCACCATACCATACTATGGCCCTTTCACAAAATGTCACTATTTACACTACAGTATATGGCCAACCAATCTGCATCTTGGTAATTGTTACTAACTTTCTACCATTTCAGTCTCTAAGTAATAAATTGATCATTTTGTCACTAAGTGAGAACTATAGAGCAATATTGTTCCACTCTTAACAGCTAAAATCACAAAATGCTATCTCCGAAACAAAAATGTGGATTACATGGCCCCCTCTTCTATCACTTGGCGTCCTCGCCAATCTAGAGTCGTTTTGCCGAACTATCACGAACATCGTATTTGTCATCCTCAAGATCATCTCGACTTCTCTACTTCTGTGAGCCCAATTTCATGCTCACATGTGTTCCTGACCCTAAAACCATTAAAAATTTAGGTTTCTAATTTACATTGGAGGCCCCAATAGTTTAAACAGAGTGAAGTTGGTGTGTTTGGATTAGAGTTGAGTTGAAGATGTGTGTAGGAGTATTTTGGGGCTCAAGGTCAAAGTAGTGATTTGGGAATTAATTAATAGACAAAGTTTAGAGTTAGTGGGATTAGAACTTAGTTGGTACCCACCGTGGGAAGCGGTTCAAGCTAGTGAGAATTGTTTGTTTTAGGTAAGAGTCTTGGTTGCTTTAGGTTGAAGTTGTGTGCGTAAAGGGGAGGTTGGTCCTCCCGGAAGTGGATCAGACCCGGATTTCTGGGCTCTCGGGGAAGGACCTGGGACTATCGGGATTTCCTCTCTCAGTTTTTTTTTTCTCTCTCTTTCTCTCTCTGTCCGGAAGGAAGAGGAGGTCACCGAGGAGGGACGGGATGTGTAGAGCCTAGGTTGCAGGTCATTAGTTCGGATGCTGGATGGATCTGTGAGCCGGAGAAAACAACAACTAATTGGGCGAGAGGATGGCGCATGGCTGGATGACCGGCTTCCAGTGTTGGGCTAGAGGCGAAAGGGGGATGGAAGAGCTGGAATTCCCCGAGGACGACCAAAGGACCAGCGGCGCTAGCGTCAACTGAGGAGTACAGTGGACTGGCAAAATGCGAGAGCGGGGATGCACTGAGAGGGTCTCACAACAAACCAGGTGCACGATTGGGGCGAATGTGAGCAATGCAGCTATCCAGGGGCACAAGAGAAGAAGGCGAAGCATTCTGCTCTACACCCGGGTGAGAAATTCTCTCCTTATTCATCAATCTGCCTCGGGGTCTTGCTCCAGAGTTGCCCGCCTCTCTCGGGTGTTGTGAAGCGAGAGTGCTCTCACTTCAGTTCGGTCGCTGCTGCTATGGTAAGATCACTGATCTGGGAGCTCAAAATTTGCAAGGTGTCAGACTGGTCGACTGGGATTCGGTCCGATAGAGGCGGCAGTTATGCGGCGGTTGCTAGCCCAAACTTTGCTGGGGGTCCTCTTCGAAGGACTGTCGAATTGCATTGTGGATGTTACGACGAGAGGGTGCAGCAGTACTGCTTCGCAACATCCCAGCGTTCTCACAGGAAGGAGGGGCAAGGGCCGAGAGGGTGCGCTCGGCGGCTGGGCTTGAATCCTCGCTGAAGGCCATTGAGGAAGGGTGTCAGTCAACTCTAAGGCCAGAGCCTAGCAGCAGCCTCCTCCGAATGGCCTTAACTCCGAATGCAAATCTGGAGTGCCCATCCTTCTGGTCGGTATTTGTAATGGGAATTTGGGATGGTCCAGTAGGATTTTAGCGTGTGGTAGGTGTTAGTTCTTTGAAGGGTAGGGATGGCCAGATGCTTGAAGCTTCATGTTGTAGTTGAGGCAGTTATGTTGTGAAGTTATCATTTAGGAGAGTGGTTTGAATCGTGCAACCACATTATTTTGAGGCCACTCACAAGGATGTGGGCATGTCCAATCTCTTGCGATGTCATGTCGGGTTTAAGGAAATTAGGTGGGTGACACTCAATTCATGGGCATTATGGATGTGGTTGTGTACCGAGGGCCATGAGTAAGGATAGTATTTTTAAATACTTGGATCCTCATGGCATTGGAATAAAAAGGTGTGAGTTAATATTTCCAATCTTGAGTATTGAGCATCAAGCACACGAGCAAAGGGGTTTATCAAAGGTATGTGAGTCATCGGCTCCCACCCGGACTACGACGCAAATGGGTGGGGGTTTGTAGCTGACAGCTTCCCTCTCTTCTTTAAGTCCTTGCCTTCCATTCGTATGATGGCCCTCTGTAAATCCTCGTCTTGTGCAACTCCCTGAGGATTATGTTGGCATTGTCACCGCAAAAATCTATCAAAGGGACCAGCTCATGTGTAAGGAAATTCATTAATGAGACTAGTATGAACTCCTTCGATGAAATGAGTAATTGCCATTGCCTCCACTAATCTCAGCCACTAAGCAAGTCGATACTGGAGTTTCAACAACATAAGGAACTCTTGTCTCGCTTCCTAGTGAGTGTTCACGTTAATGGCAAAGTTCCATCGTTCGCACCAGTCCGCCAAGGCTGCACAACAAATTGCTACTCGAAAAAAAACCGGATCTCGATGGTCTTGATGGTCTTCAAAAAATCGTTGATACGCCGCTTGACATTGCACCGGTGTATTAAATCCTGGGGCTCCCTGAATTTGAGGCCAATTATTGTCGCGCACCTCTCCATGAGGAGTGCCCGAAACACCATGGGCACAAGGGGGACCCCGGAGTGACACCCGGGACTTGTGGCGCCGTTGGTGAGAGGGCCCAAGTAATCCTAGTGTGGGTGAGGGCCCGGGCGTTGGGAACGCCTCCCACCCACGGAGACTAGGAGGCACAAGGGTAAGGCTATAAGCTATGCGTAGCTCATGGCGTGGTGATTCTAGAATGCTCAAGAACACCTCAATCGGAGGTGGGAGCTAGGAGTTATGGCCATTTGAGTGGGGCGCTGTCCCGGGACAGCGCCCTGGTACAGCAGTGCCTGGGAGTGATTCCCGGGACTGCCAAGGTTCAAACAGGCATAACTTCCTCAAGACTTGCCCGAATGCGGCAAGTGAGGAGTCCATCGGCATCTACGTGAAGCGTAGATGAAGATAGAGTGGTTGGTTGTTATGATCAGACATCATACAAGGAAGTTATGATGGTCTGAAGCTGCTAGGGGGGTTCTAGGCCCAGCAGCTAAAGGAGAATGTCCACTTGGCCCCAACTCTTGGTAGAGAGACAAGAGGTTGGTTGACGGTGGGGTAGGGGCCCCGCGTAGAGTCCTAGAGGCTTATATGGGTGAGGTGGTGTGGCCTCACCCACCCGAGGCCAAACGGCACGGCCTCCATGGGCTTTGGCCCATTGTGAGGCCATAGTTGCCTAGTATGGTTCGGGTTGTTGTAGTGTTGCTCCGGCAATGCGATGATCAACATAGGATTGGACTTCCATGGATGGAAGTCCACATTTGGGAATTGGTTACGGATTAAGGGGTGAGTCCCAAAAGTAAAGTAGGAGGGTTGGTTCCCCTCTTATGAACTATATGGTCCGGGGTAGGAGGAGCTAACCATTGGCATGGCGGAATGCGAATGGTTAGCGCTCGTAACCTTTGCTAGAATTGAAAATTGGCAAGATTGTCAACGGGGGCTAGCAAGGGTTGCGACAATTATACTCAATGGAGTTGATTGTAGCATCAGGTGCCCATTTGTGTCGACGATCACAAGGACAAAATTGAGGATGACTATGAACAACTAGGGGTGGTTCAAACGACCATGGCTCACTAATTTGCTTGTAAATGATATCGACAGCCACCAGTTCAAATCTTGAAAGGCCATAGTCTTCAAGTTTCCAGGCCAACGCGGGCCAGGTAGGAACATGTTGCTCGATGTCATCGTCAAAAAATTCCAAGTACTTACCTAAGTACCTTTGATTGGCCCTACTTCCTTCTAAAGTCATAGTCACCCGCATCATCTATCTAGGACGGTAACCTAGTGCAGGGTTCAGAAATTGTACTTGCCCTTGCATTGAAAGCATGGGTGTTTTCTTTGCCTCAATTGCTTGCAAATACCTCTTCATTCAATCCTCGGCCCGTTCCCGATTGTAAATATAGTAGGAATTGATAAAATCCAATACCTCTGTAAATTGATAGGTTCGTTTCAAATTGCTATCCAAAATTCGAACCAAATAGTCTTCATCCTTCACCCAGAGCAACAATGACTCCAAAGTATTTTGCCATTCGGCCCTGGTATTACTATCATGTCCATAAAATTGTTGTGACATCTGAGAGCCATAATCCGCCCAGTCAACCACACGCTCATGTACCTGCCTTCCGATGCTCCTCTTAATTTGACATTGTTTTTCACACCCGGAATAGTACAGATAAATTCGAGCGCTCACGTCTCCAATTTCACAAAAACAGCAAAAGGGTCTGATAACCTCAAATGTTTACGAGCCAAAATCTTGGTGAAGAGGTTTTCAACCTTCAGCTTCACACTAAATTCCCACAAAGTTTGAAATTGCTCATGAGTGAATAACTCTTCAATCTTCTTCCCGGTCATGATAAAAAATAGATCTCTCTGTAACTCGTACAAATGATACAAATTAAATTGAGGAAACACCTTGCCCTTGGCCAACCATAGGCTAATACATGTTTCCATAGACAAGAGAGGCAAGGGTGGAGTTGAGGTGGACTCCCGCGGGTTGGGTGTGCATTGAACCACCGTCATGGAGGGGATTAAGGGCACCGATTTAACTGGTATGGTGTTGACCGACTTCTCCACCATGATTGGCCGCGTCATATCTTTCCTTGGTCCCTCGCCTTGAAGCCGATTGAGCTCCCTACGAGAATCCTCAAGTTGAATCTTCAAAGCAACATTAATAGTTTATAGCTGCTCACGTTTCCGGTGATCACTCAATTTTTCCTGCAATATTTGATTAATATGTTGAACGTACTCAGCGCTTCTCTCTTGGATTTGCTCAATTTTACCCTTCCGATCCGACACTTTCTTCTCCAATTCTACAATCATGCACCTTGCCTTGGCTGCTTGCACCTCTAATTCATCAATTGTTGGAGAAGGGGGAGACGAAGGAAATGCGTATCTTGGAGGTGTCTGCTCGACCATCACACTCACATTCTCACAAAGGCAGGAAATATAAAAAGCAGAGTATAAGTGAATGACTTGCGATCCAATTACTTTCATCTCCTGAATTTATTCATTAATCCTTTGTTATACCAACTTGGCCCAATTTACCTCCATGCCTTTCCAGCTTCTAATGGCCACCACGACATATTTATGCTCCATTTTTTGTTCCAGGGTTCGAAATAACAGATTGGTGTTCACAAATTTGAATCATGCCTTCCAATGCTGACGAGCTGCTGCATAGTCCCAAATGGTCTCTTTGTCCTACTTAAACTTGTACCCAAAGATCTCTTCTGCCTCCGATTTTTGTAGGTCAGGGAGTTTATCAAATTCCACACCTTCATCTGGTAATGCTGCGACTCTCGAGATCGCTATAGTGGAAAAATCCACTGTTACTCCCCTTACTTGTGCCATCTGGGTCTTCAACTGGTATGAGTGTACAAAACGGGTGAGTTTGTCTTCGTTCACTTCCTTTTCTGCATCTCGTACCTACAATAAGCACTCCCAAAAATTTGTTTTTCCCAGGTTGGCTCTGTTCTTCATCATGAGCTTCTGCAACCGATGCGGAATGTCCGGTAACATGGCTGCCTTGACCGGAGTGAGAGGGGCCATGGCAAAAAAAAATCTCCTACTGCTTCTAAGATTACGACGCTGATAATTCTTCCCACTCTCGAGGTGTAACTATCTGCCCCCTTTTTGACTTTCTAGAGTATGTAACTATGGTCTGTAACTATGTTGTTCCACTTGTGCTATACATTTTAGGAATGGCTTGAGTCAGTTGAGTTCTTCTTCACAGTTGAGTAGTTGTCTATGACACCATAGACGAGTTGTTCGATGTTGATGGTGAACCAGATATGATCAAGAGTACCAAGACTCTGATGGTGAGGATGAATTCGTTGATCACTATACCATAGAGCAGTAATGATTTGCTGGCAGAAAAAACATGCAGTGGCAGAAGCACTAGATGCAGGAATCGGTGAAGCTTTGAAGGTCGTAGTATGGAAGCAGGAAAACAAAGGGGCCAGTGTCTCCGACATGTTGGGTGAAATTCTGGTGCATGCCAGAAGAACCCCATTTTGGTACTAAAACAACTCAGTGACATAAATTGTTGAAGCTTTGCCCTATGAAGGGAGCACTTGAAGATGTTCTGCGTGTCTTATGTTTGCCTATCAACGTTCCCAGCCGCTATGGACGCCAGAGCATAGAGAAAATAGATACTTCTGAGTTGATTGGAATCCTATATATGCCCAATTTGTTCAAAAGCATGGATGGAGGAATTACAAAGCCATTATACGGAAGGGTTTGGACAAGAAGCAAGCTCGGCATGACCAGGTTAAAAATTATGTGCATCTTGCTACTATACTGGAAGGAACTGGGTGCCTTGGTTGAGGGTGAAATACGAGGATATGATTTTGATTGCTCCAGAGCATCTATTGCCGACGATTGCTTTCCAAAATTTGATGAATGTCTCACACCTAGGTCTAAAAAATACGAGGCGTGGAATGAAAGACAGAGATATTAGTTATGAATAATACTGATCTTTATCTTTCTTAAGGTCCCTAATCTTTATTTTTTTAAGTAAATGAACACACGTAAGGAAAATCAAAGCGTGATCAAGGTGAAAATCAAATGTTCCATTTCTGACAAACGGTGATAGTGTTTAGATCAAATTTTCCACCGTTGGAATAACAAACCCTGCAAACGGGGGGTAGGAACAATAAAAATGTACCCCAAAAACGCAACTTTTGACGATTATCTATAGGCTGGCTTTGTAACCCCAAGACTTTAAAGCCTAAATCCTTACCCTTACATATGAGCTGGATGCTTGACCTTTAATTTCCTCAATAAAGTTGCATGGTATCTTCACAATAGAGTGGCAAACAAGACTATTCCAAGTCTCATGCTAAAGAAAATGTACGCTAGATGCTAGACAAAGACGGGTGTCTTTGTAGATCGTGTTCATGCAACTCGCCACATTATTAAACAGTTTGGAGTGAACTGTAGAGATCATGTACAATCTAATCCATATATATATTATTCATTAGCATGTGAAAGGTGTGACCTGGAGGTGAAGGATTCTCGAATTCCGAATTCCGAAACCCTCTACATCATGAAGGCAAATAATTTTAAACACAACTCACTCATGAAATTTAAGTTTTCTAGATTTGGAATGTTGTTGTTCCGTATCTACCAATCTAAAAACATGTATAAGTTTCCAACTTCACCGTTGCAATCACAAGGGCCAAATTGAAGCGCGGGGGGGAGGGTAGCCAAAATCTCGACTCAAATTTCCGATCCCCCAAACTCCTAAACCCTGGATGCAACACTAGATCTTCCCACAAGGTTACCCATCGTAGTCTTATTCGGGCACACATACATTTAACTTCAATGTTCTGATGGGATCTGGTGTAGTAGCCTTGATAACTGCATTTGTATTGGTCAAAAGTCGAAGTCATACTTACATTGTTTTGGGATGCGGCCCTGGAAAGTTTTAATACAACAAATTCTTTTGACAATGACACAATCCACAACATAAACCAGAGACAATTATTATTGGTGAAGAAAGCACGAAATGTATCATGACCACTTCACATCTGGATCAAGATCAGACTCCAGGTCCAAATTCGAGAATGTTCTTAATCATATAACAAAGATCAATATTATTCAATTATGACAGCATTCTAACATGAGACCTTCAGTCAAGTTTAGGGCAAATCTCTATAGCACAACATTATTTAACTTTCTGATTCACTCCTTAAAGGCTCCATAATCAAAGATTCTTCATTTCCCAATATGGTGTTATTGGGGGAAACTCTTTTATTGTTCAATGCTGTGTAAGTGACAACATCATTAGCAAATTCTACATGGGTCGTTTGCCTATTAAGGAAGCTTACCAAGTTAGCCTCATCTACCTTATTCTCAACTAAAGAAAGTTCCTGGAAGTCTTGAATTGTGGTCTTCAAAATCTTAGTGTAAAGAAGGTTGTTAGGACGTGTATGTCATAATCTACACATTTTCTATATAATTCATATATATTGACATTTAACCTCAATCCACATGATTAGGGTTTAGGGTTACCGGCATGATTTGGTTACTAGAGTCCTGACAACAAAGAATTTGAAGTAGCCTACTTAATATACCCAGGTTGCAAACCTGCTGACTCTTTCAAACCATCAGAAATAAAGTCATGTGGTGCTCCACAAATAGAGTCACAAAGCATATCAAGTGGTGCTGCAGGTCAATATTCCAAAAGACCTGCAGTATATTCTAAGAGGCTTTGTTATACACCCAAGAAGTTCCTTCAAAAGTAGACAATGAAGTCATGAATCAATGCTGTACACAGTGCGATTTCAACAATTTGAAACTTCCATAGCTTCCATGTTCTAGCCACTAGCTGTTAAAGAAGCAAGACTATTGATTTATATAATTCAGAAACAACTTTCTTGTCAAACATACCGCCATCTTACAGGCCCTAAAGCCATCACCTAAAAATCTGGTGCTTCAGTGTCCTCATCCCAATCCAGGCTCATGGATTGAGTAGCTGAGAGCAGCTCTGTCAGACCAGTTAAATCTTCCAAATAATTAGGACGATTCAGAACTTCCAATACAAACTCCATGCCTCTTTCGCGATACTCTTTCACGACCTGCCAGAAAAGCTTGCCAGCTCAGCATCTTTTACATCATATTATTATGTGTCAGCTTTACATAACCATGAACCTACATATTGTCCAAATTGTTACTGTTGAACATAAGCTGAAGATATTGTCAATTGATGCAGACACATTTATTTTTTCCACATAGCTTACAAACATTGCACGTGAACTTTTATAGAAGCCAAAGTGAAGGATAACATACAGTTGCAGAGCATGCAGTACACTTGTCAAAAGCATGGCCAGTGACAACCAATTGTGCATAGTGGGCAATGAACCCCCGAACTTGATGAGGCATGATTCCCAGTGGGTGTTCTGTATTGTCAGTCAAAGAAGACCCTTGCTCAGCAGGAGCTAATAACCTGTAATCAACCAGCCAACAAGCAGTATTTGAGGAAAATTTACCTGTTACAACCATCTGGGATATAAAAACATTGTGGGATCCATATGCAGGTAGTTGTGTCTCTGACAATGACATCTTATATGATAACTAGCCAGCTTAACTTATGTTTGAAGAGGTTTGCAATTCGCTACACTTCCTTTCACTGTTTGCTCCAAATGATGTGGACCTATTACTTGCTGTACGTGGAGCTTTCCCACCACATTTACTAACTGTTCAATCAAACCACAGTTTCAATGAAAGTACAAGAGTGCTCATTCTATATGAAAATTCCTAATACCATTCCACGAACTCAAATAAGTCATTATTAATAGTAATAATAATGAAATGGCACCTTATATGACCTAGGAATTTTTTGATGTAAGACGGTCTAAGATGACAGGCTTGATTTTCCCATATAAATAGACCATGTTAATAATGACTTCGAGATAACATCCATGCAGTTGGAAGTTGTATTCACTCTTGTAATGTGGAGGACACCACAATTCATGATTTTGAGTTCAAAACTTATATAGTATTTCAACATCTGACTTTGCATATGACCTTGAACCTACATTTGATACATGTTACTCAAGAAGAGCAAAGATACAATAACAGATGGCAACAGTGACCAAATATACGACATATAGAAAGAAAACTAACACTAGCATATTTGTATGTATTCCCTTTATTAAATTTGGCTCTCATTCAGAACATATGTGTTACACTCACTGGAAGCGTATAGACTCACTAAACTAAGTTAGTGTCAAAGAGGATAAGATTGGCTTTAATACACTTATGTGGAATGTATTCAAAAAGCCCCATGGGAGCTCCTTTGAACCATTAACCCTTAATTTCCTAAGGAGCCCCCTCAAGGCTTTTCATCGTTCAAACCTAAATTCCAACTTAAGATGACACAGCTTCAGTGATGAAGAAAAATCTTGAAAACTACTTTCTATTCCACTTTACAAATCAAAAAATTCCCAAAATTTGAGTTTTTAATTGCATTTGCAAGCCCTATAAGTCATAAGGTGTCAACTACATTATATCGCATCGTAATCAATCAAAGTTTTATACTGAGATACTAAAGCTAAATTTTTCCTTACCATGTTATACTTACAAATGTTACAAAGTTTGTGAAATATTGTTCTTTTCAAATTTGATTTATAAATTCTATGATTTTAAGTTCTATTTTATGATATAGAAAAAAATTAGTTTGTTATTATTAATAGAAAATTCTGAAAATTTACAATGAGTTAGTGGTATGCTCATGTTGCTATAGAAAAGTATCATAAATGAGTGGTGAAATGTTGGGTGCAAGATATGGTTGACCATATGGAAACAAGCTCAGGCAATAAAGAGTTGAGGGTTAATCTGCAAAGTCTCACCCAAGTGGATGGTGGAGGAGACCCACTGCAAGCTCCACAGCAAGGGCAGCAGCAATTGGAGCTAATCCCGGCCTTGTTACAGTACACTGCTGGTCCAAGGTCCTATTTGCTGTTGACTGCAACAAAATATTTTATGTAGCTCTCAGTAAAGGTGATAAAGCTTAAAATCTGTCACTCTACCTAAACCCTCTACCCGAAACTCAATAGAAGAAATTAACCAAAGGATTTTTTGAAATTACACCAATTTCAAGCAGCTGAACAGGTAGCGATACAAGTTGTTCATTCAGGAGCCATGTGAAATTCAACCAGATTGAATTGCATATCTTCCTGATGGTAAATCAGTAAAGAGAAAGTTGTGCACTCTCAAAACAGAAACAGTTTCCCATAGTGAAAGTATACATACATCCAAGGGAGCAACCACATCGTTACAGAAGTAACAGCCCAATCTGAGTGTTTGGCCTGCACTGGAACTGCTCGCATTATCACTGCTCTCACAGCCCACAAAGGGACCAGCACCATGGCGCATAACCAAGTACGTGTCAAACCCTAGTGCTGCATTGATAGCCACCTGCAGATTATAAGAAAAGAGAGTCAACATTTTGTACTCAGCTCCTGCTTCAAGGACTTACAAAGGAACATGACCTTGTAATCACAGCAGTATAAACTTGGGTGTACCTTATTGGAGTCTGCACATAACAAAGTGGGCAGCCACCGACTTTCACGTGTATCAGTCAACAAGAATACAGTGTCATGCTCATCCACCAGTTCTTTCAGCCTGTGGCAGTCTTGGAGCACCCCAGGAACTTCATTATCCCCAACAGAGTGACCTGGCATAGGGATTGACAAGCGAACACCAACAGCATTCTGTCCACAGGAAGAAAAAAAAACCACATTTGAAGCTGTCTGGAATAGAACAGAGCAGAAATGAGACCAGGCAGGTCAGTATCAAAGGCAAAGGAACCTAGCACTCAGATATTTATGCAAGCTGATACACTTTCCAGTTAAGAGAAATACCCTGTGTAGCTAATTAAAAGCATAAGAAAAAATATTATGTCAGATAGTCATGCAACACCATCATGGCAGGCAACAATCAGGAGAAAGGAGAAGATTCTCCACCACCAACAATCCCTACAGTAGCACAATTCCATGGCTGATGGCTCATAGTCATTTGCAGAGAAACCAAGGTTTGGAAAACTACCACACCAGGGAAGATTCGCTTGAGGTTCTCGGCAGCTGCTTCAGCCTTCAGCTTCCCATTGTTTAAGCTGTCTTCATGAGTGAAGAGTGACTGCCGAAGAGGATTTGACATGGCAACCCTTCCATAATCGACCAGTGTGATATTCCGCACTCCCCATGCCTTTCAAGACCAAGTTCAAATCCGAGTTAGAAAAGAAAGTAAATGAATATTACCATTCAAACACAACTTAAATCCCATGTCATAGTAACTGGGATAGTGAACAGACATGCAAACAAGTAATTCAGTTATTTGAAGACTTCATGAGGAGATAAGTTCTACTTTTCTGAGTTCGCACCAGTAACGAGGTATTCATACAAGCAATGGGGTGAATGAATTATCCGTTCAACCTCCTGCTTACCATGAGTATGCGTGCAACTTGACAGCCCAGAGTGCCTGCTCCCAGAAGCAAGCATCTAGTGGATGCCATACGTGGTAAGTCCAGTGATGGCAATAATCTCCATCTCATCAACTTCAGATTTAGATCTGCTGCAGACTCAGCCAACCTACCAAAGAAGCTAACATGTCAAATCAAAATATTTTGAAAATAATAATAATAATAATAATTCATGTGACAATTTGGTTTCTCTATCAAGTGCCTTTCTTTTCCAAACTAGACCTATTATAGTGCAGATACTAACTAAATTATCATCAGATACATATCATCCTCTTCTAGTTGACTACTCATTTACACAAGAACTCACTTAATAGGATCCATTGATTGACCAAGGTCAACTCGCTTAGTACCATTGCCACCACGTGCATTTCTTTCCCACCCAGCTGGTTCTTTCCACTCTGCAAAGAGAGCAAGTCTTTAAATACTATTAGTCAAACATAGCCTCCTAAATAATAAACCAATGCTACAACAGAACAAGCTCAAGACATGGGCATGTGACAGACAGCTTCTTCTTTAATAAAACTGTAAAGAACCTCAAAAACTTTAATGTAAGACTTACATGAGACTGCAACAAAAAGCAAGAAAGAGGAATTATATGCAGACTCCACTTAAGACCAGACTGGGAGCAATAACAAAGATAAGCGTGCATATGAATCTAGTGACCTTAGATACTAACCAGGCTTAGGTGGCAGAATTATATCAAGGACTGGAGAATGCTCAAGGTCTAAATGACCACCCCGATTCTCCCGATAGCAGAGAGCTTGTACTCTTGTGACACCCCATCTCACACTTGCCAAGGCCAGGAGATTCCGGAGTGGCCACCCAGGGTTTGCTATCATGTTGCAAGGATCATAAAATGCTAAAATAACCTGGAAGATATTTGGAAGATAGTCAAAATATGATTTTTCTATCAACTTGGATCTAGCTAAAAAGACTATACTTATGGAGCCAAAAAGCTTATCTGCATTGAAATTCACATTGCTCGATTCAAAATCTACCAATATACTCCTTGTCAGAATCATTGAGAGAGGACCAGCAAAAAAATAAACTATTTGCACACCACCGGAAAAACACCAGAGACATGAACATAATAAGATGGTACAAGGGGCACCAGATATCGGGAAGTAAAGTTGATTAGGAAAGACCATACACATAATTCATACATAGCAGACCATTCACCTTTCCACCTTCTTGTTGTGCACTGTCCCAGTCTTTTAAAGATCGAGCTCTAACTCGGGAATCAGATGTCAGGTGTAGTAGAAAAGAAGTCAATCCTGTAAAGAAGACACAGCTACACATTGACTGCCAAGTTTGAAGCCAAACAAACTTACCTAAAACGCTGAATACAAAATCAACTGCTATCTTACCACTTCCTCAAAAATGACAGCTTTTAAAATTCTGCTAAAATTTGGCAGCATGCTTTGGTGGGTTCTTAGAATCTAACAATAAGTTTGATTGGGTCCTAAACATGCCCCGCCACTTTCAAGAGCCAGTTACCACGAAGTGTTGATGTCAGTAATTTGGGTCTTGCTTTGCATCTCCAGCAATTTTCTTGCTAATGATGCAAAAAGAAAATTCTAAACACTAATTCTTCTAACATGTAGTATGTATGAAAAAACATCCCTCTAGCCCAGATTGCCACAAGAACAAATAACTGATCTATATACATATAATTAGTGATAGAAGTGACCAAATCATAAAACAAAGTGTGTCTCAAAAACTTCAAAACAAAACTATCTTTGAAAGTTGTAGCTCACTTGCTCCTGATGGCAAACCTCGCCACACTGTGCATGCTGTCAAGATCCCTGCAGCCTGACAAAATATATATTAATGAATGTCTTATAATCGTCTCCAGGCCATAGTTTAGGTCACAAGTATTGACCAATGCTTGTAATCTGCAACTCCAAACCCTCCAATATGTAACAATTCATGTTGGAGGGTTTCAGGTTCCATGGATCATCAGATTGTACTTGAGATGTTCCCACACTATAATGTTCACAGCTAGTGTGTAAAAGTGACCTTGTAGTATAGACATATACATAAAAATAATAAAAATAAAACGGCCCATGCAGATAGGTCACCTCATCGCTGTTGAAGACATCAGAGGCAGGTTGACAAGCAGCGGCAGTAGCTTGTGGTGACATGACCAAACCAGGAAACGCAAACCGGTACGTGAAAGTCCATTTCTTCAAATCAGCAAATGAAATGATGAAAAATCTACTTAGAAGACTGCTATCTTCCTCTGCTCTTCCTGATGTGATATCATCCCAAATCTGTAACACAGCATCGAGTGGATATTTCAAGAATGTTCAGACACATATTATTCTTGACAAATTGAGCGTATAAGCATTGAGCATTTAGCAGATTGTAGCATATACACAAATTGAGGACAATTTACAACCACAACATAGAAGGTTTCACTTCCACTAATAAACTGAGTGCACAATGATTCACATACACTAGTGTCTCGTGGCGAATAATGTAGAAATGGCATTGAAAATTGACCTTATCAGCTGCAGTTCTCAAGAGCGATCGCTTATCAAGAGCATTGAAACTCTCGAGTGTATTTGTGTTATATAGGGTTCCAGGCACTGGTAATCGGTTTCGATTGTACGGCACTTCCGCAGGCCCATCGTTGATACCCAGGTCGGGTGGGAGCGATTCCAACATCAGCTGCAAATAGGATGGGGCATGTGGTTGGTTACAGGGTGCAAAGAATCCTGCACAACCTCAATCTCAAGGCATCAGATGGATCTACACTTGACGTCCATTACCCAGACGGCCTAATAACCATATATAATTCTGATAGTGATTTATGCACCAAGATTATAGATTGCAAAGAGCAAAGGCGTAGCTACCTGAGATGGAGATGGGTTCCTCCGTAAGCTTCTGAGTATCAAGCTTAAAATCCGCCAGGCGATGCCAGAAACCTGTATCCGCAGACCCCGCCCATGCAACAAACTTGAATGGCATCGGCACCTGACCCGCATCCCCTTCGTTCACAACCATCTCCACTTTGGAAGTGCTGCTCACGGATTCCTCCATTACTGCTGAAGTTTTTCCCATGATCCAACAGCGACTCACAAATACAAGAAACCTTGAATTGAATACAATCCAAACCCTAGAGCGTGAAAAAAGTGCCAAATTTCGTGACAGATTCAGGTCCAAATGAGAGATTATGCCATTCAAGTTGAGCAAACGTGTGCATCACTCGACGATTCCCACATGGCCACGGCGTCCAAGCAACACCACGCCATCATGGCACGCCTGGGTCTGCCCGCAAGCTCCATTACTTCTTCCTTTCGTAGGACACTACCATCGCTAACTTACTTAAGTTAAGCTTAGGTCACTTAACTTAGGCTAACTTAAGTAAGACTCATCCTTAACTTACTGTTTAACCCCAATTGCAAGGGAGAGCCTTTCTACAGTCATAACATTCTCTTCTGGTTCCATTGTGATTCCTAACCCTTGCTTTATGTGTGTGAAATAGATAGAGCTCCCAAACTAGGCGATGATTTATGGTGTGGTAGTCTAGTGCAGAAGCATCTCTCTGATACTTACAGTATGTATTCAAGTGAAAGAGTTTGAGTTAACTTAGTCAAAGATTTTCCTTAACTTACAAATAACTGAGAAAGATTCACTATAGCCTTCCAACTGTGAGATATTCAATATAAGGTTATGAGTTCGATTTGCTATTGTTCTTTTAAGACTATATGTTCCGTAACCACTTGGCAAACTTGGTAAGCTTCGAGCTTCTTCTCTTTGCATATTCTATTGTTTTTAAGTATTTGGTGTTTTTTTTAATTAAAAAGAAATGTCTGCATAAGATTATACAAATGTGTGGGATTGCTCGGCTTCTCATTCCAATTTTCCTAGAATGTCATTGTGAGCTAGGGTTATATTGGAGCCACAACCCCTTGAATTCATCTGGGAATCCAACAAAAATTGTCCAAGGACGTTTTCTTGAAAATACTCATATTCATGAAACAACCCCACACAACTAAATAATGTTATGCAAATATGAAATGAAATGTTTTGTGTGGGAATCGCATTGGTAATTATATTTATATTGCATGTATAGGAGTTTATTTAACAATGTGTATGTGCCTTCAACTTTGAAAATAAGCATTTTTACATCCTTAATTTATTCTATTAGAAAACATGATACTAAACCTAACATGCCAAGAGTTCAACAAATGAGAGAATGTCATGCATGTAAGAAACAAATATGTTGGCATAAAAATTCGATCATTGTACTCACAAACTTCAACTTGAAATTGCACAATGATGGATGATTCTTGCAACTCATAGCAACTACTAAGAGCGGTCGACAAACCAAGAATCATGACCACAAAAATCTAAAGATCCTTGAAAATCATTGAGAAAATAGAAATCCAATTTCATGATCGATGGGCCCTCAAGCTCAATATAAATGTGAAAGTGGACCGTGTTGAGGGACCTTAACATATGTTTAGGTGCAAGTCCCCACCATGGCAATTTTAATTGATTGCCACAAACCCTATAAGACCTGCTGTCACAAACTTCTATACTTTTTTAGTTAATACCTTCTACTTTCACAAAGTATTCATACACATTCAGACTAATTAAATGTGATTAAATGTAATTAAGTGTAAATAACCTTACTAGAAAGTAATTGAGCGCAAGCCCTAGGTTTCTACAAGTATTCATACACACTCGGACTAATTAAGCATAATGAAGCCTAAACAAGTGTAATTAAGCACATCATTCCTCATATCAGAATTAAATCATGATTAATTCAAGTAAGTGCATTTTATAAATTAATTAGGATTATTTAAATTGTTAAGCATACTTTCTGATTTAATTGGGCTTAATTAGAATTAATTAGAATTAATTACATTCAATCACAATTTATTAGTTTGAACGTGTATAAATACTTGTGGAAATAGAAGGCATTAGCTATAAAATATACATACTAAAAATACCAATGTTAATTTTAGTTCCGTTTTAGAATGACAAAGATCCTTTTAATGATAAGTCACAAAAATTATAACTTCAATGCTAATGAGGGTTTTGAAATATTTTTTACTTCCATGTTCATTATATGCTTTATTGATGGTTTCACTTTGAAATTGAAATCCCACTCAATTGCTTATTTACTCAACGAAAATGAATGTATATATACATATATATATTGGATTCTGGACCTTGAAGATGAAGTGCACTCAATATAGATTATATGGACAAGCGGCCTTCAAGAATGCAAACGCAATTTTATTTTTTCAAAGTCGGGCAGAGCGGACAGCGGTTTTTGATCAGGATTAAAAAAATTAGATTTTTGTGAGGACTGCCTGGAGGTGCCGCATCGCCTTGAAAGTTTGTAGGGGGAGGTTTAGCGTCCGCCCCAACTAATGAGGCTACAGGCATGATTTGGAATTGGCAATCATCTCACACTAAATGCGTGTTTCACAACCTACGAGAAGCAAGTGCAGAGCTTACAGTGTCCATAAAACACCCACTTACCTTAACAAGACACAATAAAGATGAAGCCATTCCAAACAACCCAAAATGCATCCACAAATTGGCTCATGTGAACATAGTTTATCAATAAAAACCTTTTGCAATTTACTAATGATACCTCTTTTGTTTACACAATGCATAACTTTGATAGTGCCAGCCGACCAAATAACCTACTAAATAGGTCATTTCCTCTTCACTTTTTGAACAAATGACACCCCCCATTTTTCACAAACCTGTCCACATTAATTCCTTCTACCTTAATATCCACATGTCCTGTAAAAACTCACTGGAACGTGTACATGATGACGGCTGGGGCGAATCAACCCATACACTGGTTCCTTGGAGGCAAGGGTTTAGGCATCCAACAAGGAACAAGTGTATGGGTTGGTTCGCCCAAATCCTTGATGATGATGTCAGTTAATCCCATTTTTCTTGGGCTCTCCCTTGCTCTTGGGCATGTTGACAGGTAAAATACCATTGAGCTCAGATTTCACACCATCATGTTTCACATAATCAGGCAATGTTGAGCGGGTGTGGTAGCTGCCGTAGCTGCGAGATGACCAGCCATGCTTGTCTTCATTTCCTTTGGCATTGTGCTCGCCTTTGATTACAAAATCACTGTCCTCGACTGTCACTTTGACCTAAATCATCAAAATTATTCGAAATGTTGGTCAAGAATGACACAGCTCCTCCACAATTTGTGTCCATTTCAGATACCAAAACAAACAGATCATAATGTAATGATTTTCTTTGAAGGTGCAGAACACCAAACCAGAGCAAACTTGAAGGAAAACTGATGGCATTTGTCCACAATGTATTATGCAGGTCAAAGAACAAAACAAGGAAAAATAACCTTCAAAGAAATTTATCTACATTGGAAGAAGTTTGAGAACCAAATCAGAGAAAACCTGAAGGAAAACTGATGACACTTGTCCACAATGTATGTCCATTCCAGGCACCAAACAAGCACATCAAAATGAAGAGTATTCCTTTGAAGGTTAAGAACCAGATTAGAGCACCTGAAGAGAAACTATGTCATTTCTTCACAATGTACTGTGCATTCCAGACACCATAAGAGAAAGCAGATCATAATGTAGAGAGATTCATTCGAGGTTAACTACCAAAGAGCACCACTGAAGAAACGTGGTGGCACTTCAATGCAATGTATGACCATTTTAGGCACCAAACAAGCAGATCATCATAATGTAGAGAAATGTTTCAAAGACTAAGAACCAAACAAGAGCACGTGAAGAACACTGATGACACTTCTCCACAATGTATATATACATTCTAGACATCACAAAAGCAGATCATAAGGTAGACACATTTTTTGAAGGTTAAGAGCCACACCAGAGCACCTGAAGCAAAATCAAGACACTTCTCTCCACAATGTCTACTATGCATTCCACACACCAAAAGCTTAACAGATCTTGATGTGAAGGAGCTCTTTGAAGGTTAAGAACCAAACCAGAGCACCTAAGGGAAACTGATGACACTTCTCCACAAAGTATGCATTCCAGACACCAAACAAGCAGATTATAATACACAGATTCAATTTCTGGTTTAAAAACCAAATCAGAGCACCTAAAGGGAAACTGATGACACCTCTCCACAATGTACTATGCATTCCAGACACCAAAAACTTAGCAGATCATCACAAAGTGAAAAACATTCTTTGAAAATTCAACTTACCTCCTTGTTTAACCCTGGCATTTCAAATCGGAGCCTGAAAGTATCCTCATCCTCCATCACATCCCAAGGGCTGCATAAGCTCCCAGACATTGGGGGAGTGGTAGTTGTAGCAGGTGTGCGAGGAAAAGGCAGCTCAAAAAGACAGTCCACAGTGTCCGGCATTTGCTTTAAGCTCCTGTTGGAGAAGAATGGGTCCCAAATATCAGCACCAAGGAAAAAATAGTAGGAATGTTCAGAGCAAAAGAAATTCGCAATATCTACTTCTCCACAATGTACTATGCATTCCAGACACCATAGAGTTTAGCGGATCGTAATGTGAAGACGCTCTTTGAAGGTTAAGAACCAAACCACCCCAAGAAAACTGGTGACACTTCTCCTCCACAATGTTCTATGCATTCCAGACACCAAAAAACAAAGCAGTTCATAATCAAAGAATTCTTTGAAGGTTGAGAACCAAATCAGATAAGCTGAAGAAAACTTTGAAACGCTTCTCCACAATGTATATCCATTTGACACCAAACAAGCAAGCAGATCATAATGTACAGAATTTCTTTGAAGGCTAACCCCTAATTGTTGGTCAAATTTGAAGTCCGACTAGAACATCCAGCATTGAATCAACTTTTGTGGCAAATGTAGAAGTCTTACCGAGCACCAATAAAAGCTCAGTGGGTCAGCATCTTGTGTAACCACGTCTACCCAGTCCGGAGGAAGCGCAATGCATTGGAGAATTGGAAGAATTATTGATTTCAAGAACCGCCAAAACAACAGCCAGCCAGGGAGAAAAAGGTACATCATCAGACGGCCCAAAAAAGAGAAGTGACAGGTCACTCTACAGGGCATTATTCCTGTAGTGCACCCAGAGCCTTCTCCTCGATGATAAGCTAACAGAACAATAATTAACTATGAGGAGATGATGAAGTATGCATTTTCATAGTCAAAAAGTTTTGACAGCCCTCACTTTTACCTTGGGGATGCATATTTTTCAGGATGTATCACCAAAGGTTTTTTTACTTGATAAAATCCAGCTTTGCCCCTTTACAATATATCCTGTCAATATAGTCCATATGTTCAAAAATCTGATACAGGAGAAGTTGGAAGCTCTAAATCATCATCTCCTCTGTGCAAGTCCCCTAATCTTCAAAATCAATAAATTGCTCCTGTGGAGTAGTTTCCTTTGATATCAATGTGATTGGCTCCTCAGAAGTAGGCTCTACTCCCTTTTCACAGTGTGGGCTTGGCTTGTGAACGATCAGTTGGAGCAAAGTTACCAACTTCACTACTTAACCTCGATTCTTCAGCTTACTGCACATTGCATCTTTTGTTTAAGTACAGTGATTGTCAGTGTATCACTTTTGATTCCAGCTTTGATCTGATCAATGTCTCCATTCTCTGGCAACCTGAATTTCTGATCAAGTTTGTTTCCACAATGGTGTCCTGCATCATGAGGATAAGGCAACATCCCCTACCTCATTTTTGGAATACCTGCAAATGATGTGAAAAGTTTTGACCACCTTCTCTGTGGTGTCCTCTTTATGATCCTGTATACCAAAGCGGCGGCATTCGTGCACAGATTCTGTGAGTTGTGGAGAACTGGCCTCCCTGCCTCCGTGGCCGAAACAAGCCAGCAGCATGGGGCTTCCATCCAGCCATTGCCCCACTGGATGGTCCAGATGGCCCACGCCAGGCCATGGACAGCTGGACTCTTGCCCTCAACAGGTAACTAGGTTGCTATGGCGCACCAAATGAACAAAATAATTGCGAGGTTGGGCTACATGCTCTCAAGGAATGTGTCATCCTCATCATCAGAGCCGTTCTCTTGGTCTATGTTTTGTTTTGCATCCAGGAAAGAATATTCGTCCTGATCAACAGTTGGGGTCCCATGTTTTGATCTCTTTCGTTGCAGCCCTTTCCAATTGGCTGCAGACTTATCAGGCCTCAGAACAATCCGTAACTGGCTCTCACCACCTTCACTGTAAGAATTTTGCAAAGCTCCTGGCATCACTTCCATGTCCTGCCGTCTTTTGATTACGATGCGGGTCCGATGCTCAGATTTCTTGATCTGGAGGTCTCCCTCAAGTTCTTCAGAAAGCTGCGACTCTGGCTGCTCGATATCCTCCTCTCCGAACATCTCTAAGTTAGTGTCATCAATAATTTCTTCCTCGTCTTCAAGCATATCTGCAACCTCTTGCTCAATGGCTGCCTGCTGCTGCTCTTTCCGTTTGACTCTCTTTGTTAATTGGACTTTGACAGCAGCACTGACATCCTCTCCATCTTCAATAGCCTTCATCCACTGTGAGTCACTGAGCACATCGGTGTACATGACCTCTTTCCGCATCCGCTTCCCAGTAACCTGACTGGGAGTTGCTTGCAGGCCCTCTTCGCCTTGTGCCTTGGGATCATTCAAGAACACCCACTCTGGGACCTCATGCTCTTCCAGAAGGCGGGATCTGTACCCCTCCTCCTGTCGCCTCTGCTCATCCATTTCCTCAAAGATGACAAACTCATGATCCCCGCGTGCTGACAACCGGTTGATCTCACACTCACTTGGAACATCAGTTCCAATTGCATCTGACCCTCTCTTCATGATCTCTTCTAGCATCTCTCTCCTCTCCTGTGCAGTGGACGTAGTGTTGAAAAGCCCAGCTTGTATCACCTTGGCATCTATCCCCATCTTTGATTTTGCCCGCTCAAGAATCTCTTCTTCAATTGATCCCACACTCACCAACACAAAGACACGGACCTCCTTCTTCTGCCCTATGCGGTGTGCACGGTCCTCAGCCTGCTGATCCATTTGAGGGTTCCAGTCACTGTCAAAGAGGATCACAGTATCTGCTGTTTGAAGATTGAGTCCCAAGCCACCTGCCCGGGTTGAAAGTAAAAACATGAAATAGGGAGAATCTGGGGCATTGAACTCCCGCAAGAGAATCCCCCGCTCTTCGGTTTTTGTAGTCCCATCCAAGCGCAGAAACTTAAACCCATGCCACTCTAAGTAATCTTCCAATATATCCATCAGCCGAGTCATTTGAGAGAAGAGGAGCACACGGTGGCCAGTTTTTTGTAACTTGGGTAGCAAGCGGTCAAGGAGTTCAAACTTCCCAGAAGATCGAATTAGTTCATCACGGCTGCGGGGATCATAGTCTTGGCCCTCTAAGAAAAGGTAAGGGTGGTTACAGCACTTGCGTAACTGCATGGCTGTGTTCAACAAGCCCCGAGATTTTCCTGAGCCAATGTCCAACCCAACCCGACCTGACTCCATAATCTGCTTGTAATAAAGACGCTGCCATGCCGATAAATCACACTTCAGTATGACTTGGGTCTTGCCTGGTAAAAACTTCTCGACCTCTGCCTTCTTCCTTCTCAGCAGGAAAGGACGGATGACTTGGTGCAGCCGCCGAATTACAAGCAACTGCTCCTCCTCGGTTAGGGACATATCAGAGCGGTCGGTAAAGGGGGCATTGAACCAGTCCTCAAAGTTCTCACTGGAATTAAAGATTGCAGGTAAAAGAAAATTAAGCAGAGACCAAAGCTCTTGTAAGCTGTTCTGAATTGGTGTTCCAGTCAGGAGCAGCCTCCTGCGGATATGGTATCCCGAAGTCAGAGTCCGGGACAACATACAGTCGTGATTCTTCAGCCGGTGACCTTCATCCACCATAAGACACTTGTGAGCAACAAAAGAGGCTTGAAAGTAGCAGAAGATAGATGCTTTTGTATCAGATGGGACTAACAACGCTTGCATGAATGGCGCGACTTGGGAAGAATTTGGGTGTTGTAATCAGCCCTAGATTTTCGCAAGGGATACATAATCTGGTCAAGTGATCCCTTGAATAGAATGATACCATATTACACAGTCCTGAATACTCCTATAAGCGAGCAGAGGGTGACTAAGGAGTAAGAAGAAAAGAATAATATCAGAAAGCAGAACAGACATCAGCAGAGAACAAGAGAATATCACCTTCATCAACAATCATGTAATGCCACCGTATTTTTTTTAAGAAGGCCTTGTCACGCATAATCAGGTCGTAATGTGTTACCAACACATTAAACTTGCCCTCACCCCCATTCTCTTCCCGCAGCACCCTCCTCTCTTCCGCGCGCCCATCATACAAAACTGTCACTATAGTGGGTGCCCAGGTTGCCAACTCATGTGCCCAATTCGGTAACACAGCCTTTGGGGCGATTATAATGTGGGGACCTGCTACTCCCTTATTCTCAAGTAGATATGCCAACAATGCAATAGTCTGAATAGTCTTCCCTAACCCCATCTCATCTGCCAGTATCCCATTCAAATTATTGTTGTACAAAGAGAGCATCCACTGGAGTCCTTCCAGCTGGTACTCTCGCAATGTCCCACCTTGCAGCATTGCAGGTTGAACTGTTACCTTCTCCTCGATAGAATGAACTGCCGAATTGTACTGCCGCTGGCCCTCAAGCAAGTCCCGTTTCTTATAGCCCCCATCAGCATCCACACTATCATAGGCTAATGTATCACTTGCTGCATCCCTCGGATGAGCCCGGACCTTATCCTTCTTTGCAATGAAGGCATCCTCAGGTTCTGCATCCTTTTGTTTCTGAACCATAGCCCCTAACCTTTGGAGAAGATCATCTGTCCGGGACAGGAGAATTGTCAAGCGCTCATTCTTACTCTCTTCCACCATCCGCATGTAGGCCTCTTGGTCGTCAGACTTGAGAGCCTGGAAACGTAATTTCTCTGCTCGAGTTGCTCTTTGTCGCTGCTTTCCATGCCAGGCCTGAACTCCATCGTTTCGTTGTTTCCTTCGCTTGATGGCTGCTTGATTCTGCAATTGACACTCTCTTGTTAAGTTCAATAACTCATTGAAAAACTTGCGTTTACGAGTATTCTCCTTTGCCTTCTCCTCCTCCTCCAGCCTTCTCTGCCTCTCGGCTTCCCGTTTTCTTCTCTGCCGTTCATCAGCTTCCGGGGCAACACCATGACCTATGCCACCAGAAAACACACCCATCACCACACCACTATAACCCTTAGAACCACTTACACTACGGACATGGATCAATAAAGGCACCCCACTAAACCAGGAAGAAGGAAGAACCCCTCTAGCCATTATTATCATCACGAAGTTAAAAGACCTACAAGAAATATGTTAGGTAAACCCCACACAAATAATCAAATGAAGACCCCAAAGGAAACATAAGCAAAAGTGTGCACAAGATCACCTTCTCATCACTAGATTAAAAAAATAAAAAAATAAAAAACCATCAGTAATTGTTTGTTGCGCAAACAATGGCTGAAATTACTACTCTCTTCCGCCCCTCCTGGAGCAGGAAACATACAAACAGTGACTAAATAGATCAAACTGCTGACGCTAAGTTGCCCCCACTCTGAACCCGTGGCAGTGATGCAAGTAATTGTAAAAGAGTTCGTGCCACGAAATTCATCTTGATGTTCCCCATGATTGTATGAGGGGCTGCCAACCCCCTGCGCATCTGGTGTTAGTACAGCCACCAAACCCTCAGTCAAAGAGAGGAACAGAAAGGCTGAGATGAAGAAGATATGATTCATGTCTCACCAGCCTCGCCATAGCCCAAATACGATGTCCCACTTCGCCGAATTCGCATGAGGCCCCAGTCATAGATTCGCGAGTCCGGGCCAACACACAACTCTTTAAGCCTCAGTTCTTGAACCACCTCTGACCTCACCTTCGTTTGCAACCCTAGCAGCTCCAAACAGTACTGCTCAATGAGATAATCCTCTCTCCCTTTCTCCTCTACGATTTCTCCCAATTCTTGGATCTCCCGAGAGCGGTAAGCTACTTTCCTGTCCGTCCTCCGCCTCTGCTCCTTGCTAAGCTCCATTGAGCTCCTGAACCTCTGGTTAAACACTGCGTCGTGGAGCTCTTGAAGCAAGTGGTTGGGCACATAGGCCGAGACACCCTGTGCATCCATTGCGGGCATTGGTGTCTCCGCCACATGACTATCATCGTGTGACCGGTGCAGCTGCGCCTCGTGGGGGAGCTCTTGGTGGCACGTGAGTGGGAGAGAATTGACATGGTGGAGGGATTTGCCATCACTCCTGCACCACACGAGGGGCCACGATGATGAGCGTTAACTTACAATGTTTGTTTTTGCACGCCCAGAATTCTAAATTTGTGCTATCTACCTACACGAAGTGAGAAACGAAAGAGGTGTAAGTGGCGATTCGAAGAAGACTTACAAAGCGGTGTCGGACAGTGCGTGTGGGAGGAAGTTGTTGGGCACCGCCTGTTCTAGATGATGCAGTGCTGCAGGTAGTGGTGTTGTGTCCAGCAAGGGCAGAGGAGGAGCAGGACCAGGGTGGGTAGCTTTGGGCGGTGGAGTGGAATGGAGGAGGCGGAAGAGAGGTGGCGGGAGGGGGACGCTGTGTGACAGGCAGGAGAGGGAGGAGAGCAAGGCCTTCACGTGCTGCAGCTGCGACGAGGTGAGGCTCTCCACAGCTTGCGATGCATCCTCGTCGCCCATGGCCACCCCTCCCCGGTGCCCCTACTCGCTTAGCGTTCTTCGGCTCCTCCGACGCAGGTCGCCCCCATGTAAAAAAAAGTACCTAACAACTCGTTCCTTCGCTTCGTCCGCCAACCCTAAACCCCTTCCGCTTGCCTCCCTCCCTCTCTACCTGACCCATGTCACTCACTCAAAATCACTACGTGGGCCTCTCTCCTTAAGCTGCCAATTGTGCACTTGGATGGATGAATACGGCATGACGTGGCTTTGGTCATTGAGAAAAACACAAAACACTTTTGATTTGTTGGCTCTGTCTGTAGGACAGAGACTATCCATCAACTTCTTTGTTTCAAGAGCAAATTTCCTAACCACTTTGTGTTCACACTTGGACGTTACTTGTTCTTGTTATTTCTGGTCCACTTTATGTAATGTGGATGTTAACTATAGTTTATATATATATGTGCTCCCTAAAATGCATTGAAAGAAATCTAGTTAACTATAGTTATTTCGGTAGTTCTTCATTATTTATTTTTAAAAATTCAGGTTATAAATGAGTAGCTTCAATCCTTGACCCGTATTTGAGAAGAAGGTGCACAAGATCCAAGAAAGGTTTGATATAGTGAATAGCCATGAATTGGCATGAGCAAAGTGGACAACTACAATTATAGTCTTTCATAATAAAGGACAGAGCCTCACGGTTCTACCGTTTTCTTGTTTGGATACATTGCATGTTTAGGGACACAAACAACTCTTTGTTTGAGTTTAGTACCTCCAACACAAACCATTGATGTAGTGTATGACTAAAGGGAACTCCTTAGAATAATTTGTTTCAAAGAGGGAGATGAGGGTAGGTGGCTCCAACTTAGTTGTGCCAATGATATGGGGATATTGGTTCACACCCTACAAATAGGTGGAATACACAAGCTGCTTTACTTAGCAAGTTGGGTAGTTACAATAGACTTGGTTCGTTATTATTATTATTATTATTATTATTATGCATTGAGGTTGCATTAGACTCTCGAGTGATGAAGAAAACTTTTTGAGGTTTGTGTGTCTTAGGTTGCCAATTATCTTATAATTCTAGTTGCTTTAGGGTTGTTAATAGACTTTGCACATCCTTCAATTAGTCACTTGGTTGTCATGTGCATATAAAAGAAATCAAGCATCTTAGGCATAGTTACAGATCCATGTTGCAACATTCGAATTCCATTTATGAGACTTGGGCATGGCAATTGAAGTGTAAGTAAACAACATGAAAAAAATTGTGTGTGTGTGTATATATATCATAAGCTCTTTTGTCTTTTAAAGAGAGTTGCACTCGTTGTTCACAAATTAAATAAATTATATTCATGATATCTTTTTAGTTCTAACAAACAAAATTTTAAAAATCCATGGTACCTCTAAAGCACACAATTTTATGTAATACACCTTTTTAGAAGATAACAATGCTAGTACAAACGCTCTTCCAAGTTGCATGACAACCTATGTTAGTAGTGTCCTAAACCCTGAACCTCACCAAGTATCATTCAAGCAATATGGAATTTGGATTCATTCCTTATGCACAAGTGATGTCATGTTTTGAAGTCTTTACAATTAGACTTATTTGAATTCAATCTCTCACGTTCTCCAGTAACTTATGCCTCCCATGCATTTCACATGGCCAAATTGCAAATCACTTTCACAAAAAATGAGATGTTTTGTATCAATGGTATCAATGAAAGAAATGTTGAAATTTTCATGTCATCCAAAGTGTCAAATAACATTCCAACTTGGTAAGGGTTACCACAAAATAAATAGAGAGATTGTCTCCGACAACAAAGAGCAATAACAAACAAGATGTGTCAGTGAAAAAAATCACAAGTTCCTCTTCATATTTAATCTATAAGATCGTGCAGTATCAATGTCCACCCTTTGTAGCATGTCTTGGGTAGTATTCACAAAAACAAACCTCTACACTCCTATATCAACATTCATTGAAGGGCATAACAGAAATCCCAAAACCCTATATGCAAAACTCAAGGCCATTATTTTTTGTGAATCCGAATAGTATAAGCTTGCAAATCTGGGTAGTATTAGGTCATAAACACAAAAAAGTAATAAAATAAATTTCATCTACCTTAATGCACTGCATTGATTATGGTATTAAGTTTCTTGTATACTATTTGCAAAGGGCCTAAACTAGGTGTCCCAAAGGTTAGAAATGTCACGTCCATTAATTGTCAACTTGAGGTGGGTTGTTGACATGAGTGCCTTTTGAAGTGAATAAAGTTTTACTATATGGCATTTAGCATGGCACATTGGAATATTGGAAATGATAGTTTTACGATTTACTTATGCAAGAGGAAGATATTAATGAGCATATTAGATATTATGGAGCATGTCCACTAATGTCAAATATCATATGGTTACATTTATGCTCAACTTGTTCACCATTGTGTGTAACACAACCATAGACCTCATTACCATGTCTTAAGATGAACCTAAAGTACTAACAATGTGAAATTTGTTATTTTGATGCAAGTTGAAGTAAATAATAAGATTGCACACTGTGGGGGGGGGGGCACTTCCACTTAGATATGTGTGAAAATGTAGTAATTTTTTGGGGGTTATTTACCTACTGTGATGGATTATAAGGCATGTTAATTTTCAAAATAATGATTAATTGTTGTAATTATTGGCACCCTATGGGTAATTATAAATTGTTGACTGATTAATTTAATGTACCTTATATCACTTATACATAAATAAATCCTCAATTCCCCAAAGTCCTTAAAGTGTATGATTAATTATAAGCCTCGCAAGAAGCACAAGTACAAAACAAGGAAAACAAGCAAATTCTAGGGTTCAAGGTTTATGATTTGAAATCATAGTCAAGCTTGGTGCACAACAACATAGTATTATATTAATAACAACAATGAATTTCATGTACATGTCATAAACATGAGAGAGAAGAATAAATATATTGTATTCATTAACACATTTTAGGGGGTTTCAAAGGCATGGTGTAGTTAGAGACCTTGATGTCATGCTTCAAGGCTAGCCACACGTGTCTAAAAATCACAGTTACAAGGCTCCCACACACCCTACAAAAATAAGTTTTTTTACTATGTATCCAATCAAAGACACAGTTAGGAAGCGGCGCACGGAGCTCAATTCTTCACAAAAAATTAAAAATCATCATTTATTCATTCAATCTCTATAATTGAAGTGCAAGGTATATGATTTTTCATGTCTAGCCTCTTATTTCCATGGTATTTATACACCTCATGTAATTTGAATGGTATTATGTCAAATGCTAGATTACATATAATCATGTTTTGCACACCTTAAGCACCCTATATTCTATGTGAGTATTTTACAAATTATACCCTTAATTAATATATGGAACCTATATTTTTATCGCACATAGGATCTATGTTTCTTGCCAATCCCCTCCCCTCCCCCCCCCCTCCCTTAGCAAGATTGACATGAAGTGGATATTCTTTCTTCACTGATAGCTAATGAAAGAAGATGATAAAACTCATAGTGGCTAACAAGTGGAACAACAATAGCAAATATATAACTACATATGCAAATATGAATAGAGGACATTTACTAGATTGGATATAGAAGTAAAAGTAGTGCCTATGGAATAAGAAGAAGCTCATGGGAGGAGAGAGAACCTTTTGACTCTCTCCAATGGTCACGTGGTTTGTCCTTATAGCAATTCCACAATATTGTTGGGCTTGGAACCTATTTGATAATGCAAAGATTGAAAGTTGTGTTCCATGTGTCTAATCTGTATTGTCAAAGATACATATGTGGTAGTTAACAAATTAGTATATATCAAAGCTTGTAAGTATAATTTTGGTCAAACTATCCCATATTGAGGAATATATAAAATCTTCAAGCCAACGAGTCCTCCCATGTGTGACTAACTTAGATTTGTCAAAATTGAGAGTGGTTTCAATTCAAGAATTCAAACATGTTTCTTTTTTCCAAGAACTTTAATACAAACTTCCTTTATGATGATGTTTTGGCAATAATTAATGTCTAGGTGAAAATCTTTGGAGTAAATGTTTTGCATCCAACTCCACCATCAAATAATTAATGTCTAAGGCAAAAATCTTTGGAATAATTGTTTTGCATCCAACTCCACCATTATGTAACCATGCAAGTTACATGTTGTAATTTTGATGGCATTTTTATGCAAAATTGGGATACCTAGTTCTCTAACACGGACCACTTGTATGGGAAAGTCCATATGACCACATTTCTTGGCTAAGGATTAACATTGAAATGAATGATGGAAAAATGTTATTGTGTGTCTTTTTGGAAGTATGTACAAATATATTTTGTACCTTAGAGGGACACGGGCTTGGTAATGGATATTGGTTTGATTTGTATCTTAAGGTAGAAATGTATTTGCAAAAAAACCCTCCATCATATGTATACATTACCAAAAGTTGCACCTATAATTGTAAGAGGAATTCAACCTTTATTTATTTGTACTTAAAGCAAATGTGAATAAAATACATGCATTATGTGGAAATTGAGCTTTTCCAAAAAGAAGCGTGCAATATTACTTTTGCAAATCTATTTGACCCTTTAGAAGGAACATACAATTACACAATAGTAGCAACAACATGATGCCTTGGCAACATTCATAATATTTGGAGGTGCGTATTGTTGTTCCTTGCATTTTGGCATATTGTTGTGAGGAAGTGTTGTATTGTCATGAGGGAAACATGACATCTTTGGGTCTAGGATTATGTTGAGCCAAGGAGGAGTAGTTCTAACATATGTCGATGTTTTGAAATCTACAATTCAATTATTGTTGTAGGGAATTGTTAAGCAAATGGTGGACACTTTTCACTTAGAATTGCAGTGAGGTATGCAACTTCTTCGAGAATCACATGCTACAACTTTATGGAATTATTGGAAAAATGGAACTCCTTGCTTTGTGATGTTGTTTCATCTATCATCGGCATATATAAGTTTTTGATTGAAAAAGCAAATGAAAACTCATCCAAGATGCTAACTCCCTTGCCAATCCCATGAATTTCTTGTGTCTCCTCCGAAAGTGAGAAGCTATGATGGTTTTCATGTGGGTCAAAACATCAAACGTGGGATAATTGTCTCTTGTCATTGCTATCACGGTAATGTTGCACAAATTGCCACTATGTCCACTCTTAACTTGGTCCGAAGTGTAAATATATTCCCACTACCATACACATTGTTAAGATGGTGGGGACACCCTTTTGAGTGTAGACATAAATATAGGCATGAGTATAGGGTTCAAAATGGCGTAAATGAGTTGCATTTCCAAGATTCAACCTTAACTAGGTGAGGGTGGGCCATTATTATTGGGAACAAGTCCCATCAAGGGGTCTCTTGGATGGGGGCTTAACAATATTATGACTTTCTAATGCAACTCAAGTATCAGGTGAGCTTTCATACGTAGATTGAATTTCCAATATTGTTGCATATTAAATGACTCCCCTAAATAACCCCTTTTGACAAACATTAAAAATAAATAAATAAAACACTGTAACAACACAAGAACCATGTGATGTTGGCACATGTGGATATTGAGATTACATGTTACTTAACAAGAATGTATCCACTTTGTTAGAGCCGATTTGAAATACCCCCTAAGAGTTTCATGGAACCATTAGAGGTTTTCCATTTTAGTGTAGGAATTATTGCAAATCATTAGTCAAGTCATGATACCAGTTCCTTTTTTGAAAAGTTCCCACACATAAAATACGCATTTATGAAGAAGACCAACCACATGAAAAAAAACTAAAGGCATTGTATACAAAATTCCATATAAATGTATAGTTCAATGAGACAACGACATGGGGAAGTTGGCATAATCTCATAAACCTTCATTGTTGGTTCTATTCGCAGACCTCAAAGAGGTTGGTGGATTCCTCTAATGACATTGATCAATTTTGTAAGTGCAATGGAGGACCTCACAAACAATTCACGAAATTCCGTTTATAGTGATGCCTCACCCATCTCTGCCTCAACTGGGGCCTCTTGGATTAATAATAACTATAATGAAGTTCACCAACATTCATACCTGACATTTTCTTCCACCCAACATGACCTACATAGTAAACTACAAAAACTACAAAACATCTCAGTAAGGTTCTACAACTTCCACACAAGTGGCCAAGAAAGAAAACATTACAATTCAATACCACAAATCACTAACAAAGGTGTGCAATGCTTAGCAACTTTCTTACCAATTCTCATTGATTTTTTCTCACAAAATTAATCATATATTGAGCAACACAACTAAAAGAACAAACAATGAGGTTGAACACAACACCATCAAAGACCTGCATAACACAAAAATTAGGATTGCTAACCACTATAATTAGAACACCCCAAACCACCCCCAAACATACTTAAAGACCCAACACACTTCCCGATACAAAGCATCAAAAGTGACCGCATATGCGCATACACAAACAAGTACAAAATTTCGAAAAAAATACACATCCTACCTATGCCAATGGACACTTCCAAATGAAACAACTTACAACAAATGGCTACCCCAAAAAGAATTGTTCCCCTGGAACAACCAAAACGCCATAAACCATAATATATTACTACTAACACAATACTACACTCGAAAACAACACCAACATTTTACTAACATACTTAGCATAAACTTCAACCAAAAGCAATTGAGAGATACCAGGTATATCCCCCCACCACAAACCATACCCCTATGCCAAATACACATTAACAAATGCAACCCAGAAGATGATATCGCATGCACACAATATACTATCCAAACCCAATATGACAATGCACACATATACGATAACATTAGCCGACACTTGAATACCCTAAACCCTGAAACAAGACTAAAATGGTTATGGGCCCAATACCACCTAACACTAAATAGACCACACAACCTTGAGCCCCCCACCCAACCATTCGAAACTGAAGTAGCATGGCTATACCAAAGGTATAGATACAAAACTCCCAAAAATGATCCCCTCAAACTCTCGCAATACACACTCCCAAATACCATCCTTGAAAACCTCATAAACACATTCCAAATAACACACTCATACTTCTCCTCACCAGTAACATGCCCCACCACACTTAGACAATTCCACTCCCCATTCCCTAGAGATGTAATTTTTGGATCAGTTGGAAAAACATTCCAACATAAATGACATGGCAATGGCTACGCACACCCACACACAAAAACCGAAACTCAACAAGCCCTACATTGGGCCCGCCTAGCAGCCAAATACGACTCAAACTCTATCACAATACTAGTAATGCCAGACGAAAACTGGTATCATAATCCTAATCCTCATAATGGCCTTTTTCCCAGATTCGCATGTTATCACCCACTTCAAAGCCGATACCATCATCTACGAAGAACCAACAATTCCCCCAGAACTAAGAACCGAACCTAGAACAGAAAACCGAGCCATACAAATAATATGCATACATCATAGGAATACACCCATAGGAACAGAGACCCATACCCAACAAATGCAATATATTGCCAACACATTAGGTATCCCCGAAATATTTTGCCAAGTAGCACCACTAACACAACTAGACACCCCAGTGAACTGCAATACAAAATGGACCAAACTCACTTACCCCCCCCCCCCCCCCGCCGACCATCCAAACCCCAACCAACCCATGGAATATCAACCCATAACAATGCCTATCACTTAAATACCCACCCCAATTTTGCTACTACACGGACGGGTCATTCAAACCTCCCAAACAAACAAATAATGGACAACGGAGACGGGAAAAAACTGGATATGGTATTTACAACCCTTTCAAGAACCTAAAAATTGCAGAAAGATTACCGGGACTACAAAATATCCTACGAGCAGAAATGATGGCCATACACCACACCCTACAACTCCTCACCACAACATACAAAAATGAGCCAACCCACATATTCACTGATTGTCTAAATATCCTATACCTCCTAAACACCCAAATCAAACACCCCACTAGTCATAACAGTCACCTGGACAAAATAATCCTAGAAAACATGATCAAACTGTTAATATCCCGCACACAAACCACCACACTCCACAAAATAAAGGCCCACACAAACATAGGGGGGAATGAACAAGGAGGCACACTAGCCAAACAAGGACGGGAATTAGATCATGCCGCAACCCCATACAAGCATGCACACCCCACACCATACTACCTACAAAAAGATTGGTGGCATTCCATGCAAGAAACACTTGACAAAGGCCACATTAGGCACCTTAGTAAACACATTCTTAAGCATGACAATGAACATGACTTAACAATTATTACAAGTCAAACGCACCAATTACATAAATGGCTAGAAAATGACGACATAGACAAAATACTATCGAATGACTTTTGGACAAACCCCGCCATCACATATAACCAAAAAACATGCTTAATAAAATTCCGCACTGGACAATATATGGGAAACGCCCGGAAACAACTTTTCTTTGGCAGAGAAGCCTTCCCATCAAGAACATGTCCCATCTGTAACTTAACAGATGCGGATACATGGCTGCATGTACTACTTAAATGCAAACAACAACACATCCATGCACTGATAACAAAAAAACATAACAAAGCGGTATGGGAAATACGCAAACTCATTGTATCAACCCGAATATCAAGACATTATACATTAATGAATGTAGGAACACATCAAGAACTACCCCAAGAAAACACAGTACCCCCATGGTTACTCCCATGTACATGTGATACCCTGAGATGTCATTGCAACGCTAGGCTCAAACCAGACTTATTATGCATTATAGGCCATCCATATAACCACCCCCCTAGAAACCCCTACACCCGATATCACTTTACAGTTCATCGAATTCACATATTGCAATGATAGATTCGCCACTAAAACCCTAGACAGAAAAGAACACAAAATACCAACCACTCATAAACGACATCATAGCCAAGGGTTGGAATGTAGCCCCACTCATGGTACTAGTCGCAGGAGCAAGAGGCACAACACATATCCCATCAATGAAAAATTGGAAACAACGCTCACAATCCCCATTACGAAAATCAAAAACACGTTTAAACAAATTAACATAATCGCCACACAATATGCACACTCCATACTAGTCCACAAACATAGGCTAGAAAATCGACAAACTATTAATGATCTCCAAGACCCCGCATGAATAATCAATACCTCCCACCCAACAGAGATCCCCCCCCCCCCACTAACTACCCCAAAACAAGGCTCATACATAATAACTGGCTACCGAAATTTACTATTGGTTACTAAATATAATGTCCACGTCATGCAAAGGGCGAAGTAGTTTTACATGTGACGCCACTGCCGTAAGGCATGGCCTAGGGTGCTCTACGAACATACACTTTATTCACTCCGGCCTCCTCCGGAGACCGGAGTTCTTCTTCTTTGCTAACCACTAACTACACCACCACTAGTTCCATCATGGAAAGTGGCATGGTATATAGCACAACAAGCAATCTCTACTGCTTCTTCAATGGACATGCCCCAATTGAACCTGAGAAACACAAACAACCAACAACACCCCGCATGAATTTTGAGAAAATAACATTATTTTGCATCAAATTCGAAAGTATATTGATTGTAAAAATGTCCTAGGTACATCATTGTCATAGAAACCCAAACTATTTGCCAACCCAAAATCGAAGAGACTTGATTATTGAAAATTTCAAAAATATCTTATAGATAGTGTCTAATTCTCAATCCTCCATCATAGTATCTTACCTTGTATCAAGTACACCATATGCATAGGTAGACCCATATCCAACACAAAAACATGTGCCCTTCACCCTGCTACCTTCATTATCCACATAGTATAGGCTTGGACCCTGTTATCCAGATTCACATTACAACACGGAAACTGCCGAGGTCAAGACTACATTCTTGCAAAAATCATCACCAATGCAGTTCAATTGCTTTTGTCAAAACTACAATGCAACAACAACAACACAACTAAATAAACTCATTTACTTTTATTCATGAAACATGGAAAATTTCTAGTACAAGCATATGACATCACCTCTAGTAAATTATTAAACATAAAATGCCCGATGTATTTTGCATATTATGCCAGAATTTTCACGGGACATCAAGTTGAGATAAAGAGGCCAATAAAAACATACAAACTAAAGAATTCTCAATGCAGTTGTTGGCTTGTTGGGCTAGCACAACTAGCCTAGTGCTTGAAAGGATGGAATTCATTTCTCGTATGAAAATTTGGAACTCAATTTTTTTGCAAGCTAAATTAGACCTCAAATCAAGGGTGTGCATAGAATAAGAAATGCATAGTTTCATCCCAGCCAACAATCATAGTGCCCATGAATAGACCCATTCCTCTATATGAATAGAGAGTATTTGCAAGCAATTTTGAAGCACATGTTACTGAAATGCACTGCTTATGTGCTAACGCATGTAGCTGACACTGCCAAGGTTAACAAAAACAACACAATCAACTTGAGCCACTATTCTACATCTACGCTTGAAAGGTTGAGCTTCTAAGGCCATTTTTTTTTTGTTTCACATGCTTCTCTATACCACTTGACTACGCGAGTCACAACATGTCATGTTGCACTAACTTCTCAAACACAAAGACTTGTGCACCTCCATAACAAAACATTGCATAAAGAAGGTCGCATAATGGCCCACGTATCACTAAGTACTATTTTGCAAGTGAAAATTGAAAGCAAGGTAAATAGGCTAGAATACCCATGTGCCTAGGTTTTGTTGCCAAAATTGGCAATTTGTAGCACCTCTAGCCATGGTGCCTAGCAAGTAGGGATTGATTTCCAATGTTTTTTCATTTTTTGTGAGGTTACAACGAGAATAATCATATTGTTGTAAGCAACATTTGCTTGGGAAGCATCATGCAAAAAACATGGGACACAAAACTCAAATGATAAAGCAAGGAAAAACACCAGAGATCAAAAAAAGACCACACATGTTGCAGTTGTCAAACAATAGCGAAATGTTTGAACAAATGATATACAAATATTATTGTCAAATGTAGCATGTAAACTTTAGCGCATACCTAGCCACAAAAATTCATGGAATTTTGACTTATGATAGAAAAACAAAAGTAATAAACGTTGAGAGAGTTTAGCAAAGAATATACAAATGTAGTTGCCCATGTTGGTCGGTGAGTCAACAACCACGATGACACCATGCTTGAAAACGAAAGTCAGGGTAGTTGTACCCCTTTGCATACTTTACCACCTACGCAACTGCTTTTTGAAAACCATCAAGTTGCATCAATAAATATACACACATACATGCTTGCCTTGTCAGATTCGACCCAATGGTAGTTGGACAAACTTCCTCTCCACCAGTTGTTCATAAGAAACTCACATTCATTTTCTTGCAAATCTATAAGCATAACATGAAAATTGAAGAGCATTATGAAGTTCAACGAGACTGCAAGATCAGAAATACGGGAATCGCCAGTGCCAACAACATTTGTCATTACATACCTTAAAGCAATGTTCGACAAAACCTTATTTATAAAAATTATAAAAAAGAAACCCGTGCCTTGAACAAAGCTCAACTGTCTTCATGTGCAACAATCCTAATTCATGTTTGCTTGTCTAAATCAACTACTTCCATCTGCCAACTACAACAACACACACACACCAATGACAAACACTTAACTTACATCAACAACAACATGCATTTGGAAGCTCGGCGAGGCATACAAGTGAGGATCCATGTTGTAAGGCAAACTATGGAGTGTGGGTGGATCCAAGGCACTCATATCCAACATCATGGATAAACAAAGAGCTCACACGCCCTGATCAATCACTCGATCACTAAACAACTCCACGTTATTCTACTTAGGTTGTTGCCCACAAGTTAGAAGAAGAAACATGCACCAGTCTAATGAAACCCAAACATCGAAGCCGGCCCATATAAGGGAAACCAACGTTCCCATCACTTGGAATGGTCGCCTCTTCTTAGCACTCAAGCCTTCCTCCAATGTAAGTTACATATTTAGTTGACACTAAACCCATGTGACACCTAAGGTACCAAGGCTTTAAAGTGACACTTCAAGTAATTTTTTGATTTCATTAAGATTAAGGAGTTTCAAAAAAATAAAATAAAAAATCCATATATTAATGAATCCATGGAAAGTCTACCAAAAAAAATTTAATTTAAAAAAATCTTATGCAACCTACAAAAATTCTCAAAGTCGTCTTAAGGAAACAATCATTTAATGTCAACTCGGAGGTATATTGATGTTGGATTGCTAAGTGAGAATCACCACAAAATGAACCTTATTATAGGTGAGAATCTTCTATAAGGTGAAGGTGTTGTCCCCCTTTTGTGGATCACTTCTTACACCACCTTATTAAGCGGATATATTCCCAACCAATTAGCCATTGTGATTGGCCAAAGTTGGTGCTCTTTTAAAAGTGTTCTTGCATCCTTCTTACACTGCTATTATGAGGGGTTGATTACACCATGGAGCATAAAGTCATCTCATGGCCCTTTAAAACATGTGATTGGTTTTTGAACTCGTCCCGAGACCACTTTGGTTTACACCAAGGAAAAAAATGTCGGAGTGACCATGGAGGTCGAGGTTCCCAAAAGACATATTTTAAAGCCTACATAATCCACTGACATGGTCCAATGGGTGTTGCGGTGAGAGAGGCAAAATAAGTGGTATGATAGAAAAAAGCAAGACCCATAGCAAAGAATTGATGCTATAATAAACTTTTAATGAATCTTTTTGGGGGCTATAGATACAATGGTAGAAACCCTTTTATAATAGACTAACATTATATTTTGAAACCACGATATAAAAGGCCCTTGTTTGTAGCATTCTCTCATTTCTCTTGCATTCTTGTTGTGGCATTATTTGGGTAGTAGTGAGTGAAGTTGTTTATTTTAAACATGGACTCTTTCATAAAATCTTCAAATCGCTATTCAAGACAATCTACATTAGATTCAAATACATCCAAAAATTCATAACAAAAACACTTAAAGGAAAAACTTCATATTCACCCAACACTCAACAATACATCACCAATTCATGAACCTACTTGAAACCCCCAAAACTAGATCCTTCATTCGGAAAACACGGCACAAATCATGGCTCAAACAAAATTCGGAAAATCCTCGATACCTTCAAGAATCCAAAAAACCATTAGGAAATCCAAATACGATTGAGCAATGTTTGCCCGCTAGAAACACCATCAAACCAAAGTCTAAATCAATCTTCAAGAGAACTTGTATTTTTGCTTTAAATGAAACCATGAATCAACTACAAAGCAATGGAAGAAAGTAAATCACCATCTTCAACCATTGCTACATCATCAATTCTTAAGCCCACTTGGAATCCCATGGCCTAGATCCTTCACTCACAAAACACAACACAAGGTCCCAACTTGAAACAAATTAGGTAAATCCTCAACACTTTTGAACAAATCCAACGGACAATCTCTCAATAACAAAACTTGTGTTCTTGATCAGTCAACATCCAACACTACATCATGAGTGAATCGTATAAACCCACCTAAACCTCCATCACAACAAAGCAATTGGAAAATCCACTATTTCATTCAACAAAACAACATGACAAGTTACGTAAACAACAAATGAGGTGCAAGAATTCGTTGTGCAATGGTGTGTACAAACTATACAGAGGTCACAGAGACATGAAGTCTGCATATCCAATAAATAAGGTGACGACAATATCAACATGTAGAACGACAACGGCCAATGATGGGTCATGACGGGTCCAAAGGATGAGCAACTACGTTTTGTTCCTAGTCATACTAGGATTGGAGTTTTGCTATTCATGCAGTGTACCAATTTTGCACATCTAAAGTACACTTCTATGTATTTTACGCTTGTGAATAAATATATATTTTTACGTTTTTATTGTATGTTTATTATCCTCCGCAATTGTCTTTTTCATTAGCTTGCTAGTGGTCGGCAACTGCCAACAAATGCCAAAATGTGATATGCATATTGAATTTTGAAGAGTAAACACCTTTCTACTAGTTTTGTTATGTGTGTTTTGTAATTCTAATAAACCGTAACCCATTTTTGTACAAAAAGACATAAAGAAAGCATGAACACGAGTCATGTGACAAAGTGTTTTGCAAGTGTAGTAAAATACTCAACAATTATAAAATATTTATTATTGGCAATTTGTGTCACACTAAAAAAAATCTTGTATAAGGTACTAACTTGAGAATGATCAGCCTTGATTTTTTTCTTTTCAAAATTGCCTTTTTTGGGCATATATTAAAAATCAACACATTCACTTTTTGTTGCATGGTCATTCCTCTCGGTCCACATTCGGTTTACACCTAGTGAGGGGCCCAAAGGCATTGTAAATTAAATTTTAAAGCAATCGGACCATGAAAGTTGGACAATGGAAAAATGCCATTTTCCATGGTCCCACTTCATGGTCCATGGTGTAAACCAACCCTAAATGGCCGAGGTGATGTTATTTTATACTTAATGTTGCATATGGTTAAAACACTTTTAACAATGACTTACTTGATGGCACCATTGCACTCATTTGTTGACGGCTTAAGGACTAAAAATAGGTGTCACCAAAGGAAAGGTGTTACTTTAAGTTCTTAGTACCTTAAACCATTTTCCACTCAGCATGTTGCAGTCAATGGTCAACTGTTTTGAAATGGTTGGAGGATCTTATGTGGTAACTTAAGGCCCTCTCAAGGGTTCACGTTCCTTCTAATAATACAACAGTTGGAATTTGAACCTTTCAAACAAATTGTTTCTTATATTTTTTTTCCATGTTGTAAACCAAAGAATGTTCAATATCTTGAGAAAAATAATTTATCCTTATACATATAGATACAAATAAGGGATGTTTAGGACACCTATGTGCATATGTGTTAACTTAGTACAAGGTTTTAAATATAACCCCCTTTGTTGAACATGCATGCTTTGGTACGACAAAATTTGTGCATCCCATGGGGGTTTACCGCCTTGCCAATTTAAGCCACTCTTGCCATGCAATGGATAATGTTACACAATCTATCATATCTTACATCAAGCCCACTTGAAAAAGGAGGGTCTAACACACAACTAAAAGACTAGAAGATCATGACACTTAAAATATTTCAAATCCCTTGATATATTATTACTTATCATGTACAACGACCCACATGAATAGGATGGTAATTAGATTGCATTCAGTCAAGAGCCCAATTGCGTATGTCTCTAAACTACACTTGAAGGTCCACGACCACACAAAGTCATTTATGAATTTCCCTAGGTATGACCTTTTGATGAGTTTCAAGGGCCCTTGCACTTTCATGGTCACGATATTTGGTCATAGTATAAAACGGGCCCTAGGTGTTGGGGTGACTAAACATTGGTCAACCTTTAGTTACTTCCAACAATGTGGTGTGGACATAAGATTGGATAGTTAACATATTGTTCAAGTAATTATCACTAACTCATATGTTGGCCGATTCTCTGAACTAGGTGGTACGGGTGGTGTGGCCATGATTTTTGTTGGCTAATATATTGTTTAGCTAATCTTTACCGAGTCATATCTTAGCTGAGTCTCCTAGTTGGGACGTGCAAGTGGGGCCTTAGTATGGAAAATTGTCCACTTAGTAGTTCAAGTTTACACATAAGTGGCATGCCGTCTTTGTGATTCACACGGTTATATATATCGGTGATCAGTAGGAGACTGATTTTTCACCACTTCTAGTGGCACATTTAAAAAAACCACATGAACCCCTCATTACAAGCACATGCGTCATAAACAATTGACCTATGTCATTGGAAACTTGTTTGTCCTATGTACCTAGACAATTTGAAAATTTAGCATAGTGATAGATTTGCATTGTTCTTTCATCGACGTGGGATGATTGCGTAGGTTTTGTATGCTAGTAGTGCCTATTGACACACAAGTTGGGAGTACGTGTGAGGCTTGAAAAGGCAAGTAAGATTGTCCCAATATGAAGAAGAAAGGCACTTGTGGCCATCATACATGAACCATAGGTACATAGATTCACTCTAGGTCTGATTTAGTGTGGCATGTAAGTTGCTGGATTACGTTAAAGAATTGAAGGTGGTCTCCACGACTTCTCAGCCTAACAAGTGTCCAGAGTCCGTTGCCACCTTCTCCACTTTGGTTGCCACGCAGTGATTGCAAGATCATTTGAGTGTGTCGAAGAAGTTAGCGTGGGTAACACTAAGTCAGATTATAGTGTAGTTGACCTTCTTTCCCTAAATGGAAAGCCTGACTCTAGGGTTTTGAGCTCTCCCACGCTCTCGCTCCCTTCCCGCGCACTGAACACTAACTCACCGTAACTTATCTCCATCGTCCTCTAAACCCTCAGCTAGGTGTGTCTCGAAAGATAGTTAATGTTGTATCATTACTTCACCCACGAGCTGAATTTTTTCTTTCAATTTCTGTGGAATTTTTTCTCTCAATTTCTACACTAGGTAGTCTGTTCAAACTTAGAGGTGCATAAGAGAGACATCGGTGGGGAGTATGGAAACCCTCAATTTGTACACTAGGTAGGCTCTTCAAACAAAGAAAGAGATGAGTAAGACAGGTAAACCCTCAATTTGTACTCTTTGCAGAAGTGAACGTAGTAGAGTCCAATGTGCCAAATTGTTTCCGAATTTTGCCATTCATAGCAGGGCCTTTCATCTGTGCTGTGAAATAAAAATTGGGGAGGGGGGAGGGGGAGTGTAGTGTTATCAAATGACGAAGAATTGTGAGACTAGCATGTATTTTTTTTGGTAGATTTTCAACTTGTTCGGGAATGTTGCGCTGTGGAGGAGGTCTTTGTTGCAGCCAGGAAGGGAGCTCCTCCTTAATATGCGTTTTTAAAATGTCTGGAAGCCATGGTTTCTATTCAATTCTGGACTTCTAGTACTTGAGGTTCTGTGAGGAGGTGAGGCTTTAGCACATAGTAATTGTCTAAGTTTGTGGGAAATGCGCCTGAATTTATTTATTTAATTTTCCCACCAGAGTATGACCGAGTTGCTACCAGTTTTGAAAATTCTGTGCATTAATTGAAAGTTGAATGGATTTGAATCGAGCTAATTTTAATGCAGGCGTGGTATTCTTCTGCCTTGATGAGCAGATCGTTAAATTGGGGAGAACCAGTAGTGGGCTGTATAGGTTAATTCATTGGAGTTCCTACTTACACTGAATTGACCAGACGGCTTCACTGACATGGAAGATCAGCTCAGTAAAACCCAGGAAGATCTCCACATCACCAAGGTTTCATTGGAGAAATGCAGAGCCGAGGCAGACAGTTTAAGGGCCGAGAACTCGGTGCTGTCAAGATTTGTAGACCAACTTACAGAGGAGATTGAAAGCTGTCAAAATGAGATTCTGAATTGCAGGGATGCATTGAAGGATGCATCGCAGCGGTCTGCACAATCCCAGGCTGAATTTCATGAGCTTCATGGGCGAACGGATATACTGAGAGTAAGTGGTCTCAGGTGCCTTGAGACACACACTTGTGAGCAATTAGGTCCGGTTGACATCTATTCTGGCCCAGTCAGCCATAGCTTAGTGGACGTTTTTTTCTTTCTCTTTAAAGTTCTTTTTGAGCTGACCTTGATTGCAACAGGGTACTTGGCCCAAATAAGTGTGATCTTAATTTTGCCGGGATTTTTTCTCATCAGCTTATCCCACATGATCAAATTTGAGTATAGAAAGTATGGGGTCGTCATAGGTTATGAGATTACAGTATTTTCCATCTCTTGAACAAAGAGTGGAACAAAATGATCTCCAACTTTGGACCATGAAAGAAATATGTACCAAATATGACAAATGGGTTGTCTTCTATGTATAATATGCCCCTTCTCAGGTCTCCTTTAAAGCAATGCCTTGCCCAATGTTTTTCTGCAAACAATGGTGTTCTGCATCGAGTGTTTTGATAAAATTGAATACTGGACTTATTTTCACCTCATGTCTGTCAGGGGGAACTAGAAGGCAGGTTGGAGAAGGAAGTCACTCTGGTCAACAAATTGACCAGAGATCTGGATGAGATGAGGTGGGAGGAGGAAGCTAAAGCTTCGATATTCTTAGAGGTTGTTGATGGTGTCGCACAGAGTTCATCAAAAATGTCAAAACACTTCAGAACTGAACTCAGCAAAGCTGTAAGCATCTCACTTTTGTTCTTAATCAATGCTTATATTGTATGCACTTGTATGATACAGACATAGTTTTCATTCAATTTTGAAAAAAAAGACATAATTGTATCCAATATAGGTCTAGGATTTTTGTTGGACTTGCTAGCAATTGTCTGTTACACACAATTGTATATGTGCTGAGCATATTAGCTATTCCTTAATTGCAGGAGGTTGATTTTGTGTCTTGGGCACCATGTTTGATTATGTGTTTGCTTGAAAATCTCTTCCTTGTAGGAGGAAGTTGAACACAAACTGGAGATGGAAGTTGCAAAGGTCAAAATGTTGACTAGGGAGCTTGAGGATCTGAAATGGGAGCACAATGTAGAATCATTGATCTCTGTTCAGGTGGTTGACGATATTGCATGCCAACTGAAACAAGAGATCAGAGATTTGAAGTCCAAACTCAGAAAGGATGTGAGTATCTGTTAGTTTATTGTTTTAATCTATACTTTTTCCTTTACCTCGTGTGGAATAGTGACTATACAAGAATGAGCCGAAAAGGCTTTTTCATGGGGAGTGGGTATATTGCTCATTGGCTATCAACATCTGTCTGGAACAGCATACTGTTGCTCACCTCTAAATGTACTGTTCTCCTTTTCTACATGATAGGAATATCTGGAAAGCAAGCTGGAGAAGGAAGTTGCGGAGGTGAAAAGAATGACAATGCAACTTGAAGGAACGAGATGGGAGTGCGATGCAGAAACTTCAGTATATCTCGAGATCTTGGATGATATGGCACTGACTTGCTCACATGAGATTAGACACTTGAGAGGTGAACTTAGGAAGGAGGTATGCATGCTTATGTTCAAGGGACGCTATCTCACCAATATGAATTCCTTACACCTTTATGCAATGACAGAGTCAGGGGCCAAGCTCGAGTTTGGTTCTTGTTTTGTGACATATTAGAGCTATATTCGGGTCCCAAAATTGTTTTAAAAAAAAAAAAAATGCTCACAAGAGGGTGGTATGAAAATGCAGGGTGCACTTCACTCCAAGCTGGAGAAGAAGTATGCAGAGGTCAAGAAGTTACTGAAGGAATTTGAGCAAAGTACTTTGGTGCATGAAGCAGAATCATCCATTTATCTGGAGGTGGTCAATGAGATGGTACGAGAGTGGGCACTCAAGCTTGATAACTTGACAGTGGATGTTATCAGAAAGGAGGTGAGTACATCTGAGCATGTTTTAACGTGACTGATGCATGTAATGTCAAATCTCATTCCAGAGAAAATTGAAAGTAGGCAGCTGAATAAGTTTGCTCCCTAGTGTTTCTGTCAGTAAGGACGATCTTTTAAAACTAGTGGAGGTTCAGATTTTATGACGTTACTTGCAAAGATTATGTCTCTTGTGGGTTATAGTTGCTGTTAAAGGAGAGCTCTGTTACATATTGTTATGCACAAAGAAGAAAGTCTAGAGTTTCTGCAGACTTCCACCGCAATGTCACCAATTTATATGGTTTGGAGTAAGAATTACAGTATATTCAGGTTTATATAAGACATAGGTGATTATTGCAGCAAAGAATTTGTATACACAATAGACATTATTGTACTGAAGTTGATGGCTTTATGATTTGTTTTTTAGGAAGCATTAGTTGAGGGCTTGCTGGAAGAAAAAAATATGGAAATCAAGAAGTTAACAGAGGAGCTTGAGCGGACCATGTGGGAGCATGATCTGGAGATTAAAAGGTTAACAGAAGAACTCGAGCGGACCCTCTGGGAACACGATATCGAGATTAAGAACTTAACGGAAGAACTTGAGCTGACCATGTGGGAGCATGAAGCAGAACTATCAATTTACCTTGAAGTTGTTGGTGAGAGAGCTCGTGAATGGGCACATATAATTGATATTTCAGCAGCAGATTTCAGCTGCAAGCAGGTATTTATTCACTGTCTATCTTATGTTCAACGGATTTGTATATTCTAAATTTTACATGGTCACGTCTTGAGATACTCCTGTATTGTTTAATGCTGTGCTGGTGGCATAGAGCAGGGTGATTTTAAGATTATTATTTTATCAATTTGGTTTGTTGTACATCACAATTCTCTATGACTGGCTCTTCTGTATTACCATAAAATTATGGTAGTTTTGGACACTAATGTGACGAAATAATTAATTTTCAAGGTGCCACATAGGATTTATAACCACTCTTAACCCATGACAATATGGCACAAGGCATTTAGGAATTTAGCCATTCATGCAGGATTTCATTCATTTAGGATTTGATTTTGTACAAAAGTGACAGGCATGTAGGGTAGGATAAAATGCTGAAGTTGATGATGGGATAAAATGGATATCTTTGTGGATGCTGAGCTTTTGTCTCACATATTCTTGTGCCATGCATGGAGTTGGTATAGTACATAATAGGCTCACATGTTTTCTGATTGGCCCATCTCATTGTGAATATTGGTGAGCAGGTAGTGAGAAGGAAAGAGCTCCAGGCTTCCTGCAGTTTTTCAGGTCGGACACAGAAAGAAAGCTTGGCCTATGAGGATTCATCGCCACTCTTACAGGGTGGACTAGAGGGTGTGAAAGCAGCTCTGATAAGACCGTCACCATTGAAAGGTCCATCACCTTTGAGTGACCAGTCTGCTGTATCTAGTCCTGGTAAAACCACAGATCCCATTGTTGTGGTAGTACGGCGAAATACTCAAGCTGCTGTGGAGGGTTTTATGGTGGACATAGGTGAATCACCTTCAAAGAAAGCTAGTAAAGAGGTACCTTCTCCAATCATTCCTCTGGATTTTGTCAAATATTCATTCCTGTATTGGTTCGTCCTCCCCTTTTAATGTGATATGGTCCCTTCTGAACCTCGAGGTTGCCTGATTGGTTTACACATTGGTTCAAGTTTGAAGATTGTAGTACTAAATGTTCTGAATTGTGCTCATTTGGAGGTTGTTTCTTCCCTGAGGATGGAAGTGTTGGAATTGAGGAGAGAGAAAGAACATCTTCTGGAGCAGCACACAGGGGAGCTGCATGAATTGAAGTGTGAGTCCATGAAAGAGGTAGAAAGGATCAAGATTGATGTTGAGGAGAAATGTCAAAAGGAATTGGCTATTTTGGAAGACGAATTATTATCAGTAAAACAGCAACTCCAACAGGCGATACTAGACAAAGAAAGTATTGAGTTGAGTAATAGGTGTGGGGACGAGATGTTACCTGCTATAGAAGATAATGATGGTGAGATTTTAGTGACAGAGTCAACATTAGAGGAAACAGAGGATGACAGCGAAAATGTTAAGAGTGCGGCAAGGCTCTCCACTTTAGTGGCAGAACGTGATGAGTTAAGTGATCAAGTCAGACAACTAGAACTGCAGATTGGAAACTTGCAAGAAAAAGTAACTAAGCTAGAAGGGGAACGAAGCTGGCTGGAGGAGAGGGTTCCTGGATTAGAAAAGAAACTTGCGACAGAACAAAGCCGGTTAGAGGACACAGTTGCTGGTCATGCGTTTGAGCGGGACCAGTTGAGATTGATCATATCAAGCCATAAAAGTGAGCAAACACGACTAGAGAATGAAGTTGCGGTGCTGAGAACAGAAAGAAATGACCTAGCAACTGCAATTGCTACATTAGGACTAGAATGGAGAAGCCTGAAACTCTCTAACCAGAATGAGAGAGAGCGTTGGAGGTCTGCATATGTGATGGCATTGAAAGACATGGAACGGGCTTTGGGTCGCACTCAGAAGCAAGTCAAGGAGGAAAGGGCACAGAAAGGTTTGTGGTTGGCTTTCTTCTCAAAGTGGAACCCTCTATTACTGTAACCATAGTGCTCATATTCAGATGTTACTTGGTCTTAGATCTTCCTCTTATGTGCATTTGTAGAACACAAACAATGTCATATACTGTTCCTAACCAATTGCTGGATCATGAGGTTAGGAATATAATGGTGTTGTGAGAGTTCACCTATCCAGTGTGACTAAACAAAGATGAATGAGTATGTTTTATCCGAAGACCAGACCTGCTTTTCAGTTGTCCTTTTTGGTTATAAGAATATTTTTAGGTAGTACTTGATGAAATTCTAACGCTTTATACTATTTTTCCAGGAGCTGCTGAGAGCGATGCACAGAGAATGAAAACAGAGATTCTTACATTGCAACAAGAGTCCAAGGATCTTTGCAGGCACTTAGAAAGGATAATTGCAGAAAATATTGGTCGGGCTGTTGGAGCTTCCCAACAAGTGGAGTATGCTCTTTGTCGCAAAATCTACCAGCAAAACTTGAGGTAAGAGCCGCTGGAAATATATTGCTCACTGTAAACACATTTTTCTGTATCCAAATCCATTGCAGCATCTACTTTAGTAGCTCCTCTTGCATAATATGCAAGTCCCAGGTATGTTATGAATTCTATTTGTATTCGTTCCCAGCACTTGGGAGTCAATGGCAGTTGTGATAATACTTGTTCAGCAGATTGCATGCATACGTATTCAGAACATGTTCTTGGATCTCTAAAGGAAGTGTATTTTCAGGTTTGAAGCACTTCAGAGTCAAGTTGACCATTTACTGCAAGTATTTCGGTTATCCCAAATGAGCGAGGTTGATTACCTGCACACTGTTGAGAACCTTTGCAGGGCAGAGCAAGAGGTATTTGAGCCAACATTTTGGCTACTTGTGAGAACTTAGAAGTTTTGAATCTTTAAAAATGTGAGTATTTGCAAATGGTTCTTGAAGATATAGAGGCTTGCATGTTTGGCAGCTTTGGGTTTCAATGTCTCATAGTTTATTGCACTTTGTGAAGATTCAAGGTATTGTTTGTTGGTAGGTTGACATTCTTGGAGATGAAGTGGATTCTCTGGTGGCTTTGCTTGAAAGGCTGTATGCAGTACTAGACCAGTACGCACCAGTACTCCTCCACTATCCAGGGGTATGTGATCTTTGCATTTCCTTTTTCTCAATGTCTATGTAAACTTGGTCCTCTCTCTTGCAATTTGTCTAAAGGAGGGTGGAGGCTATGAATCCAGGGCTACAAACTGCCCCATTCATTTTGGTTGCTATGGAAGTGTTATATGGACAAATGCTCATATCCTGACACGGTTCTTATTTAACCCTTTGTATCTTGGTAGAATGTTCGGTGTTTGTTTCTTCTATCGGCTAATACCTCAGCTCTTTTGAAAGTTGAAGATGGCAGTTTTTTGTGGATGAGAGTGCAGGTGGCAGAAGTTGCAAAATTGGTACGACAGGAACTCATGCAGCGATCCATGCAGCCATCAACTTCTGAAGGTGTTTGATTTATGATTGATTATTTGTAGCAAGCATACAGCACAGTTATTTTCTTATCTTTTCTTGGAACATTTATTTATAATTGTGCTACAAGGACCACCTTTCTGACAGGAGGGACATGTAAATGTGTTTCAATTGAACTTTGCAAGTTTAGTTCTTTCAATATGGGTGTTTTGTTTGCACATCATAAAATCCACCTAATGATTTCCATCTAAGTGCTGTGTCATTCTTCATTACTCAATTTTGTTACAAAAGAAGTTCTTTACCAAGTTGGGGATTCTATTTAATAGGTTTATAACTATTCAATGAAGGGAAAAATAAAATTGAATTTCCACAAGTGCATGCCACGTTATAGTTATTTGTAAGTAAAGAAGATAAAACCATGGGTTTAGTCCCAGTCCTTGTGGGCTAGGGTGAACCAACTACTACACTCGTACCCTTGGTTGATGAAGGCTTCACGGATGACTCTCAAACTTTCATCCTATTTTATGGGAAGGCCCCCCTCGCCTCTAAGGGCGGGACAGTGAGGGACCTGCGCCTCACTGCTCGTCCAGGCAGGCTGCCTGCCCGGCGCCCGTCCTAAACCCTAACCCCGCGCTCCCCCCGCTCCCCACTGCTCGCCTCCATACCCGGGCGAGGCCCGCGTAGATACCCGCCCAGCTCTTCTCCCAGCTCCTCTCTCAGCTGCATTTGCTGCATTGCTTGCTCCTCTGATCGTTACAGGTGCAAACAAGTGACAAGTCTTTCTTTTGCGTTTTGGAAGTCTTACTCCTGCTGGTGCTGTTGCTTGCTCTCATCGAACCTATGTTGGTGGTGGGAGTCTCATGTTGGTTGAATGGTTTTTGTTCTTTTCTGTGATGAATCTGTGTCGAAGTGAAGAAGAATGCACAAGTGAAGTGAAGGTATGGAGGCACAAGTGAAGAAGAATGCACAAGCTCTTGCAGATCTCTAATGCTTTTATCACACTCAAAGGCATAGCAAGTAATTCTGAGGTTGCAGGGTTGATGTTCTCAATAGCACTGAGAATGTAGAGTTGGAGTGTGAGATATGAGGAGTCTATTCTATTTATGCATGCGACATATACTTCTGCTTATTTCCCTAAATTTAAATTGATACTTGCAGCAGTGAAGTTTGGTGTCCACATCCACACATGGGTTTGTTTTGGCTAGCGGCCTGAAAGAAGGTAGCTAACTAATTTTGGGAATGTTGTTGGCTTGTGATTTATGTCAAAAGTTCCCAAAACTTTTGACATTCAACAGTAAGAACCTGTAGATTATCATGCCCACTTGGATATGTCTGACTAGGTAATGTAAGAAGGCTGTCTACTATGCTTCCTCAAAAGTGGTGATCCACCTTCAATGTCCTCACTCGGAATCGTACATGCATGATTCACACGTGAAGTTGTGCCCCAATTTTGACACTTTGAAGTCCTATGACTGTTGGTCAATGATTCTACCTCTGTCACTTCTTTCATTAGGGTTAACCTTGATTAATTATTACTGTTCAGCATATCGAACTTCAGTGGCTGCTTGGATCAAGAAACGGTTCTGTTATTTTTGTGCTTCAATCGATTTCATCAGCAACATCTCCAAGTCCAGGTATCTGGTGTGCATAAAACAACACAGGAGCACAAAGTGTTTGTTTTTTTCATTCTGCAGATATTATAATGTTTTCAAGGATTTGTCAGTGGTTGCAATTCTTCACAGTAGGTCAGGTTTCTATATCAAACTCTGGAGAATGTTGTACATTTCAATTCCTCGTATAAAGTACATCATCTGTTTGGGTTGTGGAATTGCGAAAAAAACAGGCTCAGTCCCTTGCTGCTGTGCGCGGTCGCTAAACACATGCAATGCCTGACAAAAGTTCAAAAGTGTGCCAGTAGATAGTAAAAAATTGGTCCAATTGAAAAAGTAAGTTCCGAGTCAGTTGTTTAATTAGGATTTGCTTCAGGCATGCACTGGCATCACACATCAGTGTCTGGGGAGATTGTTGGGCATGATTGGTTGGATCCTACTGTTTTCAGGTCTAACCGGTTACATGTTGACATCTTTCGGTTTTCCTTTGTTAAATTAGGGTAGACTCTATAAAATCATGTAAAAATTGATTGGTGATTTTCCTGAAGTCTTGAACTTCAACCGGTTATTTCTCATACTCAATCTGTAACTAGCAGCCGGTTCTCCCTGTCCATTGCATCACATAAAGATGACTCAAATTGATGTAGAGGATTAGCTATGGTTTACAAATTGCACATCACTGGCTACGTTTTCATTTACTCTTCTAATATATTGTACAAGGGAACTGCTTTTGCATCCACAGGCTTCATGGTACATAAAGAAGACTCACATCCAATTGTGTGGAAAAGTTTCCTTCCTAGTGCAACAAGGCATTTCTTCGTTTATACCCAATGAAATGAATTGAAATTAGATTTGAAGTCGGGGAAGCCAAGAGGCTTATGGGGCTAAAGGTGATGTACTCTTGAAATGAGAGACCCCTCTAAAAAGCAGTAGAGGGAAAAAGGACTTCTCACCAAATCCTCTTAAACCCTCCCTCACATAGCTCAAACACCATGATACAAAAACACAGGACATTAGAAACCGGAGCAAGCAAATCAAATGCAAATTGGCAAAAAAACAACACTAGTTCACATAATCTCTACTTCGACACAGATTCATCACAAAAAAGAACAAAAACCATTCAACCAACGTGAGATTCCCACCACCAACATAGATTCGATGAGAGCAAGCAGCAGCACCAGTGAACAAAGAGCTGGGCGGGTTTCTACGCGGGCCTCGCCCGGGTATGGAGGCGGGCAACGGGGGGAGCGCGGGGTTAGAGGAGAGGGCGGGCGCCGGGCGGGCAACCTGCTTGGGCGGGCAGTGAGGTGCAGGTCCCTCACTGTCCCGCCCTTAGAGGCAAGGGAAGGCCCCCCCTCTCCCCCCCCTAAAAAGCCTATCTTTATGGCTTGGAAAATATAGGACCTACACGACTTGGCATCCAAAGGCCATATTATATTATCTACAAGCAATGCATAAATCAACAATTAAGTTTTAGGGTTTTTCTTCTGCACCAACTTTAAACTTGCGAGCCTACTTGCATCAACTTTGTCAGTACAATTGTGATTGTGGGTTATCAATCTTTAGAGAGTTCCTTGTGCATGTACGTGGGTGCTCCAAATATTTAGTCAATAAGTCTACATTTGCTTCAACTTTAAGTCCTATTGTGTTTTGAGTTCTTCACAACATCTAAAACCCGAATTGGCAAAAATGATGTTGAACTAATTCAAATTCCAAATTCCGATGTGAGGGTTTTGTAATTATATGGAGTTTTGAGTTCTTCAATTAACACCTACACTTCATCTAATTGTTGCTTACAACAAAGTTGTGACAGTCAATGGGTTTGTAAGTGGCTTATTAGAGATTCAGTTGACTGTGGAAGTACATTGTGGATGTTGGAGCATTTTGAAAGTGGTTGAATCTTCAAATTTCATGGATGTTGTTGGGATCCTTGTTAGTAACAACGAAAAATAACAAATCCTAAGCCTACATTATTTGTGATCCTTGTTGTTGCATTTGGTTTAGTGTTACTTTGTTGGGATTTTGGTGGGACATCATTCTTATTTGGTTCATGTAGACTCTTTCCTTTCTCGAATCTGTGAGATTGTTGGGCATTTGTTTTTACTTTTTAATTAGTTTTGTGAAATAGTCAATAAATCAAAGTCACCGTCTTCTTTGTTGTGAAGGTATCTACTGAGAGGTTTTTGGCTTGTTAACCCCTAAAGGACCGGGGGTGTTTTAGCTTAGGTCATGTTTTCTTGATTAGATCTTGTAGCAAGCTCAATTTCTTATTAGTGTGGGGTAATTTTCACGATCGGCACCGTTGAAACTAAAGAAGACTTACATAGCTTGTTTATGAAAAAAAGATCAACAAGATCGCACAATTTCTGAGAAAATGCCACCGTTGAGAAGATTGATGGAAATTGTTCGGGCAGGGGTACTTCGTACTTATGCTGGAATCAGATTGCTTAGAAGTGCTCCAAAACATCTGAAATTTTTACCACATGTAAAGAACATTATGACCCTCATGTGGAATTTTTTTCGTCAAATTTTGAGCTGTGGAAAAAAAGATATGGGACTCTGAAGTCTCCAAGCAATGAGATTGGGCCCAAAAACTGAAAACTCAAAGAATTCGCCAAAAATCCAATCCTTCATCATTTTCTGATCGGAAAAGACCATTGGATCCATCTCGCAAAAACAACCAGGGTCCTCTCCCTGCAAATTTGGGCTTCTTTGGAACAATCTCATCCAATTTGCACTTTTCAACAATCAAAAGCCCCCTGGGGGCCTTACGGTCCTTTAGGGGTTAAAGTGTTTTATGAAGTTGTTGTGGAGGTGAAGTTTGGATGCACAGAAATAGACGACAATATTAAACAAATATTTAGATTGTGGATGCTTTTCGGACCACAAGTCTCAGATTGCAAGTACAAGGTTGTTGGAATTCTCCACTAGGTTGGCATGAATAGATGAAGCCATCTAAACACTCCAAAGAACAACATTAGAATGAATCACAAATATACAAATGAATTTTGTATGATTGAAGTGATATATTATGCCCACTTTTTTTAATTGGTTAACATTTCCGTTATACATGCTATATGTGACACTATTTGACAAAACAAGATACCAATCTTATTATTTTATTATAATATTTAATGCTATACGTAACACTATTTGAATTTTTTTTGACATCAATCTTGCCATTTTATTCTGATGTTTAATGTTATATGTGACAATCAATGGAAAAACCCGACAAAATAATTGCATAGTTTCAAATGTACTTGAATGTTGATTAATCATCCATTGGCCAATCTCACGGACTTCAAGTCACCCACAAGTCACCCAAGTTTTGTGAATGCTTAACTATATACTCAAGAAGTGGTGTCGGACTATGAAAACATGCTTTCTAGCTCGTCCTACTAGGATGGGTGGGCCAACCTAGCCTTGCGTAGGCCAATCCGGGATTTAGGGTAGTGGATTCTATGCACACATCCTATGTAGATCCTAAAATTCTTTCAAAGTTTGAGAAGTGAAAAGAGGAGGTTCCAAAGTTTCAAAATAGATTTTGATACATGACAAGCTAACGAATTCTTGATAAAAAGATTTCTCATAGAAGGATCAAATCCACAGTTTCATCCCTCTTTGAAGGACTCTACGGATAACAACTAATGTGTGAGCATTGTTTCATACAACTTTGTTATTTCTACTTGTTTTGAAATTATGAAAAAATTGGTAGATGGGATGAAGCATTTAATTCTTGCATAATTCTATCATTGGACATTCATGTATTGTGCATATCTAGATTTTGGATGGATGATGCCTTGTTTGAGGAAAATGGAGCTATTGAGGTCCAACCCAATGTTTCTTGGGTTGGGGTTGAGCTTGAGCTTGTAGTGAGCAATTAAGGTGGGGTTCCATGTTTGTTGCTCGGTCACCGAATTCTAATGGAAATAAGGACAATGTAGATAAAATATGATGGGGGTAGGGTTCGTATGTGCCAACTAGCCACTGTTATCTTCTCAAATATGGTCCATCTATTGACCTCCTCCTCTAGGTTACCAAGATGGAGTTTTGGATAACTGCTTGGGAGTGTAAACATTTACATGTAACAACTAGTGTCTAATCATATGATGACAAGTAATTGTAAGTTGAAAAGTGTTTAGTGGGTGCATGAAAGGCTAATAGCCATGGTCATGGCCTTCCACGTTTTGATAGGCAACCATAATGTAGTTATTTGGTTGCATTTGTTATCTTCATGAGAACATATACAACCTGCTATTATCTATAACCTAGTAGGTTAGCAAGGGACATGGAAACTCACCCTTAGTCCATCCTCAATATCATATTGTCGTTCAATTTGTGTTATTCGTATGGAGGCATTGAGGTTAGATTGAGGTTGGGTGGCTTTGCTTTGAGCATTTGTTAGTGCGTGTAGGATTCTCATGGTTGCAATTGCAAATTCATTTGCATCCTAGTATTTGGAAGTACATGGAAACCAATAGCCAACATATTTGTGACAATTATGTAAGGAGGTGAAAATTTTAGGAATGCCTTATAGCTCATGGCATTTTACAAGGCTTAAATAGTTCCCAATTTGACATCAAAGTCCGCAAAATAGTATATTGAGAATATATTGGTGTGAATCAACCAAAACCATATGGGGGTAAGCTTGTAATGGGCTCATATACCCCTAACATCCATGCCAAAATCTCACACTAAGAAGAGGGCCTTTCATGTGTAAGTAGTCTCCAAGGGTAGAAATCACAATGTCCTTAATTATATGTGGACACTTGGGTTTAAGGCACCCCACATGAAGTATGAATTATGATAGGTCCTCTCTGGATCTTCAATTGCCACTGTTCATGTATTCACTTGTCATTTAAAAAGGAGATTAGATTGGGTGGCACACAAAGACCGTGATAATTGAAGAGGTGGAAGGGTGGTGTTGCTTGAGAGGGCATAGCGTCTCCTTGCATGGCCCCCCGTCCTCCTCTCACACCAAACAACAATTTATAATCATGCCAATATATCGTCTTGTTAGGAACCATGGGCCATTTTAGAAATTGTTCACAATCCAACATTAAGATGATTGTTGAACATGAGATTCATGAAGATGGATTGTTTTGCTTCTTCATTCTCTCAAATATGGCACATGTTTTGAGCATTTTCTGCATATTGATGGCATCCCAACAAAGGGTCCATAGAGGATGGCTATTACATTATGATCCTTCACTATGGGAGGAGCACATTGATTTTGCATTATCGGAGATTATGGAGAAAGCCAAGACATTGGAAGTTGGAGAGTCTTGGTGGAGCATCTGACAAGGTAGGGATTGTCTAGTACATTCACAATGGCACACATGCTTTAAGAACACTATTTCTTGAAGAAAGTTTAGAGAATATATGCTTTGATCAATTTGTTGAAAATTTTATGAACGATTGTACCTCCAAGAAGAAAATTTGAATAAGTTCATGACTTGAACAAACTGGTAATGTATACAATGTTGGGACATCAAAAAATTGAACACAATCATATTTTTTTGTGCGTAGTTTGTTTTTTAGTGGGATCTGTGAAGAGTACATTTTGACCTTTAATTCATGAATGATACTACAATTGCAACCCTTGAATAACCTCATTTTACAAGTTTGAAGGATGTTGCAAAGTGCATTATCACATTAAAAAATATTGAAAGTATCCAACACAAATGACATATGTAAGATGGTGGTCAAGAAACCAATTTCCCAAGTACACAATTTCCTTACCACATTGAGGCAATTTGAAGTATACATGACTTTTATATGACTCATAGTTTAAGTTGTGCATAACTTGTGTATTGGATAACGAGGTCATAAAAAACATTTTTTTATAGAACCTTTGCACAAGGACACACACCATGATATGGATGATGTGATGATCACCTCCACCCACCCCCTGAACCCTAAAAATGAAAGGTAAAATTTGTAAGATGATTGTTTATGCTCGTATCTCTGTCTAACACCTTGTCCCCAATGTGTAGGGTTTGATTTGGAAACATGCTCTACATGAAGAACGTGTAATTAGAATTCGTCAAGCTTTTGCATTCTACTGTACATCACAACAATGGAGATGAAAGTGTATGTTTCGTGCTACATTCCGAGTATCAAACAAACCGTGATGCGGATCCTTCAACTTCGTGCAGACAGTACTATACTAGAGGCTAGAGATCACATTTTGATGTTGCTAGGGTTGGGTGAGAAGAAGGTGCTGACCAGTCTAGGGTTGGAACGTGAAGAATATTTGTTTTCCGGCACACAAGTGTACATGGAGGCATTGCACACGTATATTGACGTATTACACCTGCGTGAAGAGCAAAAATTGGAGCCTTGTTACACGCTTCAAGAGGAGTTTTTGCGGCATCAACACCGCAGTCCCCGACCCAATGATATCTTCAAGTTGAGGTTGGTGTTGCCAAGATTCAATGATGAGGCTAAAGAAGAAGATGGGACAGACGAAAACAAAGGGAAGAAGAAGAGAAATTTGGAGGAGACAAGTAGTGATGCAGGTCCTTCTTCTCCTCCTAGTATTCTACAACTCCGTGCTCCCGCCCCTCCTTCCTCCACCTCCCCTTGGGATGTGTTTCTACATTCCAAGGACATCATCAACCCTTGACTCCCCCTTTGACCAAATATGATATGGTTACCAATGTCTCTCACTTTCATGAGTTGGTTGGGGTTTCAAGGCTAGCTTTAAAACATGTGCTCAAAATTAAAAGGGTAGGGGGAGGGAAAAAAATGGGGGGAAGGGGGGGGGGGGGGGGGGGGCAAGTTTAACCCAATGACAAATGTTGAAATAATAATAAAATTTCCTCTTCCTTACGAGATGTCATAGTTGAGCAATGTATCATTTTTAGCGTGATTTGGGCCAAAGGATTTAGATATCCAATTTTTTATTTTTTATTTAAAAAATATGTTTAAATGGACAAAGTTGATGAGAATTTTTTTTCTTGCAATTTTTTTGATATTCTAGAATTATAAATAGAAAAATCATGTCTCAAAAATTAACTCAAGAAAATTCACATTGTATTTATGAGATATTTTCAAACTATTTCCCTTCAAAAAATGCTCAAATAAATATAGAAAAACCTCACACAATGCACCGATTGGACAGTGGCATATTATGATTATTTGTCAACAACTTTATGCTAAGCCATTTTCTTATTAATTTTGTAACCTTCTTTCTAAGAACTAAACATATGGGCAACTATAGTCCTTGAGATCAACTCAATTTGACATTTTCTTTGGAGCATCCTATTAGTCCCCTCATCAGGGTAAGTTTGTATAGAGAAAGGAGAGAAAAAAATAGTAGTGTATCACAAGTTCATTTCACTTTACAACCAAGTACCGCACTTGGCTTTGAGATTGTAACAATCTCCTTAAATATAAATTATGCCATTTCCAAGAATGGGACTGGGCATTGTTCTCAACAACATTGTTTGAGTTACTTTCTCAAGCATTGCTTACCTTTTTTATATTCAAGCACAAGACGTGTGCTATGATTGAAATCAACACAATTAACTTTGAGAACCCCAATGCCAAACAATTTTGAGTGACAATGACATTATCAATACACGCCATTGGTATTAAGTTGGAGTGAACCCTCCATTGTATATCAATATTTCAACGAAGAGGCTCAAGTCCCAGAGAGTTCCTAATTAACCTCATAGGCTAGCATCCATCCATGCGTTCAAAAAAAAATTTGTATCACATGAGGGCACTTTTCTGTATGCTTGAAGGATTTAAGTAGGCGGCTTCTTTTTGTTGGATGATCTTTAGACCTGGCACAAGATTTTTTTCAAATTATAAATTAGTCTTTTGAAGTCAACCTTCAAGATAAATCAGTGTGTGATACATGGTTTAGAACATATGTCAGACCCTGTATAGTGATCTGTTAGTGTTTATGTTTACAAAAAAGTTCCAACCTCTTTTCCGGGATCACAATTGAAAATTATAACCAAAGTGTTCGGCTATCTTCTACACTATGATTATTGGTCATGTAATAAGTACACCAGGCTGGAGATATCCTGCAATAATGATCACCAGAAAACTTGTTGACGATTGGACCTCAAAATGATCTACTTAATTATCAGAAGCAAACAAATTACAAAAGCTCGAGATCGAAATTATCCTATCTATTAGGACATCAAGTTTGCATTTCAGTGTCGTACTAATGTGAATGATGTGATGTAAATCTTGAGTGTGACAGTCCTCAAGAAAGCCAAGCTTCTTCCCCAAAGCATGATTTCTTCAATGTCATCATTGCGTGAGCACATGAAAACAGCCGACCCACTCTCTCGACCAGAGTGGATGGAGCTCAATCTTCCGGTGGCAGATGTGGCAAAGTGGGCTTCCACAGACAACCGATTTGCCACAAACGATGGCCGCTTTGCGTATATGGGACGGATTAAATATCACAAGTTGCGGCAACTAATTTCACAGCTTGTCAATGAGAGGGAACGTTCATACTGCGTGACGTATGAACATGTTCGATCTCCGGGTCATTACAATGAGATTATAGGCAACATTCTGGTCGTAGGCCCCGTTGGTACGGGAAAAAGTCATGTCTTGGCAGCAGCTGTGTCAGATTTCACAGAAGAATTTGCTCGGAAGTGGTCCCCCGGGAAAACACGGAAACGTGTTGTGTCCATCATGGATTGTGGCATGTTGCAACAAGATAGGGCATTCCTTGTTTTGAGAGATGCGTTATTTGTGGCATACGGAGATGATGACAAAAGTTTGAAGAGTCTAAGTAAATGTACGACGGCTGAACATTTGGCTACATTTTGTGAGGCAACCGAAGCTCAGTTGTTGTGGATTCTTGATCAATGGCAGTGTGTTGAAGCTCAGGGTGCCGAGAGCACGACTATTAAAAATGTTCTATTCCGCATGTGTTGTCAACATTGCATGGTTAGAGTAGCTTCCGCAACCTGTGACCTGGTTGAGAAGACATTTCATACAGGCCAACATCCGGCCAAACTTTTTATGTGGGATGAAGGTCTCGAGGTTCGTGTGCATCCACCTCCACTTACCCAACCTGTTGACCCAAGTTGTTTTTAATGTAGATGCAAGACAAGTTTATGTTATCCATCATCATGTTGTGTGATGCTTGCTGAAGTCGACATTACCTAAGTTCATGGTTTCCTCACATTACAGGACCAAGAATTACAATGTTGGGGCAAATGGAAATTCGTGAGTTCCATAACGGATGGGGACAAGACAAAAGAGCTCTTGGATGAGATGGAATTGCAAATCTTACTTGACGCGACTGGGAGGTTGCCAGTGTACCTATCAGGATGGTACGATGCCCTCAAGGAAACCATCCAGCAGACATCCAAGGGCGAGAAAGTCTCGTTTGAGTCTGCTTTAAAGGTACTGCAAAAGCAACCCGCTGTCGAAAAAATGAGAGATGATCTGGGCGGCCACTTTGAGGCTGCAAAGAAAGCAGGAGAACTTCCAAAACTCGTCGACGGGGTATGCAAATACTTGTTCGGCTCACCCCTGTCGAAACCCCCAAAAGACATTGACATCCGATACTTCCGCATCGTGAACGGCATGGGGGAACCCTCCAGTGGTTTGGTTGGTGCCGAACTAGCCCGCCTCCTGCAAAACTACAACCAACACAACCGGTTTTTTGATGCCGCTTGTCTAAATGCAATCAAGCGAGAGTACGGGCTTCAAGGGAGGCGACACCCGGTGATTGGAGGTGCGCTTGTGGAGAGGGCCATCATTGGCGTGCTTGCGAGTCGACCTCTTGTGCTTCCGCTTGGAAACATGACCCGATTGACACCAACCTTGGTGGAAATTGAGAATGGGACAGAGCAAGCAACCATGGAGGATTTGCACATGGAATTCGTCAAGGACGGGAAGGAGGAGGCACTCTTCATGGCGGTACCCCTATCCACCACATACAAGGCCGTGGATGTGGTACTAATCGGCTTCCGCCGTGAATCCAAAGGTTGTCACATGTATGTGGGTGGCTTGCAAGTCACTATTGGGAAGCTCCCCAAACACCGGCACAACCGCAAGGTGTTCATGAAAAAGGCATGCGTGAAATGGGTTCCACCCGGTCTTAACCTCGAGGACGACGTGTCGTGGTCCATGAATTGGATAGTTCCTGAGGTTGAGTTGCCAATCTATACTGGCTCCTACACCAAGGAGAAAGATGGGTCCGAAATTCGTAGCCGTAGCCATATTGGCAAGAGTAAGGGAGGGAAGGAGGTGGATTGCCTTGAAATCTTCACCACTTTCCGCCAAATAGACTCCAGGCTTAGTTTTCTAGACAGCTTGAAGTTCTCACCTGCATTGGAGATTGAAACCGGCCACCGATCAACGAAGACCCCCACCAAATGCCCCACTGTCTCCGCATCCGTTATGTGAGTCACCTAATTTTTAGTCCATTGGGCCTTCGATTGGCGCATTCAATTTCTCAGAACAATGTGATGACATTACTGGTCCATTGAATTGTGTGAATGCCATCACACAGGAGAGGTCACTCCTGCAGAGAATGATTGCAATATCCACCTGATCTATGTGAGACTTTTATGCACACTGATTCAGGAAGGAGAAGTAACTTCAATTTAGCACTCAGGTGTTGTTTTATTCCCTTCACCTTTGGTAACTATACTCGAAGCACCCAACTAATGACACCACATATCATTGGTCTGATGCAGTGCATAACACTAGGATGCACAATAGTGTCCCACAAAATTACATGCACAATAGACAATCAGGCACCAACAACTGGAAAAGGCTTGTCAAGACCCCGCATCATGAAATCACATGAACTGGAAGAAAAGCAGTCTCAAATTTACGCATGCTCATTTCCAACCTACACTAAATATGATTTTTAGTGTCATATGGTATTTATGTCACTATGGTAATTTTTTGGATGACACTTCTTTTGAATACGTGAACAAATACTATCGTGGATGATGGATTAGTTCATCCATTGGCTAGAACCCTACTTTCTCTTATCAGCAACTTGTGATGAAATATTGTCATGGATGATTAAAATTTTGGATGGAAAATCACTTGGTAAGGGACAGTAATTGCAACAATGTACCCCAAAACATTTACAAGGATTGACAAATAATGTTGAGTTAACATTTTTCGTGTCACTAAACCACGGTTTACAATTAGTATTGAGAAAGACAATAAGAATTGGTGATACTAAATATCATATATAGTTTACTAAAAACGCTGCATTTACCCAAAGAAATTTACTAAAGGGAATATGCATGTTTCTGGAAGCTAAGGTTGTCAGATAGTTGATCCTTTCATTGAATTTAGGTGCTTACCAAGGAAGATAGGTGATCTGAGTGAAGACCACCACTAATTTAAGCAATAAACTTCAATACTTACTGCTTGTTTCTTGATCAAGAAAGAGTAGTAACATAAGATTGGAAATTCATGCAAAGAAAACATGCAACAAGTTTTAATGTCAACCAAAAGTACCAGATTGCAGTCAAGAAACCAAGGACAAGACTTATGCAGGTGAACCTATTCTTTATGAAGTCAAATAGTCTGAAAACTCAAGATAAGCAACACATTTTTAGCAGAGTTTAATCTTTTAAAACTGCTGGTTGCAGCTTGTTACATATTGAAGAATGATCACATGGAGAACATACTCTCTACCAGAAGTTTCTTAGGGTGAAGCACACATTCAAGCTCATCCATCTCATTCAGAAAAATCATGTTAAAAAATAAAACTTTTTACTTTGGAAGATGTGGTGAGGCTGTCACCCCACCATTCTTGCCAAAAAAATAAAACAAATCCTAAAAACAAGTGCCACATGCCAAAGATTTTCTCCAGGAAAAACATGTGAGCAAAAAAATGGAAAGATGGGGGACTGAGTGCCAAAGCTTGGGGTAGATGGTGGGAATGGAGCATACACGCACTTGGCAGGTATGTATGGGTATGGAGGCCATACAAGAGGACGGGCATATGACTGCATGGGCTTAGGGGGTTGGGGCGGCCCGAGATATTAATTCATATGCACGAGTACAATGCACTGGGACAACACGAGTCCAAGCTATTTTTCTACGAAGTGCTACTGATGTGCATAATCTCTTCAAGATGGGAATTACGTTAGATAATGGCCATTGGTGTGAACCCAGCCCACAGCCACCCCACTTGCTCAGCCAAGTCCCCTGATGGCCATTATCTAATGCAAAAACTTACAACAGCTCACATACACAGAGTTGACCAAATTGCAGACAGGAGAGTATCACGTATGGACAAGACCACTGTGAAATATTATAGTAGTTTCAAAATATTATGTAAGAAAAATAAACCTTAGAGATCTTTTCTTCTGGCAGAAGAAACATGAATACTCTTCACTAGTCCTTCACCTACACTAGCAACATCCCTCAGGAACATGTCAAAATCAAGGATTTTCTCTCCATTTTCCACTCGTTTGCGTTTTGGACTTTTAGCCTGCATGCATAGTAGCAACATCATCATCAGTTCAAAAGTGCAACCATATCCACCACTGGATAAATAGGAAATAATAAGACATTCGTAAATCAAGTACATACAGGTGGGATTTTCACCTTTGGTGAAAAGGCTGTAGCAGATATGGTCAAACCCATGAAGCTGCTCCCCACTGGATCATACCACATTGTACACACATCTGCAAACTTGGTCTACAAGACCAAATCAAAAGAGACATCAATGGTAAGTAACCTCATTTAGCCCCATAAATGAGAAATTCAAATGAAGAAAGAAACCAACGTATAGCACAATGAATCTTCAGAACCCAGCTGCTGAAGTTCAGTGATCACTCATTAACACCTCCCACATGATTCTTTTTTAACTCATGCTCACATTCAGTACACACCAAATTCTAAGTTTTAACAAATTTCTAAAACAAGCCACAGCAGAAACAAGTAACCAATACCTTGAGCTCTTCCACAAACTCCTGCACAGGATTTAATCCAATGAATAGATGATCCCTTGCAACTCTGATTCCCATCCTCACAGCAGCTGACGATAACCATGGTGAAGCCATTTTTGGTGCTTTTGTATTTAGTACCCCATTACCAAGCCCCTTGGGAGGAAAGAGTACTTGGCTTGGGTTAGGTAGACACTCAGGGTGGAATTCAATAAGTACGTCGTAGCTTGCCACAGGTGTCCGGAAAATTGACTGCACAAACACTGAATGGTTACATTTTCTTCTTGAATATTGTGCACGTTGAGTGAACAGGGACAAAGCCAGACATTTGATCCCAGTTTTCAGTGTTTCAAGAACCATACCAGCCACTGTCTGTCATCTTTGTCTCCCTTGATTAATTCCACAAGCAGAGCTGCTGAACTTCGTGCATATGCCACAAGTCGCTTCAGCACCTGCAGAGAAATTTTTTGAAGATCACAAAAATGAACATGATTCACTGTATGAGCCACATTACAATGGAAGGAAAATAAGAGCTGATCAGTGTGAAGATACAAAATGAATCAATGACCTGATGAGATGGAGAGTCGTGTGTCCATGTTTTGCAACCAAAATCATATGCTGTTGCAATATACATTGAGGGACCTCGTATATCCTCTGCACCAGCTCCAACATCTTGTGGTCCTCGTCTGACTGCATCAAAATTTTCCTGGGACAAATATGGATACACCAACAGAAGTGAGAAGGCAAAAATTAGATAAGTCCATGAAAAAGCCCTGGCACATGCCACATACTTCTGCCAGTCTATCACTCCCTTGAGAATGAAAAAATACTGAGGTAGGTACTCTTGCATGAATGCAACATAGATCTGAAAATACATTAGGGCTCTGATCAGCTGTAGGAACCTTCCTCATGATCTTCTGTGCTAAAGCTTCAGGGCACAAAGGTTTTTTTTGAAGGAAACACACACTTGATGCTATTCATAAAAGTCTCTTTGCTACAAAAGTTCTATCCACAGAATTTGAGAAAAAGAAGGTTGGGAAGCTACTGTAATAGTATTATAGTCCGCACGAGTCATGTCACCATTCACGTCAACTACAAGAGGCTCAAGTGCCCAGTCATGGTTAATGAGAAGACGCAAAAACCTGCATTTTCCATCCACAGATTGCTGAAATATCAGAACAAGAGAAATAACCATACTGTCAACTTCAAAGATACAGACACACTAGAGTACCAGTGTAGAGAAAGCTCTTATGCTTGACAACTTCCATCCAAGGAGCAGCAAAAACTACATGAAATGTGGCTGCCTCCATAATGACATGGCCTCACAACAGATGGCCCGGTTGCATCGCTGGAGTTAATGGCCTTACTTATGTGTCATTGTAGTGAGTTCCAGACCATTAAATGACTCTTGATAGCAAATGTCAAGTTTCAATACATGACTGAACTTGTTACTGTCAAAATAGAGGAGTCTTGATGGAATGGCACCACAATATTCTTATCCTTTACCTCAATGGGACTTCACATCAGCAGTTGGTCCCCTGTGAATTTCAACTGGTTGTTTTGCATTCAAAATCAATAATTTTTTTCCATTCGTGGTGAATGCTTGGAGGTAGTTTTTGAATTATCACAAAAAACAGTCTATTTTGGTTTAATGAGGCCACACTCATTTTAGCAGCTCTTGGCATGCCAAAATGAGTTTGACCCTCAGTGAACAAATAGTCAAACCTCCACACTACCTCCAATCCTGCATGAAAAACTTGCTGCAAATGGAAGGGCTTGTATGCAAAGCAACCAACTCCAGACCAATAGTCATGTTCAGTTAGAGGATAACTCTAGTCTACATCAATTTCTAAGAGTGAACTCACTATGAGAGTACCCATTACCTAAACAATGCAATAAATCTGGTGATTTTACCTCACACATATTGCAGAAATGACGTAAGCATGTGTAGGTACCTCAAAAAACCAGTTACTCTTGAGGATGGTGGGGAATGCGGGGATGAATGCACAAATGTGTAGGCCACCAGTAGTTCAATCACTTCCTCTTTCAGAGCACCTGCAAATAAGTGAGACCCTATCCATCGCTTGCCAAGCCGGACACAGGGTCCATATGCAGGATATACATTATGTAAGCCTTGAAGTAGGCTTGAATGCGTACTTCTGAGTAGGAGGTCTTGGTCTGTAGGAATTGTGCCCAATTGTTTATCTATTTTTGTAGCCATCACCCGTGTTGGATCCTTGTCATATAGGATTTTCAGCCTAAACACATAACCCTCCATCATGATATCAACTGCATCTTCAGCAGCTACACACCCAACACCCCATTTCTTCTGCAAGCTGTTGAGAAGGAATTCAGCACTCCTCGATCAGAATCGATGTGAAGAAACTACAATAAACTCAAAAGCAGGGCAAAGAGTCCTGGCAACAGCAGCAAACAAAATGGTAGACCAACTGAAGTTCAGATCTTGTGTACACCACTAGGAAAATCAGCACCTGGACAGCATTCTGCCGTAAATAAAACCTAGTAATTTACAGTCTCCTCAGAATGTCTTTCTCCAATTTTAGGCTTCCTGGCAAGAACACATTATCTTAGCAGAATAAAATGCCTAAAACAAAAAAAAAAGTTGCTTGACCATTTCACCTTTGTGCAATTTGTAAACAGAAAGCTGTCTTTGTTTTCTGTATAGCAACTGGAGCTGCAGGCCAATCTCCAGATCCTTCAAGCTGCAACAAAGATATTTCAATATCATATTATAAAAAACCAAACTTCTCCTGTATCCCTTGTACAAAGGAACTCACTTCTGCCAGAAAAACTATGGTTGCTTTAAGTAGGATGAACATGATACACATGTTTTCTGTTTTACGATAATAGCTTGTCACATAGCAAGATATACACAATAGAATGCCAAAAAAGGAAAAAGAATGGATATGCACACCAAGCAACTGCCTTCCATGAATAGAGTCATAGGACGTGACAATCACCTGTAACATGACCTCAATAGGCTTGAGATACAGTGGGACTGGGTTAGAAGGAATCTTCTGTAAACCTGCATCTTCTGCTAAAGGATGGGGCTGTGGAGGGAATACATCAGCATGCCAGAAAGCTGCACAAATATAACTTAAGTTTTTGTCACAATTTGAGTGAAGAAACACAGAAAAACACAACACACAATCTTAAAATGTAGGATGAGGGCAGCACTAACATTCCTTAGAGCACTTCTCAGAAGTAAAACAAGAAGAACCTCAGTGACTATATCAGTTGTGTTAAAGAAAAGTGTAGAGCTTCTATCTGATTTCAGAAGTACATGAATTTTGAAATTGAATTCCAGGAGCTAATCCAGAAACAGGTTAGCATCTTCAAGAAGAATCAGTGACCTATTCCAATAGACAACTGAATGAACCCCAAAACCCTAAACCCTAAACCAAAAGGAGCAAGGATATTACCAGGAGAAACAGGCTGAACTGTGACAACCTTAAGAGGAAGATCTTCTATGCCTCTCAATCTCTTTGCGAATGTCTCATAAACCTCCATCAGTTTTGGGAATGTTGATATGGAATCTGTGTTCAAGAACATATGGAAAATATGTTAACTTCACAAAGCAAGACAAGAAGAAATCTGAGTGCAACCAATAATCAATGCAATAACTAAGTTTGAGTTACTGAAAATTAGATTCATGCAGTATTGCACATGCATACTTCTGACTGTTTATTCATTGGGCAAAACAATTACATGAAAATAATCCACATGTACCTTGTCCTTTCTCAAGAAGAGCAAAGTCAAGTTGCCCAGCAACAACATGCAAAGATTCTGGCTTCAGAGACAGATGCCGTTGAAAAACATGCTCAATAATTTGCTGGATGATCAAATGCCTCTGCCAGCCCTGACACTCCCACACTGTTTTTCCACCTCAGCTACATAATCAAGAATCAAAAGAAAAGACTCCTCTAGAGTTTTATGAACAATATTGTAACTAATTTGAGCTCAATCACAAGAAGTGCATGATCAAGGATTGACATAGGCACTCTTTCAAATATCAATTCTGCAGGCAGACACAGCAAAAACTTTCACTACTCCCTGCATTAGACAGAAGTTAGCCTACAAAAGTGAAATACCAGCTGTCTCTGTAATAGTTGCATCTTTGAATCTTCGAAGTTCAGCCTTGGTACCCCAGAAAGCCCGAAACTTTTTGGCCTGGCAATAGCCAAAACACAGGAGTCAAGCTCACAGATATGATTTCATGTCATATTACCATAAAAACACCACATGTTGATTAGTTCTTGCCACTTTAAGACCTTGCTAAAGTGTTCTTCTCTGCGTTTGTAACAAAGAATACAGCACCCCCACAACTCCAACACATCAAATAAAGCAGAGATCTTACATAAGAAATGCTTCCTTATAAGTACTTAGAGCACTCTAGGAGAGTATATATAGCACTATCACTGTGTTAAAATCTCCTAGCCTTTAGAAGAGGGAATCTCATTAAACGAAAAATAAAATAAAATAAAATTTAAATTTTATTGTTTATTAAATTGATGATAAATCTTTTTAAAAAAATTAACTCCGCCACTGAATTTAACTAGGACACCAAAACCCCATGGTGGTCAAAAACTATGATGTTAAGTGATCACAGACTACAGCCAAGGGTCCATTCCTGAATTTTCGAGTTCTTCCTTGGGAGTCAAAAGTCAATTTCCCTAAAAGTTAAATATGATGCCCTAAGGAAATTCCCACAGCATTTTAACAACTTTATTTACTCCCCTCAGAAAAGCAGAAAATTTATTTCTAGCCTAAGTGCAGTTAGGTGTCAATTTAGGTTGATAGCAAGTTTTACCAATCATCTGCATCAAATTTTATTTGATGAAATACAATATATGCAAACTCACTGGACAGTATTTTACGAGAGTTCACTTGTATGCAATGGATCTATAGTCAATAGAAGACTCTTCCAGTTCAGCAAGAAAGCCTTACCTCTTCCTTGTTGTCAGCACTTGGCCCAACATCTGCCATTCGCAAGGCTGTGTCCAAGTTATTTAAACAGATACCCACAAATATAACATTATTATGTAACTTGGAAAGACCCTTCTTAAGGGCCAAACCTAAGTTACAGCTCCGACGTATTACTCGAACTAGCCGTGCTCGATCACCTAAGCCCTGGACCAAAAGGTCCTCCAATTTTTGTTCGTACACTCTTGACTTGTCTTCATCTAGGAATTTCAGGGATGGTGATGGAGCAGATATAGGTTCCTCAGTACTTAATCTGCCAAACAAATCAAAAAATCCTTGTAAGATCCATTGAGAAGTTGTACTACACATCAGAGACCATGAAGTTGTACTTCTATTTGTTGAAAAGTACACCTCCCAATGCTTCTGTGCTATAAAGTAGAAATATCAAATGAAATCATGTGTTGTACAGTTTAATAAAGAGCAGCAGTATTTTGTAAACATCCCATAGTTCTAATTCAAATGCCACAGGGTTTCTTAGAGCTTCAATGGCTGTAACAAGGGAGGAGATGTGATGTTATTCTATCAAGGTGATAGGAAATCTTGTACTCTATAAAGATGGAATGTGCATTAAAATATATCAGTATAAAGTTCTGATATTTGCAAGCAAACAAATCAAAATTTTGCAGCAATTCTTGGCACATATTTACTTGTGAATTGATCTTTATCTTTTCATATATTGAAATTTGTGTTACATATATTACATCTTGTTTATAAAATATTTACCTGTCAAGAATTTACTACACAGCTGTCAATACTCACATGTCTGACTCTGGTCAGACAATCAATGCACTTCTCAGTTGTGTACAAGGCTTTCATACCTGACATGATAATCAAATTTTCCAGAAAAATCCACATTGGTTATGAAGAGGGCATTGAACCCCTCGTCCCTACTGTTTTTCATGGCTTCCAGTGTCCGCAATGCTTCTTCTTGCAACTGCAAGATAGGGGAATGTCTCCTTTTAGTGATATTGAAATTTGTTTCTCAAGACAAGGCATTACACAACAACACATGTGTATTGTGAGGAAGTAATTACAAATGTGAACATTACATGGGCAGAAACCCAATCCAGAATGTCTGGAAAGTATCAACTATCTCACAATCACTGATTGACATAATGGGAGGTTTTAAGATGTCCAATTTAAGTATGGTGGTTTGGGTGTGCAAGTGGTATGTATTTTGCATGTAATAACTATAATTAAAATCAGAATGGAGAAGAGCTGCTTCGAGTTTGGGAAGGGGCTGGTAAAACACACTTCTAAGAAAGCCACCAACCTATAGGCACTATATTTTGATACACATAAATATCCTGGGTCTAAGAATCAAGGCAAAGGTCACCAAAATAGGCCAGCGAATTACAATACAAGGCCAACACCCAACAATTCAGTCAGTGATAGGTAAGTGAGAACACCACTGTGCAGAAGTGAAAGTACCACTACCTCTATTGCAGCACTCTTGGACATCCGAGATGCATAATTAACCCACACCGGCGAGCTACAAATCACAACTTTGTATGCTTGTAGTAGTGTCTTTTTCATCTGTACCATCAAACAGTTCTGTCAAACAAGGAGCTTGCAATTCATATAACAAACTTCAAAATATTATGCTTCTTTGGGAAAGATACAGTGGTGTGAATCTTTGGAGATGGCACTAGAACAGAGATTGACTTCACAGAGACTGCAACTAGGACAGGGGATGACTCAAGATCAAAAGACATGGAACGGGTTCCAAATAACACACCTCTGCTCCCACGCTCTTGGCCCCAACAGTCTGCATGAATATACCTTTACTGAGCAGATTTCCATTTCCAAGTGACTCCATTGTAAGACGAAACATTTGAAGTGGAGTCATGTGTTGATTTATGCAGTTTCCCCCAGCAGGTGTGGCAAGATAGGCAATCAATTGTGTCAGCAGATGTCCGTTCATGCAATCCACCACTTCATACAGGCCTCTTTGTCTGCACCATATCTGCGGACAGAATACTGATAAATAATTCACTCCTTAACCACAGAACAGACTCATTGACTGATCTCACTATGCCATGGAAGTACCCTTGGTGGTGACACAAAAGTGACATTCTTGAAACACATAACCACTATGTGAAACATTTCCAGTTCTTGATGGCAACAAATGAATAACAGCAGCCAAAGACTGGTCCAATAGATAACAGGTCATAGTAGTTATCCTCAGGCTGTATCTACTTGCTCTCTTGTCCAAAGCTCATTGACAGATATTTAGAGATATGGGGATATACCTTGAGTAACAAGACAGCTTCTTTCATACCAGCATTTGCTGTAAATATATTCTTCAACATCGCAGTCGTGGACTCTATCACCATATCTTCAAGTATGCTGTTGTTGTAATGAGGTGTAGGAAGAGCCACTCCATCTGCCACCAAGGCCAAAATTATACAAAATTATACGCCTTCCAATTCTGACAATATATGTAATAATTGCAGGCTCTGAATGGATCCTGAACAGAATCAGAAACCTCCATGGGAAGGAGCTATGAGTTAGTTTTGTCAAATCAATCTACTAAATATTTACAATTTGTAAGCTCGAAGTGTGAGAGAAAACATGGAGTTTAATGATCAAATCGTAGAAATGATAACCTCCATCATTGATACCAGATATGAGAGTGACACCATAATAGGTAGGAGGAGCAATTTTGTGATAGAATCTATCAGAAACATGTTTTGCAGCATATTTCTGTTCAACAGCAGACCTCATCCACAGTTAAGGTGGAGCTTAGAAGCATAGCAGATCAAGAAAAATGTCATGTGCCGTCTGAATTTGATAATCAACATCTTCTGAGATCATCAAAACTACTCATCAACAACACACACCTGGAGAGACCATATCTCGCATATTGTTTTTTGATGGAGAGAGCTTGTTACAGCTGAAAGTCTCATCACTAATTGTTGGTATGATACGGATGATAAATTTGGTGGTGACACTGCCCTCACCAGGACCTGGAAACAGAAGCAGCACAGGTTTCCTGGCATCTTCACAAAAGAAGCCCCACTTTATAGAGGTGATGCACACGCACTTTGCTAGATATTTTTTGAGTACTGCTAAATACAAGGCTCGTTTCACGTGGTATCGATGGTTCAAGTAGTCCTTCTCGTGGAAACAGCTCTGCATCCACGAAACACGAGGTTTATTAAGTCTCAGTCACAAGCCACGTGTAAGAAACATCCATTAGAGGATATGGATGCACTCTATACACACCTTCATAACAATTGCATTATATTGACTGATTGGTAGAAAGTAGCGAGCGGGTTTAAAGGTTAGAGTCATACCTTGGGAATCCTGATTGCAATGTCAACATACTGGAGAGGTTTCGCAACAGTTTGTAGAGCATAACTTCCCACAATCTCCACAGACTCCGGTGTCTTAAAATTAAGCCGACCTTTCTCTTCTGAAACTCTCAGATCTCTCGCAAACCCTAAAACCAGAGCCGTAGAAACCTGTATAGTGTACCAATAACACACGAACGATTACTTCAATTAACATACTCTGCAACAAAATAAAATACACTGCTGCATTGCACTAAGCGAAATTGAAGAGCACAGCTGGGAAATTCATCTGTTTGTATCCAACCTGCTTGTCATGAGCACTGAGGAGAGATTCCGTGACAGAGGCGATTGCAGCCTCTATAACCTTAGTCCGCGCATAGTCGACTTGCACTTCTTTGAGGAGCTCCTGAACCTTGATGTGGGCAAGCGGGGTGTCTGCCATTGTTCAAAGATTGATTGTTGTGTGGGATTAGGTGCAGTTGTGCCATGAATTGAGATGAAATTCAGTTACTCGCAATGCTTGCATGCGTTCCCACGGTGGGTGGGTCTGGACTATGTTAGGAGCTGGGAGAACTCCCAAAGCGCAACGCATGGACATACCGCCTGGCTTAAACCCTAAACCCTAGTGCGAGGATGAAACCCACTTCCGTCTTCATCCATCCAACATAAATGTAAAATCATCGCTACATTGAGGTAAGTACACTCTAACCTCCCTAATATCACGCCTGTGGCAACCAAAGTGCACGTCATATTAAGGAGGTCTGGAGTGTTAACATGGATGCATAATAATAGAGGATTATAATAGCATGTGACATTATGGAATAACATAAAGTCGACATTGTAATAATGACAATAATGACAATAATGACAATAATGACAACGGGTTTAGGGTCTAGGGTTTAGGGTGATTTGAATACTTTGGTGGTTTATTTTTTTAATACCAAAACCCATGCTATATAGGAGGGAAATGTGACAACAAGAAGGGATATTTAAACTGAGCACATATGTTTTCTAGGATTTCAGGATATAAGAGAGGGAGTGACATTACGGAAGGTGACATTTTGGAGGTTAGGGCATACGTCCAAATTATTCCCTTAGTCCACGTCCTTGAGTTTCACTTCTTTATTGTTTACAACCATGTTGGATTGGTATCATCTTTTTATGACACAATTTGTGTATCTATAATCATGATTTCACATTTTTTATATATATATGGACTTTTGCGTGTTTTCAATATCATTTGAGTCCATGATCCATGTAAGAATCTTCATGATTAGCTAAAATTTCCCTAGTATCAATATGGTTTAGAATGGTATTGACCCAAATTAAATGATAAATTGGGTGCCTATACAAAGAATCTTACCTTGAGAGATCCTCCAAATATGAATATTTGACTCGTATTACACTCGGGGAGTTCACTGCGATAATATTAGAAAACAACGTGCGGGAAAATATAGGGTAATTTATTTTCACAAAAGGAAAAACTTAGAATTTTCTTAGAAGCAATATAGGTGAGTATGTATGATAAAATTTGTATTATAAATAATATAGGCTTGATACAAATAACGCATATTTTTAAAATATTTGTAAAAATATACTGTAGGATTAAAGGATCCTAGGTTTTTTTTTAAATAGGGTGTCCTTTGTGTTCAGAGGCGGGAAGATTTTGGATGAAAAACTATGTTGATTTAGTTGAAAAAATGGGATGAAAGATTGATGAGGGTGGCTGACGGATTAGGGTTTAGGATAAATTGGGGGAGAACGTTGTTGGAGGATTAGGTTTTGAGAGTTTTTTTTCACTGTTTTGAGAGGTGGGGTTTGTGGTTTAGTGTTGGCGAGAGTTTTTTCTTCGATGTTGTTGACTTTTTGAGAGGTGGGGTTTGCAGGCGGCCTGTGCAGGTCATTCTCTCTCTCTACTTTGAGTGGAGGTCGAATCTTCATAACGACCACACAAATCCAGCTTTGGAACTCGTGTTTGCATGTAAGTCCCATTTCACTCCCAAGTCCTGAGTTCAGACCGTCGGTTGCCATCCGTTTGTTGTTGGTGTTTTAATTGTTTTTTTTGACACTCAGTACCATTGTGTTTAATTGTGCGTGTAACTTGATTGAGGAACATGGGCTGATTTTGTTGTTTGAAACTATTTATGAACACTCTTAATGTAAAACCTTATTGTGCCTTGGATTTTGGTGACTTAGTACTTTGAATGCTCTTAAACCCTTTGGAGCAAAATCAAATAATTATAATGAACATACCTAGCTTAAAATTAGAGCTTCATCAAATTTAAAAGTAATTATAGGGTCATTTAAAAAACAAGAAATTAGCAAATTATATAATAATACGGTACAAAAAATGAAGGATGGATAATTAAATACCCCTTGAATAAATACCCTTGTCACGCACGTGTATACATGTATACATGTCTAGTGAACTCCCCGAGGTATTACAATATTGAAACATGGGGTAGTGTGGAGTAAAATTATTTGGTAAATTCAAGGGAGATAGGAAAAATAATGTAAAAGGAGCTCAATTAGAGCAAACTATTTCATGTGATAAGAAAGACCATAGTTGAGGAGGTTAAAAACAACAAGGATTTGAAGAGACTATGTTATGATTGGAGAAGCAGCAACCCTAGAGATCAGCAGATGCATTATTGTGATTATATAGGCTATCTTCATCAAGAGATCAAATTAAATTCAAGGTTCTTGTGTAGGCAATTGATTTGGAAACATTTAAGCTCGTGAAGGATCAAGGTTTGATCTTTGTGAATTAAACTTACTCTAGAGTAGGAATGCTCATAAAACTCTTAAGTTATGGTTGAGGAGTGATTCCTCGAACTATAATATGAATAGTGATTGGAATTTGAGAGTGATCATCAATCCTAATTGAATTATGTTGTGATTGTGGTTTTGACTCAAAGTGATTTTTTGTAGATTTTGTAAAGCAATTTTTATATCCAAGTCAATGGTCTCTAAACCATTTTTGAACTTGTGTGATTTCAGTCATGAGAAGAGAAGGTGACACATGAATGATTATTGAGGGATTGTATGAGAGCAATTGGAGTGGTTGTGACAATTGTTTGCTGAAGAATTGAACGAAAGACGACCAAAGTGATTGTGTTGGTTGGTCTCTTGTCATGGATGAAGAACTTTTTATCGAGGAAGTCTTTGATGATTGTGCTCCATGAATGAATGTCTAGTTGAAATCCATTGTTTGGTATAGCTGCAAGGAAATGATGACAAAAATGATATTGATTTGAGTATTAAGTTGTGAATTGATTTGAGAATTATGTTGTGAATGACCTTATGAGAAGGATTAATTAAGGAATTTAACTTCATTCTCTCATAGGAATCATGAGAGAATACATTAAAATGTATGAAGAAGGTGAGAATAATTCTTGATTAAAAAAAACTATTATCTTGTTGGGGTTGAGAAACACATGGTCTTTGAAGAGATTGGTTTCGTTAGAAAAAGGGGTTTCATTGTAGTATACATGATTTACTCTTGAGTGCATAATTCAAGACTCTTGAAAGAAGTGTGTATCATAACTAAGAAAGGCCATAGACGTCCTTTTCAAAGGATGTTTATGGTATGTCTCTAAGTAATTGTTAATAAGCTTGAAAGTTGAAACTAACCACCACGTGAGTCCATTGATGTTGAAGAGGAAAGCCCAAACCAAAAAGACAACTATTCGTGAAAACAATACATACCTTGAGATAAGTACTTTCAAGTAATTAAGCTTTCAATGAAGGATGTAATTGTAATAGAATCTTTTTAAAACCTTAATTCATATTACATAATTGAGATAATGAACTACCACATGCTATAAATCTAAATTTATAATAAATGGGATGGATGCATAAGATATTGTAGATCAATAACAATAATTCATAGATTGAGCCTCGGATTAAAAGGATAATCTTAAGAATTGGTCCTTGGTCCTTGGTCTTTTAACCCTCTTGGTGTATTGATTGGTGTGACTTCGACAAAAGGCCATAGTCTAACAATACCTCACAGACAACTCCGACCACAATGATTGTACAAACTTTTCAAGTTACATTAAAATGATAATTTAATATGAGACAACTGACTATGTCAAAGTGCCCTTGGCTTTGGTAAAGAGACTAACATGGGATGCTTTATGCAAGACTATTGCCGATGCTTGTGCCTATGATTGAGCACCGCATATGGTCTAATTAAATGAATTCACTGCTAGACTATTAACTGGGTAAATACAATGAGATGTGTGACAATCACAAATGCATGTATTGAAGTCAAGAGATTTCCCACACCTTTTTTTGTATGAGTAAAGTGAATTATCAACCTAAAGTCTAAAGCGTATGAAATAGACTTCATAATTGTATTGATTAAACTTATATGAGACATCTAGACGATACAAAAGTCACCTTTTAAGTATTTCATAAGTGTTACACTAGGTTTATATCTTATCTAAATCTAAACTACAAGTAAATTCTTTGACATCATTATCGATGTTGATTGTTAATACCATACATTTACCTATATACTGGATCATTGTTAGTGTACACAAATGTTGGGTGGATAAGTATTGTAAATAAGCTCCTATCAAAGGGTAAAAATATCCAACTCAAATTTTATACCCACTACTAAAAGTTACCTTTAGTATTATAATTTATAATCTTCAAATTGAATAGTAAGAATGTTCAATTTGAATAGTCGTCACTAAAAGCTACACATTACGCAGTCAATTTCTGGCCAAAAAAACCTTGGGTAAGGTATTTGTACTTTAATTATCCAAGGTAATTAAAGGGTGTTGCATATGGATACTAAAATTAGTATATATATATATTTATTTATTTAACGAATATACCGCTAAAGACACCTAATGGAACCAAAATTAGGTTTATCTGCTAAAAAATAAGGTAGAGCAATATATAAATGTCTTCGTTGTGGACTTGATTTTACAAAAGATGATGAAAACGTAAATTCTCAACCATTTATGCGATGGAAGGCATCCGCCTCAGATAAACTAACCACCATGCAATGTTCCGCCTCTTTTTCAGCAATTAGACATCCTTAGATGAAAGAGGTCCAATCGCAGGATTGGACGCCCTGCCCTATGTTATAATGTCGTTTAGTTTTTTTGGGGGGTTTGATTTTGGTTCTTGAGGGCGAAACTCTCTTCCCAGCCTTTGATCTAGTATTGAGGAACTTAAGAAACACGCATCATTTGTAAAGGATGTGATGGGGTTATTTCATGTGGTTACTCTATTTTGTGTTTTTTCCCTGATGTTTGTCAAAGCTTTCAGTAGTTTAAGGAACTGGTTGGTGGGAGCGAGAAGTTTGGGATATGTTGGGTGTTTATTTTTCTTATCATACTGATCTCAAAGATTGTAAAGATTTAAGCTAATGGATGATCAATTTTTTTGAGCGAATAACATGATTCGATCCCGCAATGGGCGAAAGCCTGATGGAGCAATGCCGCATGGAGGTAGAAGGCCCACGGGTAAATCATTGATTTATGTTGGAAGAAAATAATAAAATGGCTAAGAATTCAAGAATCTATTCTTCATCCTAACTAAAGCCTTCCAAATTACTACCTATATAAGCAATAGCACCAACACATGGATCATTAGGCCAATTCTTAACAAGCAATATGAGCATTTGATTTGAGACCTCACACATCAAAATTGATTTATGCGTTTGCTAGTAATATGACCCCAAAATTATGATGGAAAATAACACACATAAAAGTTACTCAATGTAAGGATGCTTAATCTCTACTTAAAATTGCTATTGTATGATGTATAATCCACATTACACACATCATGCAGAATCAGACTTGAGCAAAACCACGAGCAACCCATAATCTCGATATATCAAATTTGGAAGGTGATAAGAGTGAAAGTTATTGGAAACAAAAGCAAGAAAAACTATTTGTTTTGGAGGAAGCAAAGTTATCATGAAGCATGTGTTGTGTTGGATGGAAGATATCCTAATGCAAATAGCGATTGAAATTAGGATCATATATGTAATGAGTAAGGCATTGGATGACAATACAAATAAAGAAAGAGAAGGTTGGCGGTGTCGCAACCCTTGCTAGTGCCCCTCAACTTATCATCATTGTTTCGCAACTCTAGCAGGTGTCACGAGTGCTAGCCCTGCACATCCTACACATGCCCATGATTAGCTCCCCATACCAACCTCCAAGCTCATAGCTTGGTTACCAAATCCTCCTACACATGCATTCGGGACTTTCCTTTTGGTAGGTAGCCAATGGTTAGGCCATGTGGACATTTTCCCTTAGCCGTTGGGGCTGGAGCCCCCAACAACTTCAAACCTTCATAACTTCATTGTTTGATCTCCTATTCTATCAGGCAACAAATCCATTGTCATCTACTCCTTGAGTAGATACCGATAGACTCCTCACTCACCCCATTCGGCAAGTATTGTGGGAGTTATGGTTGTCCTAACCTTGGAAGTCTTGGGCGCCACTCCTAGGTCACTACTCTCCTACCACAACGCCCCCTAGAGTGTTGGGCACTGTCCCACTCAAATTGCCACATCTCCCCAAACCCTAAACCCTAAACCCAATTCCTACAATAAGCAATAACTAGGAATCTCAAAAAAATATGCCATACCTAAACCCCTCCTATCATGGAGTATTGTGATGTGTTTTTCCATGCTAGGTCTATTGGAGTTTGCATGACTAGGAATTCCTTGTTGGTGATGTTTATGAATGTTTTGTATTCTCTTTCTCTTTGTGGGCAATGGTGATCTTGAGCATCCTTGGTAGTGTGTTCTAGGGAGGTGTTGGGATCCTCTGTATTTGGTGGTGATATGATTGGCTAATCCTTGATAGATTAGACCTAGTCGGATTAGGTCCATTGGGTGCAATCCCAGGTAGTTCACTTAGTGCATTTTAAAAATGGCGTGCGGCATAATATAGGGAGGATTAAATTCGTTTGACATGAACTTTATAAAATAATTCCACATACTGAAGGGTCCATTAAAATTAGACAATATCATTACAAGTAAGGTAGATGGGTTTAAAATGTGGGCCATTCCTTTCTTGTAAAAATCATATAGGGGCTAAAAGTAAGGATCCTAGGATGTATGTTTAGTAGGATCGATTTTGTACGCATGCCTCATGAGGGATGGATGAAAATTCCAACGCCCATTATTGATCGTCTTCCTGCATTGATGTTTGTAAAAAAAACACCTAGGATTTTGTTTCTTCCTCAAGTCCGTTGTGTTTGGGGCAACTTTTTGTTGAAGCTCCTCCTTGTTGAAGCTTATATTAACAAAATCCAGCAAGTATGTCTCGTTGTAGTTGGTTTAGAATCTATTTTGTGGAATCTCCTTTGTAGTTGTTTTAGGATCATGAACATTTTTCCTGCCTTGGCTCTTAGTGGACTTAACGTTGATAATGATTTTTTATTTTTTTATGTTTTATGTTTTGGAAGTCTAGAACTTTACATGTGGATTGAGAAATTTCTAATCAACTTTAGAAGCTCATTTTAAAATTTCATAAATAAGTGTCCATCCCATGTCCACAAATTTGTAGCATGTTGAACTTTATGTGATTGTTTGATGGTGCCTTTAGTATTCTCTTTGAGATCAATCCGAAGAACCTTTGAAAGTGGTTTTCTTTTGATATGTCATTCAAGTGAAAATATTTAATATTTGTTTATCCAAACCCCTTCTTTGTCGACCTAAATGTCTAAAATAAGATTTTATATTTGAAATGACATGATTATGTTAAAGAAAAACACTACATTCCGATTTGTTTCCAACACCTCAGAGAGTTCACCGTTCATTAAGATTAAAGTTTTGTGAGTGCGTGCATTACCTTCAAATTACTACCCTATATACAATAGCATTGCGAGAATACAAGAATCTACATACAAATGCAGAGAATACACATAACCTCGAATATATGTACTCTAAGTCCAAAATATATGCATTTGTGACTAGGATCGTATTTTTGCATTGTGTGACCTACTTAGTTAATACCTCTTTTGTCTTAAAGGGTGGACCTTTTGTGCACCCATGTGGGTACTCTATGTGAGTACTTCCCCAAGGTCCAACACATAGATATACGTAAGTTTGTATGCTCCTTACTTTACAAGTTTTTGGGGAATTAATACTCTACCAATGTACTTTTGCAAATCTCATACTTATCATAACATTCGTACACAATATTGTGGGCCACCTCACATTGAGGCAACGTGTGGTGGCACGCTCCCTCAACAATACAACAACTCTTGAATCTTCAACCACTCCTTGTGCACTTCTTATATCAATTCCAGTTGCAATAAAGATATCAAATCAAGGAATTTTGAGAAGGTATCTCCAAAGAGTCCGTTCTTACTAACCCACGAGTCCAAGGATTGGGATTCAAATACAATATAACATGATTAATGAAGAGGAGTTGGTCATTGCGTCGAAAAAGACTAAGAGCCGGGAAAGGATCTTGGTGTCTATGGAAGCTCTACAAGACAAAGTTTTCATTTGAGATATTTTTAAATAAAGAACAAAACAGTTGAAATAGCTAGAGATGTTTACAAAATATAATTTTTGATAGTGAGCACTACCAAAACTTGACACGAGCTCGCTTAAGAAGAGAAAGTGACTACCTAAATACCTATCAACACATTGATGCCCTAGATAAGCCTCCCAACTTCAAATACACGCTCCCCCATGATTCTCTCTCTTCCCATTTGCCCCTGAACTTTATAGGAGCCAAACTCCCTCCCCTGAAGACACCGCTCCCCGTTGCCGATGCACACAAAACTGATTGACCACGATACCATACCATACGTAACCATTATATGTAGGCATCGTAGTTGTTGATCCCAATCAAAATGTGGAGGAGGAGAAGGATGATGATGACGATGATAAAGAATGTATTATTGTGCATTGACCGCCAACCATGAGCGTGCAGCTGTTGATATTGTTCATGGTTTGCATGGCTCGTCCTAGAAGCTTGAGATGAGAAGCTCGGGGACCTAGGAGTGAGTGTTGATGCGACAAACCACGAGCATGTTACGTATACTTCCAGGAGTTCTGTTGCATGGGACAAGGTTGGTTCGGCTTCAACTCTAGACTTGGCTCATTGTTGTGGCTCTTACCGATAGCCTAAAGGCCACTTTGAACTCAAGAGAAAGTTGAGCCAAGTGCAAAGCAAAAAAATTCTTTCGTGTTGATGCGGACCAATTCTCACTTCAGATTCTCTTTTGGTGAAGGCCCACTAAGCTCACAAGAGCCAAAATCTTATTTGCCACCTAGGTGGTGTTTCAAATGATGGGGAGTTCTTTGAAGTTGAGCCACCTATAAGAAAGACACCACCAAAAAGCCCTATTGTAATTTGCGTGTATGACTCGACCCACCTTTTTGTTTTGTTTTAGTTAGTTGGTTTTTTTGTTTAAAAAAAATTTGAAAAAAATAAGTTTGGGAAATGAAAAGGTTTATGGGACTTAAACGACATCAAGATGTGTCAAGAAAAACCTCAATTTCTTATAATAACGGAGTGGAGTGGTCTTCGTGAGATAGATGCCAATAGCAACTTGATGGTCCAATTGGGAAAAAACTCGGGACCGTACAATGTTACATTATGAAATAGGGAAGTATGCCCATATCTAATGGAGTTCTAGTGGGCCAAGAAGGTGGCCCAATGATGGACTCTTGAACCAAATTTTCTTGGCCTTGGCCCTCTGTCAAAATGGACCTATGACCTCAATATTTGTTAGTTTGGACTACACACTGTCACATTACAATTCAATACCAAAAGGCTATTATTGAAATGCACCCTAACATTTACCTTTGACTCCTTGGCCCCTAAATGCCCAAGTGGCCAAGAATGACCATGTCTTCTTCTTCTTCTTAGATAATTTGTCTAATGGTTGGGAGAGGGGGGGGGGGTTGCGCTTGGTCAAATTAAGTCCCTTACTAGCTTCATTGAAATGATGATGTAATGTGTTCTTGGATTTACCCTTCTTTTTGCAACAAGAATTACCTTATTTGAAGTTGATGTGCTCTTCATACAATTAGTTTTTATGGCTATTTTGAGCCATTTTGGGGATAATTTTGGTTTGCATATGGGGCATCTATGGATGCAATACCATTTAGTGATGAGGCCAATTGAGTTATAATTATGCAATGCTTTAATTTTGTTGTGCCTAGACATTGGTAGAACATCCATTGTTAGGATCACTGCATGAGATGACCAACAAGCTTATCCACCTATAGGAGAGAATGTGGGCAATGGTCTGATATGGGTATCTACTCTTGATATAGTGTGAATTTTAAAAAATGTACGTTGAATAAGAAAAATATATTGATAAATTACAAAAAAATAGATGGTGTTATAGATGGCATGGCTACAATTGCATATACAATGTTAAAAATGGAATTTCTAGCACACATAAAGTGAGTTATACATAAATCATGTATAGTAAGACACAATTTCGGGGTACCCATATCAAACTAGTACCTCATAACCTTTAGACAAAGCAATGCATCTTAATGGAAATCATATTAGTTGAGAATGAAAATAATTCAAAGTTTAGGCATTAGATAGGTTCAAAGTTTTTCGTTTAGTTTAAATTCATTCCAAACAAAATTCATCCCATCATACATATTTTGTTCCAAAGCATTGTGAGTTTTTTCCATGGGGTTGTCCAAAATGATCACCTTGCACGCGTTCACATTATTGCCCAAATCTATGACACACATATGGTCAATGTTTTTGGAAGGCTCTTCTTACCACAAGACCCACCCATATACGATTGGATGTCCAATATCATTATAGGATTGCATATGAGAATCGGTCTCATTTTTAAGAATAATCTGGGTTTGAGCATTAACATTTTTAGTGTTAAAAGCTTACAATTTACGCATGAACTTAGCATTTGCATAAATGTAATTTGTAGTAAAAATTTGAAGGAATTTGCGACTCAATGGCTTAAACATTGAACCCACTTGAAGTATAAGGAAGAAGCGTATGTCCTAGAAACCCTTCCTCAAGTGGTTGGTATCTTCTAGATACTAACCACTTTAGAACGCATAACTAGGATGGTTGTAATTGCTTCATAATGGTCTTTATAATATGCTGTAAATTTTTTATGCACCTACGTTTATCTACACACATTGCATAAATCATATATATATTGGTCACCCAAATAAGCTTGGAAGTGAATTTGACATGTAGAATGACAACAAGGATTGATACTACCTATGTCACTTAATGGGATATGTTCCAAATCATTCCACTTCTGTAGGAATACTAGGTATTTGATGTTTGCAACATTGTCACCTTGAAGTTGCTTGAGGCACCTCACCATAAGATATGTGTACCTAAATGCAATAGCCTCCTAACTCTGCCACTTACTATTGGGCCTTAATTCTTTGTTAAACCAAATTTAACCTTAAACCTTAAATTTATTGAAAAGGAAAACAAAAATAAAGTGATGTGTGACAAAGGTTATTAGATATGTGTGGTATGTATTGGGTCATGTAAGAAAATGCAAATCTTCTATTTGGTTTTTTACATAAAATATGTATCTTCTCATTAAAATGTTTATATGAAAGTGGACTTATTTTTTACACATTTAACTAACATTATGAAGAGGAAATCTTACACTCCCTTGTATGAAGTCCTTGTGGTCTTTGGTCCTTCAATGGTTGAGATTCAAAACGGGGCTAACACATTGTCTATGACAATTTAGGTATGTACAACATGCATGTAGGATATGATATATGAAGGCCAACAACATTACACAAACTAGGATCCTAAACCCAATACCACCTGAAAACCTCAAAAAAATTAATATTAATTTTTTTGAAGAAAACTCCATACAAATCAACGATTTAATTACTCTTCTTGAAAACTACGATCATCTCATAAATAACCAATGGCAAAATGCATGCGACTCACTCGACATCATAATAAGAAAAATTTCACAAAACATAGAAGAAACATGTAGTGCAACTCCAACATCACAACTTACAAACCGTACGGCCCAACAAGGCGGCTTCTTACTACGTAAACTAGCTAAATCATGGAAAGAACACCTAGCCACATATCACCTAATTATGAAAATTATATACATTACTAAAACCGACCCAAACTGGCAAACACATCCAATACTAAATAAAATACATAACCACCAACATGTACAAATTCCCAACCCACCCACAACAAATACCTTACTAAATGTATGGATAAACGAAATAACAGTCATTGCAAAAACCGCCAAGAAACAAGCCCGAGACATTACTACAAAATACACTAAAGAATGCATACTAAAAACAATATCAAAATATAGATAACTCTATGAAAAAAATCCTAAAAAAATAAACATGAAAATCTTCAGAAACTCCGAAACTTCAACCCTAGACTCTATCATTGATAGACAAAATAACATTTTAACTAGTCCCGAAGACATCGCAAAAGAAATACACATACAACAATCCATTAGTAATCGTTCCACAGTTCCTACCTATCAACATCAAACAACACACCCACAACATTGTACGTGTAGAATATGACAATACCCATGGCACGACCTCGACGGCTTCACCATAGACCAACGTGGAGAACCTCAAATCCCATTACATACATACTTCAATCCGGAAACATATGACCTATGCCTCAAAAACTTGGGTAATAACAAAGTCCATGGTCTAGATAAAATCCCCAATTCAATCCTAAAAAACATGCCACCATGTTTTCACAAACTATTGTTTTTATTCTTCAAACACTGCTATAAACAAAAACAAATCCCTACATCATGGAAAACGAGCCTCACATTTCTACTCTATAAGAAAGGTAACCCATCACAACTTACAAACTACATACCTATTTCTCTAGCCAATACCATATATAAACTTTACACAAGCACTTTGACATCCATCCTTTCGGTCTATGGAGAAACACACCAAATACTATACGATAGCCAAGAAAGATTCAAAGCAGAGAGAAGAACATCCAGACAACTCCAAGTACTCATTCCTGCATTAGAAGATGCAATATTCATAAATTATAATATATACATTCTATACATAGATTTCAAAAATGCCTTTGGCTCCATTGACCACGTTTGACTCCTAGCTATAATGAAGGATCTTGGATACCCAAACGATGTCATAAACCTAATTGAAAACATATACTCACAATCCACTACCACATTTATTGGAGAACACTTTGGTAAAACACAACCCATTACCATTCAAAGATAAACAATACAAGGAGACACCCTAAGCCCATACCTATTCATCATATTCCTAGAATCCCTCCTTAGATGGTCATAACAAGGAAATAACGGATACACATTCGGAACATCCAAAGTAAAAGTCTCCTCAGCAACATATGCCGATGACTTAGCAGCAATTGCCAACAGATTAAAATCACTACAAATATAACTCAACAAACTTGACAAATCTTGTGAATGGGCTGGCATGGATCTTGGAATTCCCAAATGCGTAATTACTGGATGCCCGAACAAATCCAAAGTGAGCCCCCTAGCATTAAAAAACTCAAATTCAAGCTACCAATATAAACTACAGAAACGAACTTATACCACTCTTGAGTCAAAATGAACCATACACATACATGGGAATAAACCTCGCCCCCTCACTAAAATGGAAAACACAAATATACACCACCACTATCAAAGTTATAAAGCAATGCAAGGACCTTGTAGCTTGTCCAGCTACTATGAAACAAAAAATTAATATAGCAGACACAGTTATACGTGGTGAAATCGCATACAACTTCTACGTTGTACCGTACTCCCTACCTCCCATAAAAAAAACTTGACAAAAAATCATAACCCTCCACAAAACAATATGTGGAATACCAAAATGCACGTCAAACATAGCCACGCAACTCCCTCATGACTTATTTGGAATAGAAATTTTTTCACTAAAAAATGCCTACTTACGATGTATAGGCGAGCAACTACAATATGCCCTTAATGACACATGTAGACTTGGGAAAATCTACAACGGACTACTACAATTTATACTAGCAACATTTGGTGGCGCCGAAGAAATACCTCGTATCAAATACCACCATTGTATCCGATCACCTATAACTAGAACATTATTCTTACTTAAAAAAGAAGTCGGAGTTCACCTAAAAAGCACAATGGACAACTTCATATTTAACACCTCCCCTCTTGAGAACTTCTGGATGAAAGAAGCGCAAAACATGCATGGCCTAAATCATAAAACTTCGCTTAAATTACTACAAAAACTACTACTGCACAATATTACTGAACTAGGGCAAATCACTCTACCCAATGGCCTTAATATGATGAGCCCAAATGATTTTGAAAACTATCATTCCAACCCTACCAAACTAATCAAAAGCGCACTAAACATTGCTTAACAACTATTATGTCACCCCTCTTGCCCCCCGCAATGTCAACACCCATGCCCGCACCATTACTCCCCAAAAACCCTAAAAGACAACTACATCATAATAAACCACAACATTCTGCCCAGACAACTTGATCCTCCAACTCACCCCCCAAATCCACCTCACCCACACCACCCACCCCCACCAAGAGAAGTTTTTAAAGACCCTAGACAATTCCCTATCCATACAATCATTGACCATAAAAAACGACAATACACTAACTCCAATGGAGTAACGAAAAACGACACATCATATCTATGCCAATGGATAATAAGAAACAATAACACCTATAACAAATGGCGAACCCAAAGAGACTTATTCCCTTGGTACGACGCTAACACTTGTGCACATAATACCGGACTACTAACTCAATACTACACCAAAAGACAACACAAACACTTCTCGAACTTAATAAACGCCCACTTTACCACAGAACAACAACGAGATACGAGATATGTTACCCCCGCAACAATTATCCCATTGGCACATATTTCTATCAATGAATGTAACCCCGAAAGCGATATAGAAACCACCACCAATACTATCCAAACACACTTTGATGTTGCCCACATATATGAAGACAATGGACGGCACCTCACCACCATCCCCAAAACTAGACTACATTGGCTATAGAAACAATACCAACTCGCAAAAAACACCCCACACGGACTAGAACCACCCACACAACTATTTGAAACTGAAATGGTATGGTTATACCAAAGATACAAATACCGTATTCCTAAAAACAACCCTCTAAAACTAGCCCAATACACAATACCAACTCCAATATTAAACTTTCTCACTACATCATTCAACATCAGCCATTCATACTTTTCATACCCAGTCACATGCCCTACACAACTCAATCAATTTTACTCTCCATTTTCACGAGATAAAATATTTGGATCCTTAGGGAAAGCCTTTGACCATAAATGGAAAGGAATAGGCTATGCCCACCCCAATAATGCAACAGACCTACAACATGTTATACATTGGGCCCGTCTTGCCGCCAAAAACGACTCAAGTACCATCACAATACTCATCTCACCTTATACAAACTGGTACCAAAACTTCAACCCACACTCCAGCCCATTCCTAGACACACATATTATCGCCTACTTTGCTGCAGATACTATCACATATGAAAAACCTACTATACCACCAGAACTTAACATACCTAGGAAAGAACTTTCTACACTACAAATACTCTGCATACACCACCAAAATAACTACATAGGAACCTATGAACAACTAAATCAACTCACCCATATTGTAAATAATTTCTTAATACCACAACTATATACACAAATTGCCACACATACCCCCCCGAACACACTTGTCAATCCTAACAAAAAGTGGTCCAAACTAACTTATCCCAATATCCCCCACACTCAATGAAACACCTATGCCCCAACTACCTGCCTACCAAACTAACTTACCATTCAAATTTCATCCACAATTTAGTTATTACATTGACGGTTCATTTTAAAAACCTAAACTAATCTCCCCGGGATTATGGAGAAAAGAAACAGCAGGATATGGCATTTATAGCCCTAAAGGGCCTAGCATAGCCAAAAGACTACATGGCCACTAGAATATCCTACGGGCATAAATGATGGCCATCCATAAAACAGTACGAATTATCAATACCCTATATCCAAATGAACCCGCATACATATTCACCGATAGCCTAAATGCACTATATCTACTAAACACACAAATTAAACATCCCACACTACACAATAGTCATACCTACCAAGTCACACTTGCCTCCATGGTACAATTGCTCCAAAATTGTTCCCAACCAATCACATTATACAAAATTAGAGCACATGTTAACATAGACGGCAACGAACAAACAAATAAATTAGCAAAAGAAGGACTGGACCTTACCCATAGAAGTGCCACACACCCATACGAACACGCCCATGCCACACCTTACTACTACCAAAAAGACGAATGGCCCTCCATGATAGACACGCCAGACAAAGGCCCCGTTAGATTTCTAGAAAAACAAATCAAAAAATATGACAGAATAAACAACTTAGAAACTATGGCCATACAAACTTCCAATATTTGTATATGGACAAGCAATGAAGACATTGACAAAGAACTTTCCAATGAATTTTGGAATAACCCTACTATTACGGACAAGCAAAAATCATGCCTTATCAAATTTCGCACCGGAACCTATATGGGCCAAGCTAGAAAACAAACCTTCTTTGGTAGACAAAGATTCCCTACCATCACTTGTCCTATTTGTAATTCATACGAACTTGATACATGGCTACATGTACTACTCACATGTAGGCAACAACATATACACTCACTACACGTCAAAAGACATAACAAAGCAGTATGGGAAATCAAAAAATTACTAATTTCTTCCTAAAAATCCCGATGCTACACTCTTATGAACGCTAGTACCTTTAATGACAACCCCCAAGAAAACACCGTCCCTAACTGGCTATTACCCTGTACATGTAGAACCCAAAGATGCCACTGTAACTCTCGATTTAGACCTGACATTCTTTGCGTTAAAGGGTTACCATATCAAAATGAACCCCCCCCCCCAACAAATATAGACCAAACACTTACCATACAATTCATTGAATTCACATACTGTAATGATAGATTCTCATCAGAAACACTAGAAACTAAAGCCAACAAATACAAACCACTGATAGAAAACATTGCTGCTTTAGGTTGGAAAATCGATCCACTCATTGTTATTACAGCAGGCGCCAGAGCCGCAACACACGTACATTCCATCAATGAAACTACTTGAAGACAAATTTAAACTACCTATGTCATCCATCCGAAATACCTTCAAAAACATCAATACCATTGCCATACAATAACCCATGTCCATCCTCCTCCACAAAAGAAGACTAGAAAACCACCAACCTCTACCTCAAATACAAGACCCCCCCTAGCTGTACCAAAGTTATATTTGAAAAACGTCAGATGTCTCCACACAACAATGAGTTCATAGCCCGACGTCTCAACTTCGCACAAAACAAACCCTACATCGATTAACCCTTATTTATTTATATATATATTCTATTTTTGTTACTGGTTACTTACAGTGACTATAGTGTAGACCTACTCTCGAAAGGGGGAAGTAGTTCTTTACTTCTATTCCTATGTCCCGTGGACATAGGTCTAGGGGTGGAACGAACATACACTTCATTCACGTCGGTCCCTACCGGGGGTCGAAGTTTCTTCTCTCTCTTCTCTGATATATGAAGGTCATCATCTTATAAAAAACAACTATAGCACATGGAGATTAGCATTACATTGCGGGGGGACACATGTCATCATGGGTTGAAATGATTCAATTTTGATGTCTAGGGGATGGGGGTGGGGGTGAGGAGGGCATTGAACGGAGCCCATATTGTATCATGTGGGTGTACAAAAGAGTATCTAACAAGAGCATGGGTTACATAATATACTTATGGGATGAAAGTGTGTCCATCTAGTTATTTGAAGAAATGAATAGGGTAATATGAATTTATGGGAAGAGGGAGTTTACCGTAAGACCTCCTAAGTTTCTCAAATGAGGAAAGTTATTTTATCCAAATATAAATTATATGGGCACATGTTGTCATTGTCATCCCATGTCATCCAAAAAAACAAAGCATGTATATTAATAGAGGCAATGTACTATAGGAGTTCAAAATTAGTGCATACATACACGAGGGTATTATTGAGCCTACAATTTGTAGTTGTAGTATGCTTTTGGTCATAGAATTGAAATGGGGACATTTAGTAAGGGTTCGTACATCCTAAGGTGTACTGAAATTCTCTCTCAATCATGAATCATGATTGAGTGTATATTTAGAAACACTTAATAATAGCCATTCTAAAATGGTTATTTGGACTTTCTAGATGTAGTTATCATAAGCATAATTATTGGTGGATTTGTTGTCAAATTATGTGGTTCACCTTAATTCTCATCTTAATGTGGTCCACTATAATGTAAGGTAAGAGACTAAAGTTAAGAAATAAAGGTAAGAAATAAGGCACACCAATTAAAGATAAGAAACAATTACAATATAAGATTAAGAACAAGTGTTGGCTAGTTGGGCAAACACCCGCCATGTTGGTATTGACCACATTGGGCTCCATGGGTATAGGGTATGATTCCAAGGGCGGAGTCTAACTTCAAGTGATGGGATTGAAAGTATGATGTGGGCCAAAGATGTGGATGGGTTGTGTGGGGATGTGTGGGGAGGGGGTGGCGGGTGTCCCCCTCCCACAAAGTAGGCCACACAAAGGGAGATGAGGAGGACTTTAGGTGAAAAGGAAGGAGGTAATAGGAGGAAAGATGAAGGTACTAAGGGGGGAAGGTAGGGGAATGGTTCAACGATGGGGTTGCTAACTTGAAAGGTGGTTAGGTATGAATCAACAAAAAGATCACCACCTTGAGAGGTGCTTTAACTAAATCAAGGGAATAAAAACAAAGTTCATTTTAGTGTAGCAACATATTGATAGGCATTGTACTAAATAGTATTTTTATATCTTTGAAGTCAAAAATTGATGCCTAGTAAAGATCATGCCCACCATCACAAACCCACCTTTAAGAGAGACATTGTGATTCTTTAAATGAAGAGTTTTCCTTCAAAACTTATTTGTTCTTCACCAACAAGCACTCTATCTTGTAGGTTTTATTGAAGTGTCCTCACAAACATCAAGCTTGCTTTTTAACTCTCATCCCCTTTGGATGGAATAGCATTATAAGATCACCTACTCTTCGTTTTACTTTTATGATGAATACAGTCTTTTGAACCATCCTAGGTGGAGATGTCTGCATGTTGAATGTAATTCATAATAGATTTACATCATATGGGTGAAAGCATAATTTTATAGGATTAAGTCATTTAAGAAACCTAAAATTTTAAAGGATTGCTTGGTTGAGGGTTTACCAGATTGTCAAACATTGAAAGGTTAGTACATCATGTGGCAGTGTGGCCATTGTGTCCTTCCACTCACATATGAATTCCAATATTTTGGTTCAAATTGCAAATTCATGAACTGGGATGTATATTGTACTATGTATATTGTTCATTGGCTTTGTAGTTATTCAAGTTTGAGGGACAATTTGAGTTTAAAATTTTGCTTATGCCTACCCCTTCTTTAAAAATGCCCAATTGTCAAGGAGATCAACACAACATAAATGAGCTCAATACACTCTTGATGCAAAAACCATGGTAATATGGAACTCCGATAAAGCTCATGTATGCTGGACACCACAAATCAATTCGGTTTGAATATGAAGGAGGTTCTCAAAGCTACACTAAATTAGTGCACATGTGGAAGACAAACATGGAAATAAGTTATGTAGGTGACTATAATTGTTAAGTAAGGGTGGAATTAATGTGGGCCCAAGACCCCAGGTCTTCTCCTAACTCTTCTTGAACTTTCGACCAACACCAAGTTCTTGAGTATTAGTTCAAGGACAAAAATAACATAAGGTAAAATAGTCACCCACATTGATTTCCTACTAGTGACAATCAATGTGGCCCAAACTAATTTTTACCCTAAACTTTGGCATGGGTTGCAAATTAATGTTGCTTCTAAGGAATTGTTGTGGCCCACACAAATGGGACATTTTAGTGTAAATTGTAATGGAGACCAAATGGTAAAGTCTACGATAGTCTAGTACACATGAGATCAAGAGGTTGAGTTTACAGGCGCAACAAAATCTTTCCAAAATCATCTAAAACTATTCCGTCCAATTCAATAAATTATTAGAGAAAACCGACACACCTCTTATGATAAATCTCATCGTACGAATGACCTCTTTGTGTAACAGGATTCTTCACAAAAATGCTTAGTCGTTGGCGTGGACAAAATCAAAAGATGATAACGGAAACATGATGTACGTTGGTATTGTTGGGCATCGGTGACTGCCCGGAGGCAAAACGTTGGGCGTTTAGGGGCGGGCGGGCTAGGTGGCAGCTGGCTACTGGACATTGTGCAGGTCCAACTGGTTGAGTGGGAACTGTGGGGAGAAAGCAGTGATCCTTGAAGAATGTAATGAATCAAAATGTGGCTACTAAATGCACGGACATTGAAACACAACAAAGCTGGTTTGGCATCAAAACTCGTCCCTAGGCATGGAACTGGTCAGGTGTGGATGAGTTCTCAATTGATGGATGGATGTATTTCATCCATCGTTGGCTGGCCCTGCAGGGTGCTTCATAGGAGGCTTATATACAGTATGTGATCCTGATTCCTAACAAGGTGCTCAGCTGCGACTGCTCTATCTTGCTCTCGTGGCTTCTTCGTGATTCTTAGGACGTAGTGATGAATATGGTTACGTGAGCGTCGTCAGCATCAAATCTGCTTCACTGTGTCGACGCTTTCCAAGTTGAGAATTCTCATCCGTTGCAAGCAGCTCGTTTCGCCCTTGTTAGTGATCACATCACCAGTGCTGCTGCACGGTTGCACATTCAGCTCGATCGTCGGATGAGTTATTAGTCGATCGGGTTTTATCACAATTAAGTTGCAGTTGCTGCCGTCATCCGATCATGGAGGCCGTCAGCCTACCGCCTGGCTGCGATGCCCTGGGATTCAGTTACGATGTGTTTGGACACTACGCCAGCCTCAAGAGCGTCAAGCAGCCCCTCTTCGAGTTTGCGCCTGGGACGGTAGAAGTGGAGTTGGGAGGAAAAACTTGGTTCATTCCCGAGGATTTCACGTTCGAGGAGATCGATTCAGTGCCTGAGAAGACGATCATCTGCGAACGTACCCAAGATCGGTACTCGAGGGCACTCGCGGCGAGCTGCATGAATAAGCCGGAAAGTGGTGGCGGCTTCCATTTCCACGAGTCGATTGATTCTGCGTTCTCCGACGCCGTAACCCATCCGGGCGATTCCTGTTACACGTCGGTTTTCGCGACCGTGTGCAAGTGGAAGTTTGGCCTGGAAGACAACGTGCACAGGCTTCGCAAGAAGCTTGTGCCCTCAGTCAAGGTAGATCTGATGAGCATGCCTCCCGTCGAGCTCTTCGAGAATTACGGCACGCATTTCCTTAATGAGGTCATGGTGGGCGGCCGCGCCAACTACGTTGCCGTCACGCACAACGTCCGCGATTTCGAGTCCACTGACGAGATCCGTAAAGCGGCCGAGTGCTCGTTCAACAAGATTACGGGGCTAGTCAGGCTTTCGAAAGAGCAAGACAAGCTCGTCGCCCACTTCCGGCATCACAGCAGAGGTGCCCACCTGTTCACCACCGGTGGGACCAGCTCACCCGACATCCGCGACCCTGCGGAGTATACCAAGTGGAAGAATTCGATCAACGACCGGCCCGTGTTCTGTGCGTTCACGAAGACCTGCACTAGCCTATTGCCGATCTATGAGCTCGTGGATTCACTGCAGCGTCGGAAGGAACTGGAAAACGCCGCCAAGCACTTTGTTCCCGTGTCTGTGACAAGGCCCGCAGTTGTTGGTTTACACATCATCTCATCCTTGCGCGAGGACGACCCACCGCCATACCTTTATAACAAGGTGAACTGCGACCTCAACGAAGGCGCCGAAGGCAACGAAGATAACGAAGACAACGAAGGCACGGACGACGCCGCAGGCAAATTGCTTTACTTGTGCTACAAGAAGCTCAGAGTCTCCGCTTCCGGGCGCCGCAAGTCGGATCCCAAGCCCATCACCGACTTGCACATCGTGGCGGGCGAGACGTCCGATGTAATGTGTCCGCCAGGGTACACGATGATAGACATTGACCTCAATAAGGGTGTCGCTGGGAACTTCATCTACTTGTGCTACACCACAGACCCAGCCAAGGCCAGGGAGAAAGACAAGGATGGGTTGCCCATCCGGAGCATATGTGTCATATCGAGTGACGACCCCAACATTCCTGCACCTTACGGGTTCACAAGAATCGAAGTCGATCTCAATTACGGCGCGGGAGGCAAGCGCATCTACCTTTGCTATTCTCGTCATGTAGATTCGGAGCCTTGATTGAAGCTGATGATCTCGCAAGTCGGTGCTAGTCTTCAGGATATCTCTTATACAATGAGTGTAAGGGTAAGTTGCCTAAGTAAGCAATATGTGGCAGCGAAACAAACAACACGTGACGACTTGCATGCTGTATCGACCTTACTGATCCCACCACCCATCCCTCCGCTATGTGTCGGTATGGAACATGCCAAATCTAGGCCTTGCACAAGGCATTGTATCCAGTAGTCTGCTGTGGACTGCTGAAAGTTCCTAGTCAGTTGTTTAAGTACTCTGCTAAGTACACATGATATAATTATCATATACTGATTACTTGCCAACATGTGTGTTTTATCACATTGGAATACACCCCTCACTAGTTTCTGGTGCATACTATAATTGATTGTGCAATCCAGTGTCCAGGGAGAGTTTGGACAAAATCAGTCGAGATACAAGTCTTTCATTCTCCAAGTCCAACCGGTTACATGTTGAAATCTTTTCGGTTTTTTCTTTATTAATCTAGGATACAATCTATAGTTTCCTTTAAAATGATCAGCAATTTGCCTAGATTTTTGAACTTGAACCAGTTATTTCTCAAACTTTTAAATCAGTGGTTGGATCTTTCCGTTTGTAGGTGCAGTCAGACTCTATAATAATTAATTAATTTTATTACTTGTATTCCAGTGAACATTCATTTCAGCATGAGACACTAGACAAAATCTTGTCCATTACAACCATATGTTGGGAGTTGACCATTGTGACTCGTGGCGAAGAAATGCATAAATAAATCATTTTGGTTGTCAGTCCAAAATTTTTGGCTGCCGAAATAAAAGTACAAGTCAGAGTAACCAAAGCTTCAAAATATAGTAAATTGATAATAAATGAGTTCAAGAATAGTGGCTGGGTTGGTTTAAATTCGTCCCCGTTCACTGATCTGAAATCTGCAATGTCCTTGGAAGGCAATAATACCAGTTTTCCTGGTTTGAATACAATGTACTATAATACACGACATTTCATACAGATTTTTCTTCGTTAACTCTTATAAATGAAAAAATTAACAAGGCTAGGGTGTGCGGTGTAAATTCCTCTTCATCCACTAGCCTTGATCGGATCCGGAGTCATTATTGTTTCTTCTTTGGATCTTCTCGGAGTACAACTTGCAGAACCCGCGCGCTCAACCGGGTGAGCAACCCACGCCCTATCTCGTTCACCATGTCTGACAAGCCGGGCGACTCAGCTAGCCGCTGAAGCTCAGGAACGGTGCGATCGAACTGTTGCCGAGTGCGGTTGATCTGTTGGCGAACACCATCCACGCGTGTCTGTATGGAGGAGGCAAACTGTGCCGGGATCTCCCAGGGCGCCCAACCTTGTTGTTGCTGACCCCCCTCAGTAGCCACATCAGAATCCACTCGGGCAGGTGCATCCTGTGGCCTCCCATTAGTGTATGTTAATTTTGCAAAATATTATAACATAAGTAACTGAAACTAGAACCACCTTTTCAAAAGAGAGTCAAACGCAGGTATACAGGTTATTTAGGGAGGTAACTTCTAGAGGATAAAAGCAATGGACAAGTGGCAGTAGAGGTTCCAAACTAGGGTAGTCTTTGATCTCATTTTTTTTTGTAAACACTAAAAAGGGAGGAGAAAGAATCTAGGATTTCAAAAAACAAGGTCCACCTTTCACCCTTGCTTACAAGCCTTTACGTATGTTAAAGAGTTGTTGCCAAACAACAAATGTGTGGATTCTTAATGTGGGGGGATAGCATAAATACACTGAGAGTTCCTATTAATGTGGGTGGAGAATTAGTATGGAAATTATTAATGTGGGCCACTCGTATTGTCTAGGCTGGTTGGATATGATGTGGGTCCACCACCCTGGATCTTTCCCGAAATTCTTCTTCAAGACTTCCGACCAACATCTTGCATAAAGTAAATAGTCACCTTACATCAAAAGTAGCATAAAATAAAATATCCACCTTTATCAATTCCTAGGAAAAAAATTCATGTGGCCCATGGGTTGGAAATTAATGTGGGCTCTACAGAATTATAGTAGCGCACACTAATAGGACCATTTAGCGTACTTAATCTTATGATCGACTTCAAATCTCATAATCAGCAGATTGTCAAAAACTCTCCTTTTTTGCCAGTTTCTTAATAAAGTTTTGAAATGATGAAATCGCCTAACCTCACTAGATTTAGTATAATTTAGGATGACTCACATTCTATGCAAGTTATTTCATGGAAATGAAATATTGCTATGACAGTGATCATCACTTTGTGGTACTACAATAAAGTGAAGAAACATACACTGTTCCCAATGCCTTGTAACAGAAGCGCCCGTTGCAGGGCCTGGCGCTCGGCCAGGTTGAGTGGAATAGCTCGGTCGAGAAGAGCCTCGGCTTCTTGACGCGAGATTTGGAGTACTCCTGCGATTGAGGCAGCAGCAGTGCGAGTCGCACTCAGTCCAACAGCCTCGATAATCGGGATGAGGTCATGGATGAGTGCCCCTCGTACTCCGTATGCCTGTGTAGAGCAATATGCATACATCAAGTTCAACATAGACGTAAGAGCAAGCCCACCCATTGCGGTTTACATATAGTCTAGGAGGCTGTGATTCATGAGCTCTTTACCATGTCTTTTTGCAAAACAACGTGAAATCAATTCCCTGAAAGCGAATATATATACAGCGACAGGTGAGAGAATGCACAAAATCCACATCTGCAAACGTTAAAAGCGGATGGATGAGGGAGGATTTGTTATGTGGATATGGCAATGGGTGAGCTTGTTCTAAGTAATTGTTGCTGAGCATTGAAGAATGCTGAGTATATGTTGCAGGACTTGAGAATCAAGAAGAAGTTCTCTCACCTGCTGCTCTGAGACAAGCCAATGCAAGAAGGACCAAAGCTGCTCCTCTCGAATGCCTCCAACTTTGCGTCCCTCTCTTATAAGATCCTCAAGTCGAGCCCACCTGCATATATTCACCCATGAGTATACCAATAGCAGAAGAAAAGATAGTCAACAACAACAACACTAACAAAATAGTAGGAAGAACAAACAGAATCGGAAGTAGCATTCTGACTGAAGTAAATTTGAAGCAGTTGTGTGCAGTGGAATTGAGGTTTGTTGCATGAAAAGTAAAACAAAACAACTGATTTGAATGCAAGGCAGAGTGAAGTGTGCCTTGACCTGAATGAGCCATCCTTAATAAGAAACTCTTCCAGGGCCCCTCGAAGCTCTTCAGCCTCATCAGTCAAAAGTCTCTTTGCAATGTATGGGTAGGCTCTAGCTATTAACTGCACACTCCCAAGATTAAGTCAAAGTCATTTCAGATGCACCATAAGACTAATTCATCCCCAAATGACTTGGGGTCCTAACATGGTTTAACAGCATCATGATGCAAAGCTTACAAGCTCAGAAAATATTTGGTTCTAACAATCATCAACATTGGTTGATTAGCAGCAACTTCATTATTTAAAGCAAAGGGATTTGAGTATTTGAAGCCTCTCATCGTGGATCATCTTACTTTTTGATAAATATGCTGGTCCTTTAGCTGTAAATCCTGGTGAGAACTGTACATCACTCTATAAAGGAACAGAAAGCACTTGCTAACAGGTGCTCGAACGTGATGCCTCAGATAGATTAAAGGAGGAGAGATAAGTTTGTGAGGCTTTGCACAAGGACTCGCTGAAAATTGCAAACCCAATACATGTCTCTTTCGTTGCATACAACATAGTAGGACATTGACTATGACCAAGGAGCACGCTATCAGATTGTAAGACTCTTACCTTATATGAAGGATCGGAGCGCATGGCAATGCCTTCCAGAACTGTCAAAGACCTTGCAATCAATGCATAGTATGCGGGCACCCTGAATGGGAAGCGGTAAAGGACTTCGGCAAGACCATCTATTATTGACTGCACAAAATTTCCAGGAATGCTGAGCTTGAGTTAGCTCAAAAGAGGCCTAGAGCAGATCTAGGAAACTTGATTGCAAGAACCTTGTCAACAATTTCTGGAGATCCTCGAGTCATCATACAGAGTCCAATTGATTTTTAAATAGAAAATATGTATCACGCTTTTGACAGCTTTCCCACAACTTCATTAACCTCACTCTACCACCAGCAATAGCATAAAGGACTGAAACTGAAAAGAGGGACAACTCTACAAGTAATCAGGACTGTACATTTAAAAGAGAGTATCCAGTTAATTGCATGATTAACATCACTAGTCCAAACGAAAGTTTGTCAATTACAAGTTGCATTTGTCCACAAATTTTCGAAAAAGAAAGTAAGAAAGGAACCTTGAGGTTGAGTTCCGAAACAGATTTATTAAGAACATCATCAAAGAAGTTAGCAAGCTCTGGCACAAGGGGTGCAACATCCACAGTCTGCAGAGAGAAGATAACAAACAAATAAGTAATCAGGTTACTCTTGCTAACTTCAGAAAGTCAGATTGTAGACAACTCTTTTACTGCAAATTTTGCTACATAGATGGTTGAAGTGAGTCAAAGGTATCAAATTCAAGAGAGTGGAGTCCATGTACTCTATCCAGAAAACCAAGAGTGTAGTAGTCTCGAGCCATTGCCCCATACTCGCGATTCACCAAGTGCACAACATGTGCCATTATTCCATATCTGCATCCATGATGGAGTCAAATAAGATTGCCCTATCTTCGCAGGCTGCATATATCAACTGTAATTCAGCAGCTGACCTTCTCCCAAAAATATTCTTCTACCACTGAATCACTTTTAGCTACTCTCATTATGATATTTAGCATGAATGGGGATTTAATGAGGGTCAGTAAAAATAATCACTTGCACACCATTCATGACTTGAAATTTTAGCTTTCTACTGCAAGGTGGTTGAGAGAAAGACCTTGCAGAAAGAGGAGCTTCACTCATCATTCCAAAGTCTAGGTACACGAGTTCGCCTGCCTGAGTTGCAAGAATGTTTCCTGGGTGCGGATCTGCATGGAAGTAACCTGGTGACAAACCAAAGGTACCATCAGGTGGTCTGATTGAAGGCACTTAGTCAAATGCAACAAAATATGAAGGAATTCGCAAAAAACCGTATTACAAGGAAGTCGGGATCAGCAATATGCAATTTTTTAGTGCATTTCAAATCTTGCTTTCTTCTTGACCCTGGTGATCACAGTTTTTTAACACACAACAGGTTGTGAATATAACCGATTCTTTTGAAAGTATAAGCTTAGGTTAGGTTGTGGATATATTGGTTAAGAATATAACCAAAATATTCATAACCTGGTTGCTATAGCAAGACAAACCTGAAAAAAATTGCATCTCTCAACCCACCATGCTCTAGAAGCTGTCGCATTGTGCAGTCTACCCCGAGATCAACAAAGTCAACAGCTTTCATCCCATAACTATGGAGCCCACTCTCATCCGTAAGTTTTACTCCTTCTATCCACTCCATTGTTAGCACCCTTCGTGACCTGTTGCCAACTTCACACACAGCAGCACTGTAAATATAGCATAATTGACAGTAGCTAGATGCATCTTACTGTTTGGTGTACCTTACGTGCCTGTCAGTTCTGTACATGATTGATTCTACCCATGAATGCCTAAACTTTGAGGTACTACGTGTCATGTTGTCATTAGTTAAGATTCTTATAAATCCTCTGTGGCACCTTAAGATTATTTATTTCGTCACATGGGTGTCTGAAACTGATTGTAACGTACAGTAGATTGCAAACTGACTCCTTGAAGTACCCAATTCATGGATAGAGGCTGTCATGTAGTGTACTGGGAACATAAACATGCAAGTATGCAATTTGATATCTCCTTGCCCACTTTCAGGATACAATATACCGAGAGGAAAATTGGTCTCTTGCAACTATATCTGTTCCATTTCATGCTCCTTCAGAAGTGGACATCTTGGAGAATCTTGGAGTAAGTTGCAGTAAAAGAATGATAAGTCAACACTGTGGAAGCACTTACGTATACTCCCAATATATCTTTGGAACTCGAATCCGAGGAAGAGAACCATACAGCCCTGCAAATCTCTCTGCATTATGGCCTTCCTGTGATTCCAAGTTCACAAGAAATAAAGCTAAGTTTACAAGTAATAAAGCTGTAGGAGATGAACCAGTGATTGTTTACGAAGCCAGAATGACCAATAAGCAGATGCTCCAAAACGGGCATTGAAGTGGTTTATATTTCAATATGGACCTTTTAAGGGGTCTGCACAGATTCTTACTATGGAACACCATCCTTGAAACATGCACGACAATCAAATGTTCCAGATATACTATCAGTCATGGGTGTCAATTGCAGCACCAGAAACTTGCTGGCGCCAAGGGCATAACCAAAGTAGAAATATATAGTAAGTTTGATAATTGAACCTGCAATTTACCCCTCTGTGAAATTTTTTTGCAATATAATGCAACTATACATGTTCTGGAACACATTAAAGGGTGTGGTCATGATTAGTTTAAGGTGGGCACCTCAATATAGTCAAGTTCTGCAAATAGACGGCTAGCAAACTCATCCACGATATTAACCAATGAAGTGGTTCTTGAAATGTCCAGATTTGAATCTGCCCAGGCTGCTGCTTTTCGTACTGCATAATGCAACAGACTGTTTTCACTACAAAGAAATCAACAGAAGGTGGAACTCAACTTTCACAAATGCTTTTGAAATATAAACATAAAAATACCAAAAAAAAAAAAAAAACCTGACAAGTACAAATATCTGATAAACATCAGCATGTTTAAATAAACACAGAACCACAGCTAATCAGGTTAGTACCAAAAAACTTCACAAGATGTACAACTATGCATAATTCTATGTAAATCAAGACTAATCACCTTATTCCACTCCAAAATTGCCAGGCCTGTGCCAATAATGAAAAAAGCAGATAACCAGTAATCCTCTATACCATTTGATGTCTACATTGTAAACAGATTAACACGTCATTGTCATGTAACACTTTGAAATGAATACGCAAAGTCAAGCCAAAAGTGACACAAAATTGAAAGAGAACGAGTCTTAACAGTGTACCTAGAAACATGTCCAAAGCAATGTTGTCACCAATTCCTGGTCTTTGTACCTGCGTTAACAAGAAACAAGACTCACCAGTTCATTATTACACTCAACGCAAGAAAGTCCACCACCAAAAACATAACCTCCCATGCATTCTGATCTCATCAACCTAAGCGTCAACTGCTGATCTGACCATACTGAGCACAATCTGTTGTAAGCTGTTCAAGAACAGAATCTTCATATTGCACACTTGACTCCAGCACTTAAAGCGCTAGTACAAGAAATCACCTTAAATCGTGATCTATCTGTGGGAAGAGCCTAACACAAGAATCAAGAGAACCAAAAATACCTTCACAGCTACAAGTTCCCCAGTGGATCGCAAACGTGCTTTGTACACCTGAAACATCACATAAGTATCTACTTCAGGTTGAAACAATGAGGTGGACTTCTCACAAGACATATGTAACCACCATGTTACCTTCTTTAACATCATCTGCCTACAATCACTAACTTCAAATCAGATACTTAATTTGATAGATGGTTTGCTCCAAGAGCCCAAAACAGGAGTAAGACATCTTCAGGATAACTTTGTGCACTTGACCAACATACCTGTCCCAAGCTAGCTGCAGCAACAGGCTTCACAGACATTTCAGAAAACATATCTTCAACCTGATTCAATGGCATTGAGCACAACATCAAGCATAGTACAAATCGTTACAAAACCAAAGAAGTCTGGCAAGCTAGAAGCTCCTTGGTGATTCTCAACTCTCCTCCCCAAGATAGAGAGAGGACTGTAGAATGTCAGGGCCATATATTCAAATGCCCAACATTTAGAAATGAACACATGACATCAGAGTTATCCTCTGATTGAATGAGAGTTCTCATCAGGAGATGGTCCCCTATGATTTCCTATTCACTCTTTTGCAAGAAAATTTACAATTTTGCATGCTTGGAGGTAGTGTTTGAATTTGAATGAAGCACGACATATTTGGTTCATTAGGGCCAAACTCATTTTAGCACGTCTTGGCATGCCCCAATGACTTTGACCCTCAAGGAACCGACATAGAATGTTCTTCTCTGTTCAAACCTCCACACTCTCCCTGAGCATGCACCGAAAACTTACTGAACATGGAAGGTGTTGTATACGAAACAACCAACTCCCGACCAAAAGTCATGTTGAATTAAAGAATAACTCTAATATCAGTAACAAGGAATGGATCTTCTGGTAAATGCAGAACAAAAAAGTAAAAAATATTACCGGAAGGCCCAGCTCCTCCTTAATCAAGGCAAGCGCAATTGGAGTTGCAAATGAGGGAATATTATCCTGCACTCCTCAAGCAAGAAATACCATAAAGTGAGCCCCCTTTTTGTACAAACATACTCAATGCATTTTCACTTCTATACATACAAGTTACTGTGATAGATAGTGATCAGTAACAGACATTAAACATAAGCCGCAGAAGAAGTCAATTGCATAAGGTTCAATGTCAACGATGATTTTTTACCTGCAACTCAGAGAATTCATCAAGATACTCCTGGGGGCAAATATCTGGCCTAACTGACAGAGATTGTCCAACCTGCTCGCCCATACATGACTATGCTTAGGAATGCTTAAGATGATCAAACGTCTATATAACATAAAATATCCAAGGGAATTGAAAATACAAAGGAACCACTAGCCCAAAAGAAAAGTAGCAAAGACACAAAAAGTAGTCTAATCTGAAAATGAAGCCACTTTTGATCCATTAGCCCCTGATTGACCTTCGTCAAGTGTCAGTTTATGTGGTCATAAGAAGGAACACAACAATCTTATCTCAATTCGCACAGTGCCAATGGTTCAGTAAATCAAATCTAAGACAATTTTAGAATCAGGCAGCTGGTCCATTACAATATCGATTAGATACTATCACATGACAGTAGCAAGATTCTGAAGAATCAGGCAAAGCAAAAGTGGTGGAATCACAATCTGAAACCATGTATGGACATTCGATATCCAATTATGTTCATCTGGTAATTGTCACATACCACTCTTAATTGATGCAAAAAGCATATGGAGCTGATACTGCTAATCTTCGCTTCAACTAAAACTATAATTTGCATTTGAACCTTGATAGATCAAAGAAAGACAAGGGACCTTGATAAAAGAAGGACCAAGTTGGCAAAGAATTTGACGAAGTTCATAAGCTCGTTGCCCCCTCCACTGCTTATCCTGCCTTCCTAACTGTACAGTATTGTCCAACAAACATTTGTTTAGAGATACTCTGGTGTCATCACCCTGTCTTTTGTCAAGAGATGACACAATAACAAACATCTGGTTCCTCATTACCACCACTCAATCTCAGGGAAATGCATCAAAGGCATCTGAATTTCCTAGACTGTACTGCTTTGAATTGAATCTACATTATGTGTTCAAGCTTGTGTTACAAGAGGCAAGTTTGAAGTAGAGATACCTGCTTGTCAAGTAACACATTTGCAGTGAAGAAACCCAGTTTTTTCATTATGCTAAAGGCTCTAGAACGAACTTGACCAGGCTGCTCTGCCATCATGTCTGCCAGCTTGTCTGGATCATATCTATTAGCCAACATGTTTTTCCAGTGGTCATCATTCCAAAAAAGTATATGGATAGTAGAAAGCAAGCAACTGTGAGCAGACTGCTATCTCACAGAAACACAGCCAGACGAGCTCACACAGACTTGACACTTTAATTACATTCCCAATCTGATTTAGTCTAGGGACTCCACACAACCCACTAAAACTAAGTTTATCTTCCTACAATCCACATAAAAGTCTTACTCTGAGACCAAATATCAAGCTGATATACAGAACTGCATGTATTAAAACAAGTGCTTTTGACCCTGAGTTCACAAAAAAGCTGGAAAGAAAAGTAACACGACAAAGGGAATATTTAAGAGATGACACAGGACAAGAAATTGGAGGCACCTTTGTGCAAATTCACGAGCTACATTGGGCTTCAATTCCAACATCTCAACCTGCAATAATTACTGGATATCAGAAACAAATAGCACCTCTAGTTTTAGAACCAACATTTTCTCATACGTTAAGGCTCAAAGAGCCAAGGACTAGCTCATGCTATTAAAGGCCTCTGAAGCACAGAAACTTGAGATCTACTTATTTCGGTTTTTGAGGGTATGGATAATTTTACCCAACCCTTAAGAGCCTTCTCACCACCGGGCCAACCTTTAGACCAATCGCCAAGGTTGTCTGCTGGGCTTTTTCCAGCATTTCTAAGCTCCTCCGGCCTCTTTCCAACAACCTGTCATATCACATGCCAATTTGAAATAGAGCATCAAGAACATCTGTAGGAATTATAATGTCGTGAATATTGAGTACCTGCATAGCGGATTTCAGGACCCTAACCGCGATTACTGTTTGCACGGTTCCAAGAATGATTGGATCGCATCTATTAAAACATGTGCTTCATGTTTTCCTGCATAGTAGTGTCAAGATTGGAACACATATAACCCAGAGTACAAAAATCTTGAATAGACAGAAACTATGCATTTGATACAAATGAGTACCTGCGAAGCCAGGCTGCTACTTGGTCGGCTGTCTTTACTTTCGTTTCGTTTGGTAATGCGAACCGGCCTTGTGGGCACAGCAGTTGCCAAAACTGAAGCCCTGCGGCCCGAATTTCTAATTCTGTGCACCCTAGTATCGCAGCCTACACCATAGCAATATTTTTTGACAATATTTCCAGCCAATGTTCTGCCAAATACGTCCGGAACGGAGCTCTTTGCATGTACAAAGTTTGATATTGACACAAATTTCGGTTGCCTGATATATTTATGACTCGCTGGAAGAACATGCTTCATAGTAGAGGCAATCACCAAACAAGTGCTCCCATCCATACTATTTATGGACCCCTTCACAGCTGCAAACACCCTGAACTCCTCACTGGTAGCCTAAACCCTACACCAAGCTAGTCGAAAAGATCTTTCGATGAGGTCATCAAATGTACAGTGCACATACATATCCTTCCTGACCTGTAAAACATCAGAAGCTGCCGGTCACCGAAAGGCCAAAATGTTGGTATAAGAACAAAAATGTCAAGCAAGCCACACAAGGAAAACCCAATCGGCCCAATGATAATGATGAAGAAGAAAACCACCACTAACACATGATACAACCAACCCTTTCAGTGCCCCTCCGATACGAGAAATAAAATGTGGATGCAGGACAAGGAAGACACTGTATAAACCTTCTCAGCCCTCTAGAGAAACGTACAGAAACACCAATTGCGGTTGATTTAAATCTCACCTGTAGATAGCGGATTAGCTTCTATATCTAATACAATCCCTAATTCCCTCTATATATATATATATATATATATATATCTGTGTGTGTGTGTGTGTGTGTGTGTGTATGTATGTATGTATACCAATCCAAAACATTCAGATCATTGAATCAGCTGACTCAGGGTACGCTCTACATCCTCCACTTCTACCAGGTCAACTGTTCTTTGGATACACAATCAATCTGCTCGAGCTTCCTTAACCCTACGCGAGGACCTTCCTTATGGAGATTCATGTACCAAACATTAAAATTTACCCGTGAAGTGGCAAAAGGGAGGACTCAGACGGGTCCAAGGGAAGATATCTTCATGGATCAGAATTTTGTTTTCGTCAAGAATCTGGATATCATCAAATTAACCAAGTCGACTATGTTGCATAAGACTTTTGCATAAAATTAAAACCAGTATGCCTAAATTGCATTGTCTTCAGTCCCCAAATATTGCCAAACCACCTCGTACCTCTCCCCCACTGAGTTCAGAAGAAGAAAACAAAACAAAATCTGACACTGAGTTGCAACCTGCACATCAGAGATTGCTGGAACCGGTGCTACCTCTGGATTAAAATGCAGAAAAGAAGAACGAGAGAAGAACGAGAGAGAGAGACGTTCCAGCCTTGAACATGACAAAGCCTGAGCTCCTACTAAGAAATACTTGCGGAGGTGCAAGTAAGAAAGCAAGAGGTGATCTCCGAATTGCATTCAAACAAGAACCATCAAACATAAATACTCACGACAATGGTCAGCTGATGACTGACTGTGCTTGGGGAATGTTTACCACAGGGAGGTCCGGCTGTCCGAGACGCAATCAGATGATGTGTGTATGTCAATTCAATTCAATCAAATTCAATCCAATTCAATGGAGTGCGTTGCGTCATACATACTCACATACCTGGGAATTGGCAGGGTTTATGGATGGAGTTGCGAGAGCGACGAGAATTGTTGATGGCGCCAACGTCGAAGTGTGAGGGCCACGACTCTCCGGCGTCTGCTCTAACTGCTCTGCCACGTCATCGCTCCTATCCCCCCTTCCCAAAAGTTCCCTTTCATTTATGTGTTTCTATTCTATTGGGACGCCCCTCGGAAAGTCCCCCTATCTGCAAGCTTCTTAAGGTACTCAAGCCCTTCAATATTCCACTTCCGGCCCATTTCCAGCACCAGTCCTAACAATGTCCGTTATGTTACCAACATCTGAAATCCAACCGTACACATGTGAACAAGACTGCCATATATTCTTTCTCTGAAAATTTATGTCAATATGACCACATTTGTTAGGTCCTATTGACATGTGAACATGGCCTTCATCCGGGGGGCAGCTAGAGAAAAACTTTGGAACTTTTCGTTTCATGACCAAACCGTCATGCCACAACTTTTAGAAAGTTAACAACTTTCCCATGTGGATGACCAATGAGCTACTCCCATAAATGTGGGTTTTTATTCTATTAAAATTTAGATGAGGTTTGTGACCCTCAAAGCTGGAGGGTCACTTGAGGTCATTTTTGGGATATTTCCCTTTTTCATGGAGCAAGCAACATGTGCACTGAATTTTTCCAAACTCGTCTAGTCAAGTTTTGCACAACTATCACCTTGACCTAAGGGGGAAAACCCCACCCGAATTGGGCATCACATGTGAAAGATATTGGCTTGTAAATTTGGCTCCTACATATCGGCAGCTCATGGGACCACCTCCCAAAACAAGCAAATGCCAACCTAACAAAAATATCCTACATGCGTGGAGTACAAGGTTTTTATATGTTATGGTGGCCCACATGGTAGTGGACACCACCCTACACCGATAGATACCTTCCATCAATGTTGATTGCCACCTAGTGGGAGGCAAACCCCATCAGAATAGTAGGTGGCGACCCATTTCGGGTTGCATGGGCACTTAAGGGTTAAAGAGACACTTTTAAGAAGCTTTTGCTATTTCCAAAAGTTAGCTTAGAAATTTTCCAAAAAAAAAATCCATAGATTAGCGAATCTACACATAGTCTACAAAAATAATTTCAAAAAATAATAAATCCAAATGCAACCTACAAAAATTCTCAAACATGACATTATTTAGTTGCATAGTTGTGTTCAATTCTATATTTAGCATCTGACATGGGTCTTCACTATCTTAGGCCCGGTTCACATGGTCCCAAGTCAATTGAGGTCAATCCGTGCAATCTTAGCCATTGAAGGCATTGAAGTTGTGACTTGCCACTTCACATAATGTCCCAAGTCCTAGTCCCAAGTATGACATGAATGCCTACATGGCAACACTTTTTGAAGGTAATCCTTAGGACTTGTGTTGAGGGTTGGGTCAAGCAAAAAGCTAGACCCAACTCTCAACACCAATCCCATGAATATTTTTGCATAAAGTAATCAAGATCCGCCTTCAATGATAATTAACCATATTTTAAGGGTTTCTTGAGGCTCAAATGTTGGGACTTTGCCTCCATGTTGAGATTTACTAACATGAGTGGGACTTGGGATTTGGGACCCCATGTGAACCGGCCCTTACCTTCATGAGAAGAAACTTAGATAATAAGAAGAAATTGATGCAAGTATGAATAAAGAATAGTGTTGGTATGAATATTAAGAATATTGTGAATAGTGTCAGTATTTTCAATGACAAGTTGTTATGAGTAGTATTTTCAATGAATAATAATAGGATGATTAATGTTTCTTATGAATTGTGCCGGGAGTATAACTCCACCCAAATATCCAAGTGTCAACCTGAATGTATGAATAATAAACGAAGATTCTCACTTTATTTAGAGCCCCCATAGAATATAATTGACATATTCTAGGGTCATGGAACCGACCCACATGGCTAAATAATGTTATGAAGTCATCTTAACGAAAGAGCCTTTTATTGTTTTATTGATGTTGGACTGCTAAGTGAAAATCACCACAAAATCAAGCTTATTGCAGACGAGGATCTTCTATTCAATGAAGGTGTTGTCCCCCTTTTGTGGATCACTTCTTACACCGCCTCTTTGAACGGATAGATCTCTAATTACCCATTATGATTGGCCAACGTTGGTGCTATTCTGTAAACATCCTTGCATCATGTTGTCATAAATTAATGTTTTTCATCCACATAAATAACAATGTCCAATCCAACTATTACATCCCACCCATTCATTTCAGTCATTGTCATCCATGTATTTGTATGTCTCACTATCATCCAATTCTCACATATACAAAGCAATCTTAGGGCTACTTCACACACGAGCCAAGAGCCGTGACCATGAGATTGTGGGAGCCCAAAAGAAGTGTCCAAAGGCCGTCCCAAGGCATCTCCAAAATCATGTAGTGTGGTCATGGATCCTCAAATGTAATGTGAAATCATATGTGACTGGGCCCTCAACCTAATGATATCTCAATGAATCTCTATTCATGCGGGTCCTCACGCATGATAAAGTAGAATAAATCAACGATTGTGAGCGTTTCGCGTGCCATGGTCTCCTGGTCTTGTGTTAGGCCTACCTCCAAGAGGTGATTTTTGAAAATAGTCCAAGTGACCATGAAACATGATCCATTTGATGCCATATAGGAATCCATGTAAATTGTACATTCATCTTGCATTCACATACTCAATTGGTCCCTCAAACATAGTGGGAAGTGAACTTGGACCGGCTCCGCCTTTGGCACCAATGAGAGTGCTTGAAGTGTAATGGTCATGGGCTCTCAGTCTCGTGTGTGAAGTGGCCCTATATCTTCATCCCCACAAATAGAGTGTAATTATTGTCATCTATCATTGAAATTCTTCCATTGCACCATGCTTTGTTCATGCTATATCCTAGTAAGCACTCAACCTAGGAAAATGTAATGTGGTGCCTAAGTTTGGTGACTTTGAGTTGTTGGAGGTTGTATACGTAGACCTAGACTCTAGACTCTAGTTGATCCTCACTTTAACTTAAACTTGTTTCATTCTTGAGTTGGATTCTAAGTGTAGTCACATTCTTTAGTACTTCTACTCATGTTAGCTTAAAAATTGCACACAAGTCTTTCGAGCTTTTGAGGATTCTAAATTTAGTGGAGCTACCTCTTTCGAGTTCACTTGGCATAGTTTCATACGCATACCTTAGATGCACCAGTCACTATATACCACCAACTCATGAAGCAATACACTAGGCGGTTAGAGGACTTTTTGGCTTCCTTCTTGGGCATATAGGGGTCAAGGGAACACGTGACTCAAATTTTGTCTAAAGTACTTGTTTTTTTTTCTCTCAATAAAGTCCAAAATGATGATATTTTCCCAACTTCAACATAAAATATTATTTTCTCAAGCGAGGGTCACTTTTCGTGTCATCCACATGTTGGTTTGAAACATGTGAATAAACGATGTGAAATGAAAGGAAATATAAACTCAACAAGTTATGTGTTTAATTGTTAAGGTGGTACCTTATGAATCCAAAATGAATTGTATAAGGATAAATTTGATATATACATATACATATGCATATATTTTAAATATATATTACATATATCTATATATATTAGGGTTACTGCCAATCATTGCCACATGATTCCTACTTTTTGTTCCTTTCATTTTCATGTACTTCTTTCTTGATCCATTATATTTGAACCAAGTACTCCAATTGACAATTTCATCAACTTGAGATTAAGTGTATTCCTTCTATTTGAATGAAGAAGTATTGAACCTAAGTATTGAAGATTACCAAATAAATAATTATATATCACAATAAACAAAACAATTAAATAGGACTTCCTTTTGAAGACATTGAGGAGGCTTTCTAGCTATAGAAATATCATTGTTGTTGGTGTTGTTGTTGTTTTTTTCCTCGTTTGTAACCGTGACATAACATTATTTAGATCCATAACAGTGTTATGTGCGGATTGACAATATTCCACGAAATATTCCATGATATTTCTCACATTTAGATTGCATGTGGGAATGTAAGGGAATATGTTGAGGAATACTGTAAGTCCTGTTATGGATTTGAATAATGTTATGGACATGAGTTATTCTAATGGTTGTTTTTATGGGATTTTGTGATAAGGGCATCGCCAGTGGATCTAGGTAAAGCTCACTGCAAACCAAATTTGGAGGGAGTGTGGGAGGATCTTTCCATTTTTAAGCAAGATTTGGTGCACTCCCTCTAAAATTTGAAAATGTGGTGTTTTCAATGAGGGATTTCACCTACGTCAAATTTTTACAATTCTTTTTTCTTGAGAAATATCTCACGTTTATTTAGGTGTGCTTCTAATGATGGTAATTTCAGTTTCTAATTTTAGGTCAGTCAAAAGATAGGTTTTGGTTTGCAGTGAGCTTTACCTAGATCCACTGGCGATGCCCTAAGCAGGTGCTAATCTAGTACGACTCCCAGTATTTGGAGCCTTCTCTGGAAGTAGAATGTGACCTACCTACCTACCTACCTACCTACCTGCCTGCCTACTTAATAAGGAGGGATGCGGATTAGTCCTCTTTGAGAGTAGATTGAGAAGTAAGTACCTACCTACCTACCTACCTACCTACCTACCCACTTACCTAATAAGGAGGACTGGGGACGACTCCCTTTTGTAAGAAGAATGAGAAATATGTAAGTACCTACCTACCTACCTACCTATGCACCTAAGTTCGTTCGCTAATAGATTATACCTAACTCTCCACCTCATCTTATGGTATGTACCTCCTAGCTTCACACTTAGACGAGCATCATCCTTGATTTATTAAAGGGACTCAAGTACATATACCTCGGAGACAAAAAGCTTCACCCCTTGATGAAGGCGGTCGACTTGACTTCGACTCCTCACCATAACTCACTTCACAATCTCAACTCAACTCACGACACACATCACGTCACAGACCTAAGTCCAATCACCCCCCCACACACAAGCTGACAATCACGATGCAAGAGTTTACATAGATCCACACTACATTCATACACTCATCGATCTCTTCCCTTCTCTCCTCTCCCCGTCTTTGCTGCGGTTAGGGTTAGAGTGCACCGAGGCACCACAAATCCTGGAGCGAGCGAGCGAGCGAGCGGGGGTTTGGTGGCCAGGACTCTGTCGATGCTCGCTTCGAACGGCGGCAGGTAGGTGTGCGTGTGTGCAACCTTTACTGGCGTTCTGGTGTCGGTAGTGGTGGTGGTGCGGCCGATGTGATGTGGTTTCATTAGGGTTTGGTGGATGCATGTGAATCTGAAACCCTTACACGTGATTTGGCGGTGTGGTAAGTAGGTAGGATCGTGGCGGAGGGGTATGGAAGGATTGGAGGCAACACGAGGGAGGGTTGCAATCTTAATGTGTTTAGAGTGTGTTTTGTTTTGTTTTGTTTTGTTATAACTGAGAGGTTGGTTGAGGGTTTCTGTGCGGTATGGCCGGGTGGTTGTCGGTATGTCTCTGTTGGTGGAGAATTTGTAGAGAATTTGTTCTAGGATTGGAGTATCCTAGAATTTGTGGTTGGATGTGAGGGATGGCGATGACGGGTACTCGAAAGCATCTGGTGTTTTATGGTGTCCCTGTTGACTGGGTTGTTTTAGTGCTTGGAATTCACGGTCTGACAAGTGCAGAACAATGTGGGCAGCCAGTTTTTTTTTAAAAAAATTTGGCTGAATGCAATGAATTTGCTATGCGAGAATTAGTAGAATCAGGTGTTGGCTATGTGAGAATTGAAGGTTGTAGCTTGTTGCCTCCCTCATGATGCCCTCCTGTGCATGTTATATGTGGTGTCAGTGCTTATATAGCAATCATCATCGACAAGGCAGGGAGACCATTTGTGATAGTTGTATGAAATTGTTGGTGGGAAGGAATTTGCTTTCGCCCAGAGCAGCAGCTCCAGAGATTCCACAGAATGGCCTTAGCACCACCTCTGCCATCCGCACCGTCACAGCACAATCGTTACAGTAAATTTGCCCCGGCTGGTGGTGACTCAATGTCGTCCCCGCCAATTTCATCCACCTCACCCTTGGCCTCCCCTCAGACCTCACCTCGGCCAGAAGTGGTCCCCCAAGTACCACCCCAGCAGCAAGCGCTTCTCTCAGTGGCGTTTAATCAGGACCATGGATGCTTCTCATGCGGCACACAGACGGGCTTCCGTATCTACAACTGTGACCCATTCAAGGAAACCTTTCGTCGGGAATTTGATGGGGCTGGAATTGCCATCGTTGAAATGCTTTTCAGGTGCAATATTTTGGCTCTTGTGGGTGGGGGCAAGGCACCCAGGTACTCACCCAATAAGGTTATGATTTGGGATGATCACCAGAGTCGGTGTATTGGCGAGCTTTCATTCAGGAGTGAAGTGCGAGCTGTTCGCCTTCGAAGGGACAAGATTGTTGTTGTCTTAGAGTTCAAAATCTATGTATATAACTTTGCTGACTTGAAGCTACTACACCAAATTGAAACCTTGGCCAACACAAAGGGATTATGTGCACTCTCTCCTGGACCAACTTCATGTGTACTTGCATGTCCTGGGCAGCGACGGGGGGAGGTCCGTGTTGAGCTTTACAGTGTAAAGAAGACAAGATTTGTGCAGGCTCATGATTCCTCACTCGCATGCATGGCACTTTGCCTAAATGGTGCCTTGTTGGCTACAGCTAGCACTAAGGGCACTCTCATCCGTATCTTTAGTACTGTGGATGGCAGTAAGTTGCAAGAGGTAAAGGTCTACCTTTATCATTTGTAGTACACACTTTTTTCCTCAGGCTAGTCCTGGAAACTTTTATGTTGAGTGATTGTCTGAAGCCTGTGTTGTTTGAAACATACCCTTGGCAGTGATTAGATAATGTGGTGTGAGGGTCCAAGTTGTGCTGTATTTAAGCAGAAATGGCTTCTCTCTAGGTCCGATAAGTCTTGATTTCTCTGTGGTTGGTCAAGTGGTTCACATGGCTGAAATATAATTTGGGGATAGCATCTGGACTAACATCATGGTTATTTGTGGACATGGTAGCTCCGACGAGGAGCAGAACGAGCTGAAATTTTCAGTATTGCTTTCTCTGCAAATGTGCATTGGCTTGCGGTCTCTAGTGACAAGGGAACTGTTCATGTCTTTGGCTTAAAACCAACCACTGAAGAGGCTCGATCTGAGGCCATAGCAACTGCATCCTCACCCCCTAGTAACAATACAACAATTTTACCTAGCAGCAGCAGTGGGGGCAGTCCTACGCTTGGCCCTGTGTCGTTATTATCTTTTGCATCTGCAAATGCTGGCTCATCCTTATCCTTCATGAAAGGTTGGTTCTTCCTTCTCTCCGGTCATACATACTTGGGAACTTTTCTTCAGGACTATTTACATGTTTTGTAATCTCATGCTGCACTGCTTTCTGCAGTCCCTTAACAATGTCTTTGAAGTTTGCCAATGCTGTCGTATTGGTTTCAAGCATGTGGCAAAGAGTCATCTATCTACATTGAAAGAGTCCTTTAGTTGTACATAGTTGACCTGCTGAGGCACTCATTGCAAACAATTTTGAAGTGTTTATCAATTAGCAGAACAAAATGTCTAGTCATTTCTAGTTAAGCAAGTCTCTTCTGACTTTTTATCAACAACATATCTAGAAGTGACTGGAAACAGCTCAAGAGGGTCTTGAAGGAATTGTTTCTAGTTACTTCTAGGCATGTTGTTGATAGTCTCTGCAAGTTGAGAGATGGTCACTTGGTGCAGACGATGTGTTTTGATTTGAGTTCCAGTTTACTTGCTTCTATCTCACCGTTTCCAGGTTTATGAACAATCTTGTGTGTTCTTGCTTGTTGTTGTGCTCAAATGAAAGTATCTGAAAGTTTGTTGGGACATGTTTGTTGGGACTCTTCTCTGCATGTGTTGTATTCTAGAGTCTGTAAGGGTAATCATAAACAATAAATAGTCAAGACATTATCTTGAAGTGTACCAACAGCAAATGTGGATGTATTGTGACAGGTGTCCTCCCCAAGTACTTCAGTTCAGAGTGGTCCTTTGCACAGTTCCGTGTGCCTGAGGAGACACGGGCTATTGTTGCCTTTGGGCCGCAAAAGAACACGTTGATTGTAGTGTGTGCCAATGGAAGGTATGACCAACCTCTTTTTAGCAAGTTCATATGTCATTGAGAATTCAATGTTGGCGACTTCCATTGAACATTGACCTTCTCGGCTCAAGTCCAGTCATGGATTGTACTACATTATTAAAAGTGGACCACCTTCAAGGGTGTTGGGCTAAATGTCACTTCTAATACTGGTAATGACAACAAATGTGTGTTTCATTATTGCAGTTATTACAGATGCTCATTTGATGCAAACCAAGGTGGGGAGATGGTACAACAAGAGTATGAGCGCTTTATGAAGCATGAGGAAGCTGAGGAGGAAACTGTAACCGTCTAAGATTGAGAGGGTTCCATGTGTAATTGGATCAGTCATTACCCTACAATCATCACTCTACGACCATCAGTATATTGTGCATGTTCTTCCAAGGAGGACTGACTATAAACTGAATGGCTATCTTGTGAATATGGAAAAGCCATTTTCCTCCAACATCAGCCTATCTACCACACAGCTACATGGTTTGTTCAATGAATTTCTCCACTTGACAACTTAAAGACAGCTCCAGTTCCAGTCCATTTGAAAGGGGACCTGGAAATCGTCCAATAATGATTGTTCGACCAAGCTCTCAGCAATTGTTTATTCCCCATATTGGCAACTTCCTCGCACATTCACAAGAATGGAGCACATTATCAGGGAGAGGGAGGAAGCTGAGTTTGCTGGATGACAAGGGTGGTGCTTAAGCAAGATAAAAAGCTTGTCCAAGATTGTTGCTGCTTTATTCATCTGCGAGTATGGATGCCACTTCTCAGGTGTACAGTTGCTGAGTGTTGTTGATGAAACGTGTACAGATGCATAGTGCTAACCCCAAATCCTGCTCTAGCCGTTGGCAATTTATAGAGAGTAGTTTTTTTTGTCTTGGCATAAGAGCTACTTAATGTGGAATTGTTTGTATTTTTCTGCTAGTTGTGAACATTAAAGCTTGACAAGAGATCGCCACCTTGTGTTGTGTACTTTGTATTTGTACTTTCGGGTTGAAATAGGAATGGAAGATATCAATATGGGGCATTCTTGGTTTTCTATACCTCAACCTTCTATCAGCTTGATTTGCAATATGACACTTGTATGGCAGTTCCTCTTTCTTTATTCTTGTGTTGGTCCAATGGTTTTCAGAGCATGGTGATTCTGCAGAGAACAATGATGACAACTTCTGCACCCACCCATATCAACAGTTCCAACACCCCTGGTGGTGGTTATGGACAATTGGGTTTTATTGAGAAGGCAGAGGAGGTTTTTGTGCCTCCATTAGTTTGAAGGGGTTTATTCCTGATGCAACGTCATAGACTTTACTCATGGGAGGAGAATCTGCAGTGAATGGATAGAGCTAGATACTATCCTGATTACTACAAAAAAAGCTTTTACCTTCTTGTCTTAGCCCAAAGCAGACACAAGAGGTTGAGAGCATGATAGAGAAAAGAAGTGTACTGTTCTGATGAGTAAATATAATAATGCATTCTTCTGTCATCATGAGGTGTGTTGTTGTTCTCAGATTACAGTGAGTAATTTGTTGGTTGTTTAGGGTGGTATGTGCCAATTGTGAGTTCAATTATTTCTAATGAGGAACATGGGTATGGTCACAACAGAAGTTCAAAAGTTTAGAACTTTCTGTACTACAAGTTTCAAGGTGGGGCCATTGCGTGAAGAAATATACAGGAGATGGAGTTCATGCAAGTGAGGTTGCGGACAATAGAGAGAACTGAAGTAGTGTTTAGAGTAGCTACAAGAAGTGATCATCTTGTATTCTCTAGAGCAAGGGGATGTGGACATGGAGATTATTTTGACCTGATCAGGATGCAAGCTGAGGAACAGAGCCAGAAGGTTGGGCAAATTGGACAAGGTACGTCAAACAAGACATTGTAGAAAGGGAGCAAGAAATACAAGGAGAGCAGGAAACAAAACACCAAGCACTTGATGGGAGGGATTGGGAGCAGGAAGTGATCAATACAGAAATTCTTGACTACCTAGCGTACAATATAAGGTGGTGTTGAAGACTATTTCGAATGAAGAAATTCACAAGCTGAAGGTATACTCTCTCATATCTCACATTTCTGGATTTTCAGTACCCAATTTTGATGAATGTGCATTGATCTCTGCAGCCTGTTGTGGTCTTTAACTTGATTTTACTTTTGAGAACAGCATTTTTCTTGTGTCATTCTGGGAGAGTGGTGTTCCATCACATTGTGTATTACTGTATTTTGCATCGCAGGCACATGTTATTGCACATCTGGCTGTTTCGTTTGGTGTTACTAGGTCAAGGTTCACACTTTATCTTCAGGCTGGTTCTGTCCAATGTTGACATTTCTTGGGACAAATTATCCATTACATTGTCTGTTGCAGGTTCAATCCTGACCATGGTTCTTGATGTGGGTTACTTGAGTCTTTCCATTCACCTATGGATGCATATAGATAGGTAATGTGTGTTGCCTCTTTTGCACTCAAGATTTCTAATCACCTAATGATTGTCTAAATTTTGAATGATGGACCAATTGGGAATCAGGATTAATGTTGCATATTGTGCATCTTATCAATTCTGAGGGTTGGCTTTCAAGGTTGCTGCCTTTCCTGATTCGCCTTGCTGGCACTGTCATCAACATTCCGGGTGTGACCTTCGTGACTTCAGAACTATATATCATATCATCCTGCTTAAGGCAGGAAAACAGAAAACGGTGAATAACCAGGTGCAGTAGGCTAGGGGTAGAATGATTCTTGTGTGACCCAAATTGGCTAATTGGAAGAGTGGTGGCCCGAAAAGGATGCAATGATAGGTGAGATGCAGTGATTGGCCAGATAGGTGTTGTTTTAAACCACTTGTGATACTTTTTGGGGCCATTGAGTTAACCGTTTTGTGTGCATTCATATCCAGAGTAGGATATTCTGATGCTTGAATTAGGGAGACTCTACTAAGTACGGGGTTTGACTTGCCTCTTTGGGAAAACATAATTTATCATATACATGGAATAAAATTATGAAACAACTTGCATTCCTCACCATCCCCATTCTTTTTTTTGAGGTCCAGGAAATTTCCAGGATTTTTGATGTATAAGGACACTTATTTTAATGGTATGTGGTTAGCTGTGGATCCAAAAAAGGACACCGAAATGACATGAAAGAGTTTAGACTATGTGCTCAAAATTTCCTAACCATTCTAGGTTCAATAGGCAACATAATTGGGGGGACCTTTATGAATTTAATCATCTCGCAATAGTTGTGTGTTTCATATCCTACGAGAAGTGGGTGCAGAGAGAAGTGTTTGATTAAGGCCACATACCTTAATGAGGTTGCTTATGGTGGAGAATCAAGTGACAAGCCTCTACAACTCAAGAATTGCAGATTGCCAGGAGATTTCAATCTTCCAGTTCCATCTTAGGTTGGTGCTACTCTAAATTGATTATTTCCATGGAGAAGTCCTGGATCTTGCTCCCAAATCATTTGTGGGAGAGCTACTTCCATAAAAATGAGATGAATAAGTGCTTGTCTGTGAAGGGAATTGACAACCTATCTGCATTGTCCACCAGTGGAATTTTCATGTTATAACATGAGAAGAACACGAATCAGCTCAACGGATCGGTCCTTTAGCATCACTATAGATTATGGAATAGAGATTCTATAATGAACTTACACGTGTTTCTTTCAACTGAAGTGTAGGTCAAAGTGTGCGTCAAATATGAGGGTTATGATAACCTTATGCTCGTTATGATGTTCAGAGGATGAGATTTTTGTTCACTTTTGCTATGCATGTTTGTTTTGGATACTAGCAGGTATTGTTCACATTACATAAACGACTTGGAAGGAAAAATACTACATCGACCTTTGAGGGGGTTAGGGTCGCGGGGTCTACGTAAACTCATCCATTTGGGAGGTGAAAATGCAATGGATTACATTATAGCTTGTAAACGAATATCTTAAGGCGATTTGACTCCATAAAGAACATGAGAAATCCCAACTTAGTCTAGTGAATCTACATGGAATGAATCGGTCCTCAACCTTGTAGGGGACTTGTTTTTACTAGAACCCCTTCATCCACGATGGATAAGTTTGCTAGGGATCTCACAAGTATCAGTGTTTAGCATTGTTACTCAAGTAAGTGTTGCCTCTTGCTAGAGAGGTGAACATCGTTATTTTTAGGACATATGTGTTATGAAAGGCAACCTTCAGTTCAGCATATGGGTTTAAGGTGCCTAAACATGCCCACCATAGATAGATGGATGGACCACAGGTGAAAGCACAAGCATGGCATTAGTTTTTGATGAAATGAAGCATTGGGAATCCTGTTGCAAGAACTTTTCCCCTTCATGCTCAAAGCTTTGTATTCTCCACCTACAAAATGTGTCTCATGCACAAATGTTGATGAGTTAACACCTTCCTAGGTTCATAAATGCCATCCTTTTCTCTTTGAATCTGGTGGAGTAATGTTTGTTTTGTTTGTGTACCATGCGAAAAGTTGGTGTCCAGAATGTGAGGAATTACCTGCTCAAACCTCAATTAGTGACTATCACCCATCAACTTGTCAACACAATGTTGCTTTTTTGTAGTGTTCCCTAACTTGGGACATACTTGCATATGCTAAAACAGTGTGGCCCACACAAGCTTGATTGAGATTAGAGAGACGCATATAAAATTTCAAAAATTCCCAAACTTCTCAAGTTTAATAGGAGTAGAGCCCATTGGGTTATTTGGAATCAACCACTCCAAAGATGTGATGTTACACTTGTAATTTGGAAAGGACCATTGCATTCTAGCATTGACTTTGTACGATGAATTTCACACCAGAAAATGGTAATATCACATACTTTATTGCCCATTTCTTATTTTTGGTTTATATTTCTGAAGCAATTTCTGGAGTTCAAGTCAAGACAGTTGGGACGATTTTGGAGATGAGGGCTCAAGAAGGCATTCGATAGCTCTTGTGATCTTCTCGTGCAACTCTGGGTCTACAAGAATATTTTGGCATTTGTTAACAATATCATTAGCCTTCTGCAAATGCTCTAACGCCAACATTTTCTTGTTGGCTTGAGTGAATGCCAAGCCAAGCACGTAGCACGCCTCACCCACACTAATGTGTTCCAAGCCTTTCAATTCACTTCTCATTTTGCAAATCACCTGCACTCATAAACATAGTTTTGCGTAAGTAGACTGGAGAGAGATGATGCCAGCCGTGAATGAAAGTAGCTTCATTCTTGAGCATCAACTTAAGTTCATATGTAAGTTGAGGACATGCTTGCAGATGTAAACTAGACCAAAACTTAGTCTAGGTGTACGATGATGAGCGAGTTCTATGGGTGAACAATCAACAGAATTGCAAGTGTGACCAACACTTTCAATTGAAATAATAAATCATATTAGATAGGTTGATGAAATTTTAAAATTTCAGACTGCATAGAATCAGCTTGCATGGTTCAATCCATTGATTTGAATATAATTAAGTATGTGAATTATATTCTTTACCTACATAATATGTATTTAAAGCCAATCTTGTCAACTATGACCCTATTTGCAATTTGCCATTATGTCAATTGCACAATTTGTGTAGTATGCATGTTTTGAGTGAGAGGAGGAGTTAAAAAGCTTCATGGAACATACAAATACACTAGTGTAAGATTTTATGTCCATATGTAACTTTCACAAATTATGTGTTTCTCACTTGTTTCATGCAATACATTGCCCAACACATAGGTCCAAGTTTGGCATGCATAGTCACATATCATTATTATACTATGAGAGTTCTAGAAAGAAAAATTGAAGAAAAAAATCATGCAATTTGGTTTCCTCCACATCTCGAGATTAAATAACAATGACGTTGTATAAATAATTATTATTTCTAATCCATTTCAAAAATTCTTCATTTTGAGGGGATGAGGTTGCACAATCATGGCTTTCATCTTAGACCATCTCACTTTTAAGAGCACCCTTTGTACCTCTCAGGGCTGATGATGTGAGATAAAAGCACCCCGGACCTTTCACCAATGAGCTAGTTGTTCCATGTCCATCCATAATCTGGACTTATTGCATATTCGATTGCAATGTTCTCAGTATTTGATCCGAATCGGAGAATTTTGATGTTGTCAACATGATAACATTATCTTCTCATCTTCATGCAGATATCACCTTGAGTATAACCTATATGCATTTCAAGCTAGTGTGGGAATCTACAAGGTTTCACATGCTTCTGTGAGATTGGCACTTACATACTAAAGTTTTAGCGGTTGCCAAATCCTCAAGGAAGCCGATGCAATTAAGATCAGGCAAGCTCGGTATCCTGTGGTTTCAGAATATATAGAAGTAGAGAACGAGGTCGCGAAAAGGTGAGATGCCCACTTGCAACATCTCACACACTTCTGTGATGACGAGTTTCGGGACGGTGTCCTTGGGTTGCATGCGTTCACCAATGCCCGCGAAGCACTCCTTCCCCCACGGTGTTTGCGGAGGTAACGAAGGGAGCTGGTGGATCACCTCCTCCAGAGCACCCTTCCACGATTCCACCACAATATCCCAAAACGATGCAGCACTGTCCTTTTGGCCCTGTCACCAGATCCTCCCACATACCGTTAGACTTGCAACGAGGCGAGGCAGGCGGATACTTTCCTCTCTGCACCCACTTCTCGCATGAGATCTGAAACACGCCAGTGCCCGGGAAGTTTTTGGGCATAGTCGGTCAAGATCCTAGTGATTCTAAATCCTGCCGCTTACATGTTCACATCTTCCCGTTTTGCTTTCATTCATCTGGGGTATAGTCTATGGATTCTTCTACCATGATCGGTAATTCTCCTGAAGTCTCCAACTTCAACCAGTTATTTCCCAAACTCCACCGCAACGAACCGCTGGTTCTCCCCGAGCAGTGAAACACGCGATTGATACAAGACGATTAGCAAATCCAAATCGTGATCGTAACCATTTGCCTCGTAATTGTTAGAGGTTCTACGATTTGTCATATTCATAATCAAAGCCAACGTTCACGCGCTCACTAAGTGGATTATATAGGTACCCCAATCATGTTGATTATGGAGCTTAGAATGGCCATCACATTTTGAGCACGTAGTCCAAGTTGTTTTGATTACATGTCTTTCTAGTGCCATTACTTAGACCCACACGTAATCACATGTCATTTAAATACAAATGTCCATATTACCGTTGTCCAAATTATTCTCCAGATCTTAACATTACTTAGCCTAGGAGTTGGATTCTCTATTCTAAAGGGGAATGCTCCCCCTAGGTTGTTGTGTGTCCCAAACATATAAGGGAGGGAGATTCTAGCCCACGAATGTCGGGTCCCATGCAACATGCACGCATGTTGGTTAGCCAATTTAATAAATATGAACATGAATTGTTTTAGTCGGACATGTGTGTTCACTCCACATTCTCGGACCCCCCCCCCCCCATTTGGTTGTTCACTTTGTATTCACCTTGTGGGGCATTGCACTTATAAAAACTTCAAATTCCCGACAATAGGGGTGCAACACCTTGGTGTTAAGTAATGCTACGATTAAACAAGTGAAAAGTTACATGCTACACTAAATATTGTATTTAGCATCATATAGCGTATTATGCCCTTGTGGTGTCTTTTTCGAATGACATTTTATAATGGATAAGTTTAACAAGTATTGTCATCCCAACTTACTTTTAGTTCATCCAAATGCCAATGATTGGAATAGAGTTTGGTATATTCAACGACTTAACATTTATGTAATGAAATATAGTCATGGATGACTGAAATTTGCATGGAAAATCATTTTAATTGCAAGCGACTGTAATCACAACATCGCAAATCTATCATGCCTGTACTTTTCTACATGGAAGGTCAAAAAATTGTGAGGTTTACATTTAGTGTTGGTGTCACTACACAGGAGTTTTACAATTTGTATTGAGCAAATTTAATGGAATTGGTGACACTAAATGCAATATTTAGTGTGTTTATTATTGTCTGCGTTCCGTTTAAGTACATCCAACTTAAATTACTTGCATAGTCACAAATTGTTTTATGCAAAATATAACACACAAATGGCGACAGTGCCATTGCATTTGCGACTTTTTAATGCAACCATGAAAGCTTTGAGCTTGCATTAAAGGAACATGCTCATCGTACTTATATCTTACTGGGTTCTTTATAATCATTCCAATCAAGTGACTACTAGGAGGCAATCCACAACGTTGTCGCCCTTCTGAATATTATTTGTAATGGACCTGGTGACACATGCGCTTAGTATTTAATTTGTTCGCGCTCTATATTGCTCGCTCTTGGGCAAAGGCGAATGTTGATAACTTAGTGCTCAACAGATTGGAACATTCAAACCAATCACATATTCAACTCCATCACAACCCCATATGCAAATGTAGACATACAGTTATACTACAATTTTTTTTATCACAGTTTCTTTCTTTCGTGGGACTATATCCAACAATATAACGTATGGATGACTCGTCATTCGTGCTTTCTGCCTCATAAACCTCACAATGTTACTCTCTATGATTTGATTGAGAAGGTGTTGCTGCTATTGACAACATCATCAGATGTGCAGTACCAGAGCGACGAAGACTTTGGAGAGGTTGTAAAATGCCCCACTCGTGCGGACATCATAAACTCCAAACTCCTGGGACTTGTAGTATATTTCCTCTGCAAATGCCTTCAATGCTGGCTCATGGTTCTTCTGCAGGCTACACCGAACACCTACTATTATTATTATGATGATGATGATGATGATGATGAAAACCTAACCAAAATTGTAGGTCAATGATTGAACAAGTTTTCCTAGAATTTGCTTTTAGAGTTCAAGTTAGAATTCAAAATCGCTTAGAGATATATTAGGTTCTAGAGGGTCATTTTATCAGTAGCCTTAGGATATTATAAGGTACATTCAGCAAAATTCTGCTTAGTATTTTTAGAGTCCACATTCTTGGATAGCAACCATGCTTCATTGCAAGTTTGGTTGTAGTATAACACCGGCTTTCATGGGACGCAAGCATAAATGAGGAGCTTCTTCGCCTGTAGACTAATCCCACCTTTCGGTGGTAGGTTTTATGGCATTACTACCGAGGCAAGACTGGACGACCATAGATTGGTTCAGTGCAAGTCTTAGTATGTATGGGCACAAGGTATATTGTTGAGTATATTTTCACCCAAATCATAGCTTGGAGTTACAAGTATTGAGGAGAACGGCTCGGACATTTAGCATGGAGAGTTGTCCAAAGAGGCGACTAAGCTCTGAGCGGATGGGATCCTTATTTTGGTCCGACCGGTCTTGCAAAAGCAACCATGAACCTACCCCCAACAAATCTTCACTTTGCACCGGCCTTCCTAAGCCCAAGTTGACCTGCATGGTTGACCCTTTTGCAATTAATTTTGAGAGATAACCTTGCAAGGATTTTCTTTTAAAAAGAAAGAAAGAAAGAAAGATAAGATGAGGCCATCGTGTTTTCTTTAAGGTCTAAGGTGGTCAATGAATGGCACATTTACAAAATCCGTACAAGTCCCTACCTAGTCTTAAAATCATATTTCATATGTTTATTGGTTTGAAACCTTAATATGCATGTCATCTTATGTCAAGGATATACAATTAAATGTATATGAATCGGATATCAATGATCAATATGGTAGATATGCATTTGCATCCCAAAGCACCCGTGGGAGTGCATCTAGACCCAAATCTTCCAATATGTTAATGTGTTGAAATGGTTTTGAAAGTGCACTTGATAAGTAAGTTAAATCTAGGTACGGTTAAGTTTGACACAATCAACTAAAAACTGAAATCATGCATCTCAAATACACCTTTTAGAGCATGTCAAGGCCTAGATGGGGCATCTTGGACGCTTAGGGGTTAATTTTGACAAGAATACAAACCCATTGGTTGGGCATTGGCCTTATGTGCTTAGTGTGTGGTTATGCAAAACAACATGTGTTGATTTGATTTATGTCGCTACTTAGCTCAACCTTCAATAGTTTGAAGAAAATAAATTGTGTGGATGTATTGACTTCCAATATATACGTGCTAGAGTTTACAAGGGATTGAACTTCTGAGCACAATTAAAAGAAAAGGATTTTTAAAAAACTTGGTTGCAACATTGACCTGCACATTTTCTGCCTCATAATAAATTTTGAATGGATATATCAAAAACCCTCTTGACATTTTACAAACAAATACAAAGACTGGATTTTTTGTTTTCTAAAGCATTTATTTCTACCACATAAGGCTAGACTAAAGAGCACGGTATGGTTCATGGGCGAGTAAGTTGAGTTACCCCTCTAGACCAAGCATGCGACACCCTACAACCCTTACCGTTTGTAGAAGGCAAACCCCAACTTATTTTGGACCAACTTTGGACAACCATAATTGAGGATACATGTTTCCTAGTAAGTCTCATAATTTATGGAACGTCATGTCACTTATGATATCTTGAAACCAAAGTAGGTGTTAACTAAACAAATTTGTCCTTGTAGGCTTTAAGAAGTTCAGGTGGGCACCTGAACCGCAAGAAGGTAGACGGGCACGAGATTGAGGGGATCGTGAGGAAAATACAAGGCTTGGCCTTTCAACACGGCATCCATCACAACGGGTAAGGCCTCCTCAAATTGGCCCCTTCCAATGAGGCCTGTCACGTCCTTAGTTACGATCATCAACAACGCAGCTTGCACTTTGGGTATCAACTCCGTCTGCATGAAGAAAAGCAAGATAAGTGCACCTCTATGGATTTCTATCCTACACATACATATCCAAGTTTGAAACGTTTACATTCACAACACGTGAGATTCATGGGCTCTTTGTGGAGGTTCGAACACATCCACCTCAACATTTGAAACTCTCGGGGGGGGGGGGGGGGTAGTAGTGTGTTAAAAAGTTAAGGATATAGGTGCGAACAACCACTATTTTATAAGGGGGTATTACTTTCAATTCTTTCTTTTTTTCACATCCTATCATTATGCAAATTTCTACTTTGGGTTAATAGAAAAATGGCTTGCATTACTTTTAATTCCAAATTACCTATTATTCCATACCCTATAGTACTTTAAAGATGTCCAGTGCCATTTTTGATACCCTATATTACTCTTAAGTCCATTTATAATTTTTAGCCCCCATGTTTTAAAAATACCCTATCATTTGTTTGCACGTATATTGCTACTCCAACCAATGACTACCCCCCCCCCCCCCCCCCCCCGAGTTGAAACTTCAATGTTCAACATTAAAGTTTCTCACTAGAGTTTCCCACTGTCTTTCGTGTGTGTGTGTGTGCATGCACATGGACTTAAACATCCTCAAATGACCAATAATCGAGCCCATGCCCATCTATCTCTATCACAAAGTGGGGAATGCATTCTAAGAAGTTATGAAGTAGAAGAAAAAACGACGCCCGTATATAAATACCGGCATGAATATGAGTCCGTTGGCCTTACACTAATCACGGTATTCCGTGATGCAGTGTACGGTGTTATGCCTCCTTTAGGAGGTGGGCTCTGGTGATGTACTAGTTATCCCAATTTGGTAAGGTGGGGGAGACATGTGTTTGTTTGTTGTCTAGTTTTCTCTTGTTTAGTACTAGGTACGTGAGGTATGTGATAGCGTTCTGGTGTATGTCTTTCATAAGGTTTTTAAAATTCTGGATTTTGGGATTGTTAGTTTTGTGAGTTTGTCTATGGAGTGTTTGTGTATGGAAAGTTATGAAGTATATTATAGTGTATAAGCATGTGTGGGTGTGAAAGAACCCGCCGTTTGTCGTCGAGCACAACGATGACGGATTTGGCCGGCAACAATGTGGCTCCGGCGACGTTTATGGATTCGGGTGGGATGCCGAGTTGCGCGAGCCGCATCAACACCACCTTGTCCAATATCCGCATGCGAGGGTATCGACCCCTCCTCATCTCCTACGATCGAGTCGAGGGGAGGGGAGCACACATACAATCTTTGGTGAGTGATCACTATATTCGTTCATTTGGGACTTTTTTGGCATTTTGAGACAGTTACAAATATAAGAATATGGATAAAATCACACAGATATTGGAGAATGTTGTAAGATGCAAATACTTTGAAGCGGGTGTTCATATCAAGAACCCAATTAAGAACTCATATTAAGATGATTTAGGTAGGACGACCCAAACATTAGACCATGTTGTTGTGGTCCATATATTAATTTGAGACAAGAGAATGTCTCAAATTAACGAATGTAGTGATAGTGGTAGGAGTCGCATATTTAGCTTTCAAGGGATGATCATGTAATCACTCGGGGGGGGGGGGGGGGGTAAGTATGGTAAAGTGGACCAAAGTAGTGCTCCGGTATACTAAAACTCTAATTTTTTGGGTCAAAGGCCTGAAAGTAGTAGCCAAGTGTTGTTTAAATTGGATTTTTTTTTCATGATGACCTCTATTGTTATGTTAAACAATCGAATGTAGGATATCAAGTTGAGATTTTCAAAACTTATCATCAAAAGTGATGCTCAAAAGCAAATGATTGAATCTAGTTTCGAACGTAGATTTCGTGACCTTAAATATTTTGAAGTTGGAGTCTTTTTTCGTATTCCTTGAATCCATTATACACTTCAAGGCATCATCACAAATTTTTGTAGAAAACTGTCGATGTAATGTGATTTGATCATATTTTTTTAAACAACTTTTAGACGATTGCTTGTTCAATATCACCTACTTGCACACCACTTGCAACGTCATCTTAAATATGTAGACTTTTCTTGGAATCATTTTTGTCATCATAGCTTACTCGGCTTTGTAGATAAATATGTTTTTCCAATGTCTATCATTTTTTTCTTCCACAAAATTCAAAAGTTAGTGTATAGTTTTGAATCACTTTCACTTAACACTAGGCAGGGATCGGGAGCTGTCCACTTTACCGTGCTTGCCCCCAAGGCACATTGGTTGAGTTGAGACACACCAAATCACCAAATCAAGGCTATATCATAAAATTGCATGTCAACGTACGTGTGGTGGCATGAATTCACTAATCAATGAGTTTTCGGTCCCGTAATACAAGCAAATGAAGTGTTTCATTGTGGGAAGATCCATCTCGTCCAACAATTTAGATATTAGAAAACAAACCCTTCACAAGAACCCCTCACGAATGACCTATTGAAAGGCTTGGGAAGGGGAAACAACATATGATGCGAGTTGGTCCTTTCAAGAAGTACCTTCCCAAATTCTCCTGGGTTCTCATTGAATATCTCTACAGCAAGCTGGCTCATAGAAAACATCTGCAAATTCATCATGAATCTTGTCATATTTAGGACACGAACAAGTTTTCATAGCATTACTATGGTCGGATGCTAAAAAAGCTAAGTCTCTGAGCATCTGATTGTTATATTCCTAGGGCCCACCTAACAAACAGTGGGTGTTGAGAGTAATGTTATGTTGTCTCTAATTCTCAAATGAACAATAATCCCAGCACAAAGCATGACATGATTATAAAATGTCATCTTGAAGGTCATTGCCACTTTATGGTGGTAGGTTCTTTGTGGGGCCACTCTAGAATAACCCCACCAAACTTAGGTTTAAGACAATAAGCGGATGTGATCCATCGTTCTTATCCATGTTGCTTTCTCTCCCTCTTTGTTGAATGTGAGTGAATCATAAGCTAAGACAATGGACCGTTGTCAATCAAGAGGGCTATGTACAACTTCTCCTATCAAATCGCCCCAATCAAAAAAATAAAATAAAAAAATTGGAAGAATTGTCCACACATGTCTTCAAATGTTTTCGTCAACCCTAAGGGCTATGTACAACTTTTCTTACAAATCGCCCCAATCATACATATTTGGAAAATTTTGTACTTTATGTCAATCTTGAAAACACATTCATAACATTACACAACACATCCAATTTGATGTGTTTATATACTCAGGCATAAATCTTTATGCACCTCACAGATGTAGACCAAAAAGAAGGGAATATGAGCATAATGAAGCTATTATCTGAAAATAATTTTGTGTGAGTCTTGAGGCCCACAAAAGCATGTAGAGCTTGTTGAGTAATGTTATGTTGAAAAATAATGTACACACAAAGGTCAAATGAATTTCACAATCACGACAATTTAGAGAGAAAGTCTTACAATCCCTTGCTTTGTTCGAAGGGCGTGAATGGGTCCAGCATCTGGGCCCATGTCCACCTTGAATGTTTCCATATTTGGCGTTGGTGTCTTTTCTTCAATCTATGTCATAATCTGAATATTAAATATCTGCATGAACAAAATTTCAATGCACAATGCCCACCATACAATTTGAAGTGGTTTGGGGTTGTAGCTTTGCTTGATCTCCCCTTGAGATATCAATGCTTCTTCATTGTATCATGTGATACATTGAATGCTATAATATCTCACTTTGGCTATTTCTCTAGTGTTTAGGGTTACACTTTTGATCATGGTCATGACAAAAATTTGGTTTCCATCATAACATCTTGATTTGTGGAAAATCGTCTCTCCGTTATGCTATTTGTGATATGTACTTGGGAGGAGGATGTAAAGAAGGTGAGTGTCTAAATATCATTTAATGTCCATATAATAATTTTAAAATTTCTACAAAGATGGGTGTTGTTTTGATATCATTGAACTGAAATGACTCATTCACTCGTAGTTTCCGAGAAACCTATTCTCCCATCCATTCTATGTGTCACGTATAATTTTGTCTCAAAATTTTGTTCTTGTCTCTCATTCCACTTTTCTCTATTCTAAAGCAACTACACTTTTATTTTCCAAATAGTGTAGATTTTAGAATTGTGTTGATATTAAATAGAGTGGACTATACCAATGTTCAAATGCCTTAGAATCATTGTGGAGCACTTGAGAACACCACATCAATGAATAAAGATCACGAGTGCCAGTGTGTCCGCATGGCTTGGCCTATAGACAAGATTACTCATGTATATATTGATTGTTTTATATACCTTATTTAAGGGACTGGAATATCTCATGACAGCTGGCTTAGTGTGATGCACACTGCTCGGGGGGTTCACTCCCTCTTATATTTTGCATACACGTGTGTTTGGGACCTATTTATTGGGGGGCTATTTACCTTGCAGAAAAGATTATGAGGTATGGTATTTTCCAAAATAAAGGTGTGATGGTATTTTACATGTAATCCTTTTTCATTATTTTAAAACCCCCTATATTATATGTAAGTATTTTACAAAATTTATCTACAATGAATATATCAGACCCTATTTTTTATCGCACGTTGTTCTACGATTTTTTGCCAGTGAACCCCCCGAGGCACACTGATGACAATGGTGTTGGCACATGACACATTGATAAATTTCTCATATCCCCTTGGACAGATTAATGTACAAAAAGTAAATTTGGTATAGGTTTGGGGCATAAACATTTAATTACATTGATTGACTTCATATTAGACTATATTCTCAACAATAAAATATCTAACGTACATATTAATTCGTTGTTAGCAAAATCAAACAATTATAATAGAATGACTTGTGGTCCCCTTGTTAAAATAGAAGGTTTCCATGCCATGTTTTAGTCAATCTTCCCCACCTCAAAGGGTAACGTTGCTTTTTAACTAAGGGCCAACCATGGGCCAACAAACTAAGGTAGATACCTGGAAAACGGTGAAAATAAGCTGATTTGGCTAGAATTTGTGGCTTGAAATTTGTGAATATTTTTTCAGATGTGGAGTAGAGCAAATGATGAGGATTGCAAGTTGTTCCATAATTTCATTCCATGTAAAAATTTAGTTACACATTCCCAAAGGGGTAATTCAAACCCCTATTTGTACACTGGAGTCTCCCCAATATGAGCATCAAAATATCATGCTATGCAAATGAAAGCACACAAAACAGTGAACCCAAAAGTGATCGCAAGTGGTGTGACAGAACACCTATCCAACCAATCATTGCTTTGCACCTACATCATGTTCGGGTCACCACTTCTACAATCAACCATTTTGGGTCCACACAAGAATCAGTCTATCCACAGTAGTCTAGTAGTGGTCATTCACCGTTTTCAGTTTTCCCACCTCATACCGAGTCCTTGGTCCCTTGTAGATTTCTGACCCAAGGTGTGGAGTCTTCATACCACATAAAAAGTAACGTGAGTAAACCACAATTTAGGTAATTGCACACTTTCAAAATGTTTGTAATTATGCATGCATTGTGTGATAACAAGTGTAGGTACAATGCAACACACAACTATATGGTCATAAATACATGATAAAAATGTCCAGAAATACCTAAATACTAGCTGTCTAAAAAAGTTGATATTCGAGGCATTAGTGTTCATACGATACACTTCTAATCGACCAAAAGTTCATGGAAGATGTGTAAATGCTTAGTGATTACTTGAATTTCATGCAATGAAAATATGATGGAAAAAATAAAATACCTATTTTTTGATGTTAGATATATGTAAATAAATATTGAATAATGAAAATAAAATCAACACAACTACTATAATATTATCATTGTCAGTTTGCATATTTATTGAAGGATTGTATATTGTACCATAAAATATACCCTAAATCCATAAATATGCTTAGGGTTTAAAGTTTAGGGCAATTTGAGAGCATGAAACTTAGCATTACAAATATCCTTTATGAAATATAAAAAATTTGTAAAATTTCATCCTATATTCAAATTTCTAAAAATTCGTTTTTAATTATATTGATATAAAAAACACCTATGTTACTCCTTATATTTTTTAAATATAAAAAATTTAGATGATCCTTTAGAAATAATAATTTATTATTTCATATTAGATTTTACCTTACCTCATACCTTCTTCCTATTTAAACTCATCATTAGCATAATATCTTTTAAGAGGTTATTAATCAAAATATTAATAAATTCAGCAAACTAAAGTTATTATTTCAAAAATAATTTTCTTTAAATTTCAATTAAAGATTTAGTTACAAGAAGAAAATATGTTTGGAGTTCTGTCCATAGATTTCAGCCAGAATATATGTAGACATATATTTTAATACACTCCGCGTTGCTTTTTCAAAATGAAAAGAACCTTTTGCAAATTTAAGTTACTATAGGAATTATTATTTTCCTAAATTATTAAAGGAAGTATTTTTGAATATTTCCTCAAATATACTTATCTTAAAGATCCTTCAAGTATACTTTAATTGATTATATAATGAATCACACTTTTAGTACTAAACTATACTCACCTTAAATTATTACATTATAAAATTTTGTTGTCTGTCCAATATTTTCATTTATCCACGGGTAGATCACTTAGTGCATTTTAAAAACGACGTGCAACATAACATAGAGAGGATTAAAATCATTTGAAATAAAAATTATAAAGGAATTCCAATAATGCAGGGGCCATTAAATGTAGACAATCCCATTATAAGTAAGTTAGATGGACATGAAACGTGGGCCATTATTTTTTTGTAAAATTAATATAGGGGATGAAGATAAGGATCCTAGAAGGTATGTTGAGTATGGTATGTAAATGGGTTTAGGACTCACGGGGATGGATGATAATTGGGATTTCCGTCTGTCCAAAAATGGATAAAAAGGGAACGCGCCATCGTTGGGGTCGTGTTCCCCACGCTTTTATTACTTAAAGGGAATAAAGGATACAAAAAATTGCCTTGACTTGGACAATATAAGTAATGGAAGGGTGCAAACAAATGGGCCATTTTTTAAATTTAAGTAATTATAGGGAGGCTTTAATTCAGCCCTTGAAGGTAAATAGCCCCAAAACAAAAAAAAACCCCAGCCGCACGTGGTGCACAAAAATGCCTTAGAGTTATCTACCCGTGCATTTATCTAAACTCCATTTCTGGAGATTAAATAACATTTTTCTTTTTAAAATTCGGAGATGGCTTTGTGAAATCATAAATTACATTGTGAAAGCAATACCCAATGGACCTAATGCGACTATTCAAGCTAAAACAAAAAATTTTGCAATAACTTCTAAATTCAGTCAAGATAAACCTCTCTATTTTTTAGTTGATGTTTATATATAAAAAAAATTTACAATATGATCAATATAATAGTAAAGAACCTATTCACTAAAAATAAAAATAAATTCATAAATTATATGAATCGGTAAAATTCCTAAATTTATTTATGGTTCGTATTAGGAACTATTAGGAGAGAGAAACAAATGACATCGATTTCACACAGTCAAATTATTGTAAACTTCTTAGTACTCCAATAATAGGTATTTAAGCTTTCAAATTAGGTACAAATTTATATTTGTATTTAATCTATCCTCTGATTATTTATAACATTCCCAAAAAAAAGCAGCCTTTAAGAAAATAACAATAGTTTTATTAAAGTTATGTTTTATAATTCAATTTTAATTTTAGTATTTTTATACTATAAATTTATACACAATATAATATCATTAAATTTTACATAGTATAGACTTCTACTTCGACACCATGTTAAAGTAAAAATCATTTCTTGACGAGGAGACATGGCCCAGTGGATTAAAGCAACGGATTAGCACGGATCAAAGTTATTTGTACCGAGGGTTTGTACCAAGGGTTCAAATCCCTCTCTATCCTTTAACTTAAGAATCTTTATGAGTTTGAGAAAGAATAAATTATTTCATATGTTTCCTATGTTGCAGATATATATGAAATAATTTATTCTTTACATCCAGGACTACGTCCATAGAAATCATAGAAATCGTTTCATAGAAATCATATTTAAAATAAAATAAAAGTCACACACACGAAAAAATAAGAGTAAGAAATAAAAAATAAAAAAGTAAGTATATATATTTTTTAGTTTTACTTCATTCAAATGATAAAGAAAGAGGTCAATTGGATCAAGAATAACATAAGCTTTGGGAAATTTAGCCAAAATTATGACATTTAAATGAAAGGCGGTGTGTAGATAAATATTGAATATAGCTAGCATTTATGTTCTCCAATCAATTTTTTATAGTATAATGTATATAAAAACATGAAAAAAACCTCATAAATGCATGAAAGCTCTTTACTATATCTTACAATAGATTCTATTAGCATGAAAGAGCTTATTAATTTCTATTGGTTCTGTTCTTGTGTATTTTATAACTCATTATTTAATGAAATTAAAAATTAAAAATTAATGGATATTATAAAAAAGATTGATAAAATATTAACATCAAGATTTACTAGTAGTACCCATTAATGGGCCGTAGCGAAGTGGGAAGGAGCTAGGTTTTGGCCATGTTATTTGGAGGTTCAACCCCTTTCATTCCATATCTAATATATCTAATTAATAAATAAATATTAATATTAATGTTGGACGTGCTCATATTGGAACTCTCGGAGTAGCTAGTTCTTTGAAGAATGTTCATCCTATTATGCATGTTCCTTTAGGAGATTAATGTAATGCGCTTTATGTTAGAAAGAGAAAGAGATTTTTACTCTTGTAATTCCTAGCATAGTAGATTGTCATGTATTAGGACGTGGATCCCAGGAAGAAATAGTTGACAATATTGTTCAAAAGGATAAAGAAGAATGCCCAAATTTGATTATTCCAACACCCACATGTATCTCTAGTATTTTACAATAAGATTTTCAAAAATGTGTACATAGAGCATCTCTTATTTCCAATTCAGATGTAAATCATTATCGCGTTAAATGACCTTCAATCTGCTGATAGAACTTTAGAATAAGTAGTACGCTATTATTTAGGGAGAGAGAAAAAAAAATCGTGTCGAAGGAACATTCACATTAGATGAATCTAGAACAAACGAGCCTTCTGCAAATATCATTGGAATTTTCACATTAGGTTCTCATAATCACCATGATTGTTGTGATTTGAAATGTTTATTACAAAATTTGAATATTAAAATCATTTAAGTAATTCTTGAAGGTGGATCTGCACAAGATCTTTGAAATTTACCAAAAGCTTGGAAAACTTTAGTTCCTTGTCATGAAGTAGGCTTAATGACAACAATTTAATTAGAACTTGTTTTTGGGGATGCCTTACATATATCTACGACACCTACATAGGGGAATGTAGCTAAATGTATGTGACAAATACAAAAACATCTTGATAATTTGGCTTCAAAATGAAACATTTCAATTATGAATCTTATATGGATCAACAGATAATGCACATTGGTTTCTCCAAGCTGCTTGGTTTTCATGATCTATTGATGGTCAAAATTTAGAGGAATGGGAATTCGTGTCAATTGCACATGCACTTATTGTAACCATGTCGAAGAATGGTTCAAAGAACAAGTTCATCAATGTTAGGGACATGACCTCTGGAACCTTCTAGTTCCTTTTACTTTAGAACTTGTTGTTGCTTTAGAACTTGTGTTTACTTTAGATTACGTAAACCCTTGTACTTTAGATTAGGTATCTATAGGGGTCGAGGCTGAAGAGCCCTTTAGTCTCGATAACGCATCTTTTGGAGCTTTTGCTCACCCCTCTTGTTGTTGTTTGTTTTTCCATTTATTAATTCAAGTTCATATAAATTGCCCTTTTGAAACCTTCTTTAATTTTCTGAGTTTATGACAAGTATCTTTGTATCCCGTATCCCTGATAGTTTATCGAGACTAACCTCACTTGAGTATCAGAGTTAGGGCCTTTTCTTGAGGTTGCGATTTACTCCCTCATTTTTATCCCTTTTAATATGATATCTCATTTTGTCACAACATTTGAGTCTTGTTCTTCTTGTGAGAGTAGCAAGCAACCCCTCTCCCTCAAGGTTTGAAGGTTTAGAGGTTGCAATTTATTTTCTCCACTAAGCTAAGATTTTATTTTCGATTATTCTCATCGTTTAGTATGACTGAGACTCAGGACTTTAATATGCCTAAATCCACCAAGGCTAAATTAGAGGTTATCCTTAATGCTATCAACACGTTATTCGTCCGGACCACAACATTAGCACTGGGATTATAATTATTGTAACTTACCAATGAAAGGGGCATTGTCATTTTAAAATGGAACTAAAATTAGCGTTTTAATTTTAGTGTGTTTATTTTATAATATTTTAGTTAATAACCTCTACTTTCACAAAAGTATTCATACACATTCCAACTAATTAAGTGTGATTATATGTAATTAAGTCTAAATAACCGTATTAGAAGGTAATTGAGCACAAGGCCTAGGTTTCTACAAGTATATATACACATTCAAACTAATTGAGCCTGATTAACTGCAAGTAAGTGCATTTAGCCTAATTATGGGTAATGGACCCTCAACAAGTGCAAGTAAGCACATCATTCCTCATATCTGAATTAAATCCTGATTAATTCCAGTCAGTGCATTTTATAATTAATTAGGCTTAATTAATTTGGTAGGCATACTTTCTGATTTAATTGGGCTTAATTAGGATTAATTAGACTTAATAACATTCAATCACACTTTATTAGTTTCACATTGAACTTTAAAATATTATAAAGAAACACACTAAAAATAAAACGCTATTTTAGTTCCATTTTAGAATGACAAAGCCCCTTTCAAGGGTAAGTCGCAAGAAAAGAAAAGAAAAGAAATAAATAACACCCGTATTACATACCGGCGTGAATGTGAGCCCATTTACCAAATGGTAATCACAATAGTTCATGATGCAACATGGGGTGTTATGCCTCCTATGGTAAGTCACAATAATTATAACCTCAGTGCTAATGACACAACAACAAAGTTGTGCAAAGTCACAATATTAAGGGGATTAAGAGGGATATGTAAACCACTGGTTTTGTCCGGAACTACCCAAAATGTCCAAAAATACCTAAATACTAGCTCTCTAAAAAAGTTGATATTTGAGGCATTAGTGTTCATACGATACACTTCTAATCGACCAAAAGTTCATGGAAGATGTGTAAATGCTTAGTGATTACTTGAATTTTATGCAATGAAAATATGATGGAAAAAATAAAATAACTATTTTTTGATGTTAGATATATGTAAATAAATATTGAATAATGAAAATAAAATCAACACAACTACTATAATATTATCATTGTCAGTTTGCATATTTATTGAAGGATTGTATATTGTACCATACAATATACCCTAAATCCATAAATATGCTTAGGGTTTAAAGTTTAGGGCAAATTGAGAGCATGAAACTTAGCGTTACAAATATCCTTTATGAAATATAAAAAAATTATAAAATTTCATCCTATATTCAAATTTCTAAAAATTCGTTTTTAATTATATTGATATAAAAAACACCTATGTTACTCCTTATATTTTTAAAATATAAAAAATTTAGATGATCCTTTAGAAATAATAATTTATTATTTCATATTAGATTTTTACTTACCTCATACCTTCTTCCTATTTAAACTCATCATTAGCATGTTATCTTTTAAGAGGTTATTAATCAAAATATTAATAAATTTAGCAAACTCAATTTATTATTTCAAAAATAATTTTCTTTAAAGTTCAGTTAAAGATTTAGTTACAAGAAGAAAATATGTTTGGTGTTCTGTCCATAGATTTCAGCCAGAATATATGTAGACATATATTTTAATACACTCCACGTTGCTTTTTCAAATTTTAATTACTACAGGAATTACTCTTTTCCTAAATTATTAAAGGAAGTATTTTTGAATATTTCCTAAATTAGACTTATCTTAAAGGTCCTTCAAGTATACTTCAATTGATTTTATAACAAATCGCACTTTTAGTACTAAACTATACTCACCTTAAAATATTACACTATAAATTTTTGTTGTCTGTCCAATATTTTCATTTATCTAAACTCCATTTCTGGAGATTAAATAACTTTAAAAAAAATTTGGTGACGGCTTCGTGAAATCATAATTTACCTTAACGAGCTCTTAATAAAGCAATACCCAAAGGACCTGATGCAACTATTAAAGCTAAAACAATAAATTATGCCATAACTTCTAAATTCAGTCGAGATAAACCTCTCTATGTTTTAGTGGATGTCTATATATTTTAAAAATTACAATATGATTGGTATAATAGTAAAGAAACTATTCACTAAAATTTATAAACTATATGAATTAGTCAAATTCCTAAATTATTTATGGTTCATATTAGGAACTATTAGGAGAGAGAAAAAAATGACATCAATTTCAAACGGTCAACTTATTATAAACTTGTAAGTACTCCAATAATGGGTCTTTAAGCTTTCAGATTAGATACAAAATTATATCAGTAATTAATCTATCTTCTTATTATTTATAGCATTCTCGACAAAAGCAGCATGGCCACTATATGGCTAGGCTTAAAAAAATTATAACACTAACTTGATTGAAATTGTGTTTTATAATTCAATTTTGATTTTAGTCTTTTTATACTATAAATTTAAACACAGTATAATATCATTAAAGTTTACATCGTATAGACTTCTACTTAGACACCATGTTAAAGTAAAAATCATTTCTTGACGAGGAGAGATGGCCCAGTGGATTAAAGCAATGGATTAGCACGGATTAAAGTTATTTGTACTGAGGGTTTGTACACGGGGGGATCACTCCATTGTCAAGTTGAACACCACGTGCGACCAAAAAAAATCTTCTTTTGGTAAGTTGCACCACCAAAATGGGTCAAAATTTTATCAATTTTTTTTCATGAGTAGATATACACAATACCTATGACATAGTCAAAAGTGGTAACTAAATTTGATGATTTGTAGTTTTCATAAAACATACCATTTCTAACTAGAATGACACAGAATTGAACTAAAACAATTACTAAAAAAAATAAAGATGACTAAAAATTTCAAAAAAGTATACAAAAGATACTATCAATGGTTATGTATATGTAGAAAAAATATCATAAATTTTAAAATTATATATGGCATGGAATATAGGGGTAGCAAACATTGTCCGCACGTGGTGTCAACTTGACAATGAAGTGACCTCCCCGTGGGTTTGTACCAAGGGTTTGAATCCCTCTCTATCCTTTAACTTAGGAATCTTTATGAGTTCGACAAAGAATTAATTATTTCATATGTTTCCTATATTAGAATTATATATGAAATAATATATTCTTGACATTCAAGACTACGTCCATGATCGTTTCATAGAAATCATAAAAATTAAAAATTAAAAAAAATAAAATCCACACACACGAAAAAATGAAGAGTTAGAAATTAGAAAACAAAAAGTAAGTATATAATTTTTTAGTTTTAGTTTTACTTAATTGAAAAGATAAAGTAAGAGGTGAATTGGGTCAAAAATAACATAAACTTTGGGTAATTTAGCCAAAATTATGCCATTTAAATGAAAGGCGGTGTGTAGATAGATATTGAATATAGCTAGCATTTATGTTCTCCAATCAAATTTTCTATAATATAATATAAAAAAACATGAAAAAAACCTCATAAATGCATGAAAGCTCTTTACTATATCTTACAATAGGTTCTATTAGCATGAAACAGATTATTAATTTATACTTTTTTTTTCTTGTAAATTTTATGACTCTTTCTTTACTGAAATTAAAAATTAAAACTTAATTGATATTATTAAAAAATATTGATAAAATATTAATATTAGGATGTACTAGTAGTAACCATTAATGGGGCGTGGCCAAGTGGGAAGGAGCTAGGTTTTGGCCATGTTATCCGGAGGTTCAACCCTTTCCATTCCATATCTAATATATCTAATAAATAAATAAATATTAATATTAATATTGGACCTACTCATATTGGAACTCTCGGAGTAGCTAGTTCTTTTGAGAATGTTCATCCTATTATGCATGTTCCTTTAGGAGATTAATGTAATGCGCTTTATGTTTTTAAAAAAAAAAGATTTTTACTCTTGTAACTCCTAGCATAGTAGATTGTCATGTATTAGGACGTGGATCCCAGGAAGAAATAGTTGACAATATTGTTCAAAAGGATAAAGAAGAATGCCCAAATTTGATTATTCCAACACCCACATGTATCTCTAGTATTTTACAATAAGATTTTCAAAAATGTGTACATAGAGCATCTCTTATTTCAAATTCAGATGGAAATCATTGACGCGTTAAATGACCTTCAATCTGTTGATAGAACTTTAGAATAAGTAGTACGCTATTATTTAGAGAAAGAAAAAGAAAAAGAAAAAGAAAAAACTCATATAGAAGGAACATTCACATTAGATCAATCTAGAACGAACGAGCCTTCAACACATATCATTGGAATTTTCACATTAGGTTCTCATAATCACCATGATTGTTGTGATTTGAAATGTTTATTACAAAATTTGAATATTAAAATCATTTAAGTAATTCTTGAAGGTGGATCTGCACAAGATCTTTGAAATTTACCAAAAGCTTGGAAAGAATTAGTTCCTTATCATGAAGTAGGCTTAATGACAACAATTTAATTAGAACTTGTTTTTGGGAATGCCTTACATATATATCTACGACGCCTACATAGGGGAATTGTCGATGTTGCTAAATGTATGCGACAAATACAAAAACATCTTGATAATTTGGCTTCAAAATGAAACATTTCAATTATGAATCTTATATGGATCAGCAGACAATGCACATTGGTTTCTCCAAGCTACTTGGTTTTCACGATCTATTGATTGTCAAAATTTAGAGGAATGGGAATTCGTGTTAATTGTACACGCACTTATTGTAACCATGTCGAACTTGTTGTTGCTTTAGAACTTGTGTTTACTTTAGATTAGGTATATATAGGGGTCGAGGCTGAAGAGCCCTTTAGTCTCAACACTACATCTTTTGGAGCTCTGGCTCACCCCTCTTGTTGTTGTTCATTTTTCCATTTATCAATTCAAGTTCATATCAATTTCCCTCTTGAAACCTTCTTTAGTTTTATGAACTTGTGTCAAGTATCTTTGTATCCCGTGTCCCTGATAGTTTGTCGAGACTGACCTCACTTGAGTATCAGAGTTAGGGCCCTTTCTTGAAGTTGCGATTTACTCCCTCATTTTTATCCCTTTTAATATGATATCTCATTTTGTCACAACATTCGAGTCTTGTTCTTCTTGTGAGAGTAGCGAGCAACCCCTCTCCTTGAAAGGTTGAAGGTTTAGAGGTTGCAATTTATTCTCCACTGAGCTAAGATTTTATTTACGATTATTCTCGTCGTTTAGTATGGCTAAGACTCGGGACTTTAATATGCCTGAATCCGTTGAGGTTAAGTTAGAGGCTATCCTTAATGCTATCAACACGTTATCTGTTCGGACCACAACATTAGCATTGGGTTATAATTATTGTAACATACCAATGAAAGGGGCATTGTCATTCTAAAATGGAACTAAAATTAACGTTTTATTTTTAGTGTGTTTATTTTATAATAGTTTAGTTAATACCTTCTACTTTCACAAAAGTATTCCTACACATTCCAACTAATTAAGTGTGATTATATGTAATTAAGTCTAAATAACCGTATTAGAAGGTAATTGGGCACAAGGCCTAGGTTTCTACAAGTATTCATACACATTCAAACTAATTGAGCCTGATTAACTGCAAGTAAGTGCATTTAGCCTAATTATGGGTAATGGACCCTCAACAAGTGCAAGTAAGCACATCATTCCTCATATCTGAATTAAATCCTGATTAATTCCAGTCAGTGCATTTTATAACCAATTTGGCTTAATTACTTTGGTAAGCATACTTTCTGATTTAATTGGGCTTAATAAGGATTAATTAGACTTAATAACATTCAATCACACTTTATTAGTTTCAATGTGTATAAATATTTGTGGAAATAGAAGGCATTAACTAAAATATTATAAAGAAATACACTAAAAATAAAACGCTATTTTAGTTCCATTTTAGAATGACAAAGCCCCTTTCAATGGTAAGTCGCAAGAAAAGAAAGGAAAGAAAATAAATAACACCCGTATTATATACCAGCGTGAATGTGAGCTTGTTTACCAAATATTGATCACAATAGTTCATGATGCAACATGGGGTGTTATGCCTCTTATGGTAAGCCACAATAGTTATAACCTCAGTGCTAATGAGGCTTTTGCAATGTTTTTGACTTCCAAGTTAATTACATGCTTTATTGATGATTTCACTTTGAAAAGGCAATCCTAATCAATTGCTCATTTACTCAATGAAAGTGAACATATATATTGGATTTTGGACCTTGAAGATGAAGTGCACTCAATATGGGTTATATGGAAAAGCGGCCTTTAATCATGGTGAAGGATAATAGGCATGAAGGACAAAATTGAGTCATGAAGGACAGTCGCAGTGAAGGACAATTGCAGTGCATGACAAGAGTGAGTACTAAAGAACAATCACAGTGAAGGACAAAACTTATGAAGGACAACACCATGGTATTGAAGAAATTCTACTAAAAGGCAATTGTTATTATGTTGGAGTGGGGGACATTAGGGAAGAGAGGCATTTGAGAAGAGATGTTGGGCAACCTTGCCCAGACCGTGTGGGAAGGACGCAAAAAGTTTCAAGGGGCAATGGCGGTGGTGGGCCCCACTAGCGTCTGTCACGCCAGACATAACTCGTTGGGGTCCCTTCAACGTCTAGCGTGTTTTATTTGCCTCACTTCCCTTACTTCTATGTGGACGTTGTCTTGCAAAACAACTTAACTCCATGGCTTCTCAGTTGGATGTCTATACTTGGAAACAACATACCCCACGTAGGGAAATGCTTTGTGTGGCTTCGGTGTGTTAGGACATTTCTCAAGCACATATCATCCTGAAATAAACATGAATGTAAAAAATGGTTCTTCCCTAAAAACTATTTGTTTAATTTTTTGTAGGTTCTCAATCTTAAATAAAACTTGTGCTATTGTTCTCATAAGAGTAACCTCTTAGAATATAAAATGGTGCATAGTGCAATCTATTATAAGATTAAAAAAATTCGTATTAAAGAATTTCTGGAAATTTGAAGAATTATTTTAATTTTAATAAGTTTTTTTACATTAAAAAAATAATTCCTTTATAAAAATGTATTTGATTTTTGTCATGACTTTCAAAATAAGATTTCTTGAAAAAAAAATTCAGCACTCTGGTAATTAATTTTCATTTAAAATATTTAGGGTTCATTTTCAATAAATAACACTCTAAATAGAGGTAAACTTCTTTTATAATGACTGTTAATTTGCTTCTAACACTTAATTGACAAAGAAATTATATATATATATATTGAACCCTTAACCTAAAATACTAAAATAAACAAATATTTCTAAAAGTAAGTGTATTTGTAATTGGAATATGAAAACTAAATAGATATATGAAGAAAGGAGAAAAAAAATGGATAGTAACAAAATAATTGAATAGAACCAAAAAGAGGACTTATAAATTTCTCACAAAATGTGTGTTTAATTTATTCGGAGATTTTATTTTTTTCTCAAATTTTTTCAGTATGCATATATATATATATATATATAATTGTTATTTGTATTTTTACTTTATTAAGAAATATTTTTTCTTTGTGATTATATTTGTACTTCTAAAATTTCAAAGCACTTAATGCTTCTTCAGCAGGTTACATTAATTTAACAACAATATTCATAATATTATTATTTCATGCAAAGGAAATTATCAATATAGCTGAATGTATTCAACAAGTACAAAAACATGTTAATAATTTGGCTCCAAAATGAATCATGTTAATTATGAATCTTATATTGATTAGCAGAAAAAATTTTGTTTTTCCAAGCTACATGGTTTTCAAGATCTATCAATTATCAAAATTTAGAGAAATGGGAGTTTGTGTTATTTGTAGACACACTTATTGTAAAACATGTCAAAGAATGGTTTAAAGAACAAGTTTGTCACGTACCTCAATCGTTTGTAAATAATACAATAAACATTTACACCCCATACAATGTGAAATTTCAATAGAGTATATTATAAGAATTTCACCCTAAACAAATACAATGTGATTGACTATAAGCTCGAACCATCTGACCATAGGAGAGAGACCAAAAACATCCTCTCTCTCCGCTCCAGGGCTTCTTCATATGTCAATGGCACTACTCTTACTTTCTAGTTTCAAATATGGTAAATGTCTTATATTCATAGCTCTAGCTTTCGCTCTACTATGAATCTCCTATCTTTGGTTCCTCTAAAACCTTCTTCCATCTTCTTACTCATTTACATTCTTTGAGTTGGAATTGTCTCACTCCAACTTGGTTCATTCATCCATTCTTCAAATTGGAACCGTCTAATTCCAATTGAATTCATCTATTCATTGAGAGTTGTTTAACTCCAATGAATAACATCCCTCCGCTTAGAGTTGTCTAAGTCCAACGCAAAGATCTTCCATTGGAAATTGTCTAACTCCCCTGCACAATCTGTCCATGGGTTGTCTGACCCAATGACCATCCACTCAGATGCTAAGTACATCAAAGTATGGTCAGTCATCATTCTTCCCCAATCCATCCATCCATCAATAAATCTCTTAATTAACGTACGACTAGGGTACATCACAACCTTCAAGGATTTTGTGACAAAATAATAATTAGAGATAATCATATTGAAGTAAGGGATATGATTGCCCATATACGATCATCTACTATATACTTGGTACTCAGAAAATGGAATGTCACATTGGCCAACGTCTTTCATGTTCCCTATGGAGACATTTCTTCACCAATTCATATTCACCAAAATTCCTTTAGGTTGTTCACCCTTTTTAAGGTTGTGGAGGTACTAATCAAATAGTACATTTGAATTATAATTTTTTTACTCTAGGGCCGGAAGATCATCGTTTAGAAATTTTTGATGGTGTTGATATAAAACAAGTGAGTACTTGCTCACTTTCAATAGATAGTGATTTAACTTGGAATTACAAAAGTCAATTAGAATTGAATTAAAATTCTCGGTTTTGTTAGAGGTAAAATCAAAAGAACTACTGAAAAATTTGCACGAAAAAATAATCATTACAAATAGTATTGTTCAGATAATGTACGCTGCTATAACAAGCTTTAAGTGCTTAGAAACTTTGGAAGTATAAATATAATTACAAAGTGGAAATCCTCTTTCTTTTTTATTAACTTACCATTTTTGAAAATAAATTAGTATAAAAATGAGGACTATACTAATAGAAATAAAGAATTATATATGTGTGCTGTAAAATTATTTTAAAAAGACAATATCTGAATAAATTAAACGTATATTTAAGAAGAAATGTATGAGTCCCCTTTTTTGGTCCTTAGGCTATTCAATTGTTGTTTTACCATCTATTATTTCCCTTTCTTTATAAATCTATTTAGTTAATCCTATTCCAGTTGAAATAAAAGAGGTTTAACTATATATAGAGTGTTTTTACTGAAAATGAATCCTAAATATTTCAAAATAAAAATGAATTACAAGTGTACTGACTAATTTGTTTTTAAACATCTTATCTTGAAAGTTAGGAGAGCAAACAAATGAATTTTATAAAATATGTTTAAAAAATAAGAGAAAAAATAATTAAATATTTTAAAATATAACATTCAGATTTTCTTTAACATTTACTTGGTTTTATTCTCATAATAAATTGCACCATGTACCATACTATATTCTAAGAGGTTAGTCCTATGAGAACCATAGCAGAAGTTTTATTTAAGATTGAGAAGCTACAATTTTTTTAATTTTGAAAACATCATTTTTATATTCACTTCTATTTCAAGATGATATTTTTGAAGTTGCTTATAATTTTTTTAAAATAAAATTAATTTTTTAAAATAAGAAAATTCAAATTTACACCAAAAAAATTCATATCAAACCTTTTCATTCATAAAATACGTTACGAGAAAATTAACAAAATTGGAAGATAAAGTTTAATAATTTTTTTGGAGAATTATCACCATAGTAAATTTGTATTGAAGAGCACTTTGGGAAGCAGTTATTGTCATTCTAGAAAGAAAAAAAATTATACAAGTAAAAAATCCTTGTTTTCCGGAGTGAGCTAGTACTCAATCTATTCCCTCTGTATTTCCATTTACGGAAGATAAATTTTTACATTCAAATTATATTCTTGATACAAAAGTCCCTTATTTTATTCATCCGTAACTTCTTATTTGGACTTTCTATCGACGTATTCAAGATGCTTTTTCTACATTTATTACAGTTTTTTTAAAGAAAAAATTAAAAATTATTTATTTTAGATACAATTTTCTTTATGAAAAAGAAATGACTAGATCATACCATTATTTTTATGGCATTCTCATATCTATTCTGGACTCGGCCTTAGTCCAGTTTTACTTAAATATGTTATCTTGAAATGTGTTTCCACCTTTTTTAAAGAAGTTGAATGTTGAATCTATCAAAAATATTACAAATACTTTCAAAAACCTTATGTCAAGCTTGTGGTTCTTGATGTTAAAAGTAAAGTAGGGCATTCATTAGGTTGATTGCACTTTGTGTGATTACAAACAAAGATGCTACTACCTATGTCAAAATACCACGGTCATAGGCTACTAGTGGGCGTATATCCAAATATTTTCCCTCTCTAACAACACACAAGTTACCGCTCATCACTTAGTACTCACCGTTGGCATGATGGCACTTCCCCCTTCCCCATCCCACTTTAACCCACCTTAAATACACATATACATACACATTAATTCCTTTGAGGTAGGGAGGAAGGGGGGAGGGCATTTATAATGAAAATAATAAAATACACCCTAACCTCTATAATATCACCGTGTGTAATATCACTCCCTCTCTTATATCCCCAACCCCGAGGGACCGGATGTGCTCAGTTCAATTCTCCCTCCTTGTTGTCACATTTCCTTCCCATGGAGATTTCTCACCACCATGGAAGTTCACTTGGAAATCGTGAAGAGGATCCGATTCGACCCTAGGTGTTGAATGTAACTTTGTAAGCAAGCTCCAATACATGCTAAGTCTATGTCAAATCAATTTGACAATGATTGAACGAATGAGGCGAAGTGAGGATTGCAATCAGTATTTTGGTGATTGAAAATATATATTAAAATAAAAAATAAAAAATAGGGTTACATTTTTGGGACTGTTAGACTTAGAAAATGCACACTAAAGAGTAGAACCGCATACAAAGTTTAACACAGAAAGGGTGCAAGATCAAACATAAACACATGAATGTATGAGCACCAACCAACAGGCAATGAGCAGCAACACTACTAGGTTTCCCAACAATTTTATTCCTCTTCTCATGAGGATACGTAACCGGGGTCTACATACAAAGGAGTGCTTGCTTTAGGATCTTAATGTCATAAGAAGAAGAACTCCGGTCTCTAGAGGAGGCCGGAGTGAATAAAGTGTATGTTCGTAGAACATCCTAGGCCATGCCTTACGGCAGTGGTGTTAGATGTAAAACTACTTCGCCCTTTGCAGGACGTAGACACTATATTTAATAACCAATAATAAATTTCAGTAGCCGGTTATTATGTATGGGCCTTGTTTGGGGTAGTTAGTGGGGGGGGGGGATCTGTATTGGGTTGGGAGTTTTATTTATTTATGAGAGGTCTTGGAGATCATTAATAGTTTGTCGATTTTCTAGCCTTCGTTTGTGGACTAATATGGAATGTGCATATTGTGTGGCAATTATGTTAATTTGTTTAAACGTGTTTTTGATTTTTCTGATAGGGAGTGTGAACGTTGTTTCTAGTTTTTTCATTGATGGGATATGTGTTGTGCCTCTTGCTCCCGCAACTAGTACCATGAGTGGGGCTACGTTCCAACCCTTAGTTATGATGTTGTTTATGAGTGGTTGGTATTTTATGATTTTTTTGTCTAGGGTTTCAGTGGCGAATCTATCATTGCAATATGTGAATTCGATGAACTGTATGATGATATCAGGTGTAGGGGTTTCTGGGGGGGGTGGTTATATGGATGGCCTATGATGCATAGTATGTCTGGTTTGAGCCTAGCGTTGCAATGTCATCTTTGGGTATCACATGTACATGAAAGTAACCATGGGGGAACTGTATTTTCTTGGGGTAGTTCATTATGCGTTCCTGCATTCATTAATGTATAATGTCTTGATATTCGAGTTGATACAATGAGTTTGCGTATTTCCCATACCGCTTTGTTATGCCTTTTTGTTATTAGTGCATGGAGATCTTAATGTCACATGTACTTTGATTGCCACATGTGTGATAATTTGGAGGTTACATTGTAGTTTTAGCTTGGAATGCACACCCTTCATTTAGGTGGCTTATGGTTAAGGAACACAATTATGGCCGGTGGATAGTGGAATTCACAAAACAAACTAAAGAACAAAGGAACTGGATGTTACCACTGTTGTAGACTGTGATATACCTTTGACTTCGAGGGCTTTGAGGTATTACAATGAAATAGTTTGAGTTCGAACAACATTGTATGATAATTGGAGAATGATGTCTTCATTAGTGACTCCCTTATTCAAGCACAAGAAACCTATTGACCCCCACATATTTTTCTTTACCTCAAAATACCCAAGGTACCCAAAAGTAGTCTACATTTGTTGTATATAGGCTTCAGGGTTGAGATAGTTATCGTATTTGTGAAAAATAGAGATGAATGTGAGGGCCTTAGTTTCATGTATTATGTCACAAATTCTAAATTGTTGCGTCTTTTGTACACCCCCTCACTGTCCTAATATATGTTGGGGCTAGGTTGGCGTGTAAAGACGGTAATGCTTGGTGGTATACGTGGCAGTCATTGGGCCGGGGATTCATGGCACTCAAGTAAAGTCATCCGGTAACAAAAATTGGATGAGTCCATCAAGAAGCTCGGATGGAGCTTACTTTAGTGAAACACCTCCGAGTTGGCATGTAAGACCTATTTTCTCCCTCATAGTTATTTTATAAATATTAAATTAGTTGACAAGGGGCAATGATGTGGCCTTGGATGCTCTAAGCCTATTTTCTAACCTCCCATGAGTTGTTTCCAAGGCCATGATGTGGCTTTGAATTCCACATGGTTATTTTGATAAATATTGCAAGATATCAACGTGTGCAATATAATTATGACGTGTTGTCATAGACATTTTTTTTTTGTTCAGAATTCATTTATTTTGCACGGGTGTGATTACTCAAACATTTGTAATATGTCAAAATAATATATATCACCTTATGATAAATTGGTGAACTAAAAAAATCAACTCAATAATAATAATAATAATATAATTTTAATTTTTAAAATAATAATATACACCATGTGATTTTAAAGATAATACAATATGTGATGAGGATAAATTATTACAATAATTCAGATAGGCTATAGTCAAAAACTTATGATTTTCTGAGTATACCCCATCCATAACATTGTCCCACAAGTCTAATTCCAAATAACATATCATTTATTTATACCTTATATTATATTACCTAAAAAATAAGATTGATATTTATATACTTTTTTGTTATATTTGTTATATTCTATCTTCATTGTTTCATTTTGGTCATCTTATGAACACTTGCACTAATCTATCATTAGAATGACAAAGATAATTTTAAATGGTAAGTCACAAAATTATAAGCTCAATGTTAATGAGGAGTTTGTAATGTTTTTGACCTCCAAGTTAATTACGTGTTTCATTGATGGTTTCACTTCCGGAATGAAATCCCAATCAATTCCTCATTTACTAATTAGAAGTGCACATATATATTGGATTTTAGACCTTGAAGGTGAAGTGCTCCAATATGGGATTTGTAGTCAAGCGGCCTTCAAGAATGCAAGGGCAATGTTTGTTTCGAAGTTGGGCAAGGCGGACAACAGTTTTCGGTCAGGTTTAGAAAATTTCTCTAGAAGGTTTCCCCATCCTGGATTTGATACCTCCAAAAGTTCCTGAGGGGGTATTTAACGTCCGCCCATGTTAATTTTTCTTTAAAATAACCAAATTAGTAGTGATAGGTTGGCAACACAAGATGCCCCCACTTACTTCTATATGAGGCATTATTTATTTTTTATGTCTATATCCCTTTATATTGGTGCCTTAAGTATTAGATTAGACTAGGATTTTTAAAACACTAAAACTTGGTATTTTTGAAACCCTTGAGACAAGGAGCCAACAACGTATGGAAGTATCTAAAGTGGTTCATCTCATCCACAAAGATGAATGAACTCTCACTAATGAAAATACATGAGTGCCACGAATCCCCGGCCCAGTCATTACATAGTATACAAATCTACCATGACCTCTAGTATAGGATACCAAGACGTTTGTCATTCATTTATCCAGCCTACTATCATAATCAAGAACCTATCTACAAGCCATGAAGGTCCAAATGCAACATTTGAGATGTACACCTTATGTACTAGAAGGGATAGTCTTCCTACATAGTGTGTACACCTTATGTACATAGTGGGGGTAGTGTGATAGTCGGAATGGTATGAAGTGAAGCTAAGGCACTTCAAATAAATGTGCCGACAATCTATTGTGATGTTGAGAAGTGTTGTGTGTATGTTGTGGTATGGGAGATTCTGTAGTTCAGGCTCAACAAACTCCTGACAGATTCAATACCAGTTCATGTGTGATAACTAGTTTTGTATTCATAACCGCATACTGAACTCTCTGCACACAAAATAAGCCCCGCACATTTTCCATCGATTAGTTGACAGAATGCTTGCATTGACAACAGTAGGTGGTAAGATGCAGCAAAGGTAAATACTAGGAAGCTCGCCCCTCCAACACTACTATGTATGTGCTTACCAGAAAGACAAGTTGTTACCAAAGCTAATGATATGAGCTCTGAAAACTGTGACTTTGAGGGAAATGTGAGGAGCTACTTGGGGGTTGCAGCTGCGGAGCGGACAGCGAAGCTTTGCTCTGTTGCTCCCCTCATGTGGCTTTGCCCCCACATCCTCCCCAAGAGCCATAAATATTTTACTTCAAGAGCCATCAACTCCGACTGCCCGCCACAAGATCCCGCACGAAGCCCATCATCTACGTGACCTACTCTTTATGCCCAATGACCAAATCGCATGACATTAAGCTCCGTAGATCCTGCTTCCGCACAAAGTACCGAGGGAGGTCACCAACCAAAGCAACGTCATGTCCACATACTATATGCAGCCAGATCCTCAATTCCACACTCGGAGGACCGTGAGCATCTTGAGAGAACAACTTCTATGCAACCCGAGGAGATAGCGATCAAGAGATCAGGCATGTTTGGCTCCTGCAACCACGCCATTTACCTGCTAAGATATCTAGGGATATCAGATGCCCAAGAATCCACATACTTGCCAAAAGTGCACGGGCACACTAACTACTGAGTGCCCTCAGACCTGGGGCACAAGACCCTTCAGACCTGGGGCGTCGTTCATCAGTGAACGCTTGTAATTTCTGCATTCAAAAGGGTCTTCAACGTCACCTCCTATTTTGCACTAGGTACTCGTGAATTTCCTTATCAATCACTTCCTGCTCCCAATCCCTCTCATCGAGTGCTTGGTGTTCTCTTTCCTGCTCTCGTTGCATTACTTGCTCCATTTCTGCGATGTCTTGTTCAACAAACCTCTCAATCATGTCTAAATCTTGTCCGATTTGCCCAAGCTCCTGACTGGCAAACAAGCTCTCGATGTAATCAAGTTCTTGCAGCAAATATTGTTCCTCAGCTTGTGTCCTAATCGGGTCAACAGAATCTCTGTGCCCAAATCCCCTTGCTCCAGTGGAGATGAGGTGGTCACTTCTTCTAGCTTGTCTAATCACTCTTTCAATGTTCTCTATCATCCCCAACCTCAGCAAAGCATCCATTCTCTGTTGTTCTCTTTCTCTTTCTCTGTCTCTCTCTCTCATCAGCCGCAAAATATCCTCCTCAATACTGTCAATTTCTCGCTCACGTTCTTCAATCTCCTGATCTCTGGTAATATGTCGCTCAATTTCTTCTATATCAACCTGGTTGGCGTTGGCGTCCCTTTGTTCTTCCGCTTCGATCTCTTCAATTTCTCTGGACACAGCAAGGATATCTCTTGCTCTTTCTACCAGAAGCTCCTCAACCTCAACTTCCCTCTCAATTTCCCTCACAGCGAACTCACCTCCCCATCCTCTCATCCTCTCTTCATCACCTTCATATCCTTGCACTCCATTTATGTTGCACTCTTCAATTACTCTCCTCATGCGCTCTTGGTTCCTTTGTATCTCCTCGCTCTCTCTCGTCACGTCACCTCTGCTCTGCCCTGATTCAAGCTCATTCGCACTCGTGCAGGCTGACTGCAAAGAATTTTCTCCAGTATACTGTCTTCTGCGTTCCTCCGATTCTCTACCCACTCTGCTTGCACTTCGTCGTCTCAGCCTGGCTCTTGCTCTTGCATCCTTGTCAAGTTGATTCCTGTATCTCCCTCGATACCTTCGATCTCTTTCTCTCTCCACTTCTTGTCCTGCAGCACCAATGTACCTCCCTCTCCCCTTTTCATGGGATGCAAGATAGCTCATCTTCATTTCTTCTGTGTTTATTACATCTACGTTGTGAATCCAAAACTGGAGGAATTGAACAGACCACGGTGTCTTGTCAATGCTTCATGACTCCTCCCTATGTTGCCAATATTATGTGGCCATATGCAAGGTGCATGGACAAATAGGCTTATTCCATGTTAGTTTTATTTTTTCAATGTTGTAGGCATTACTGTTGTGGAAGTCAGTAAAGACCACTCGTCCATAGAGCCTCTGCCCTGTATAGAGTGTCCTACTTGTAGGTCATTTGCGCTGCCATCTCTTCAAATCCGCCTTTCCATATCTGCAACAACTCTTTTCATATCTGCATCCTTCATGTTATCTTCTGAACAAATTCCAAGAGACGAACTGAGAGCTCTCCAACACCATTCCAGCTTGCACTATTGCTCATAGAGAATTATTAGCTTTGAAAGCACGGATATTTCCATTCAACAGACAACCCTCCCAAAAAACTTGCGTCAATCTCCAACTTCACTCCATCTCATTTGTGTATTTCTTCACACAGGCAAAATTATGAATCTCTTATGAAAGACTCTCGCGAGCATACCTAGCTTCCCATTTAGAAAGATATAAAATTTTGAACTCATAATTGGCACATACTAATATAAAGAACAAACAAATTACTCGCCATAACCTAAAAACAACAACAACAACAGCAACAACAGAACCTGATATTGACACAAGAATGAATATTTTTCTTTCACTAATCAGGATAGTACACTGATTTTCTCTATCATGCCCTCAACCTCCTGTGTTTGCTCTGGGCTACGACAAGAAGAAAATAGAACTTTAGCTGTAGCAGCGTCAGGTATGCATCCAGCTCTACACATTTTCTGGAATATGGAGACACATTTTCTGTAGAGTCTCCGCTTGGCATAAGCACCCATGAGTGAAGTCCATGACGTTGCATCAGGAACAAACCCCTTCAAACTAATGGAGGCAAAAACCTCCTCTGCCTTCTCAATGAAACCTGCTTGTGCATAAACACCAACGAGAGTGTTGTAAGTGCTGATATCCGGCTTGCATAGGCTGCCCTCCATCGATTGAAATAGACTCTCCATTTTGTCAAACCTGCCAGCCAGATTGGTCACACAAAAATTCTAGATCATAAAAGAAGGAAAATACCTCTCACGGCCCAAATATAAATTTGACAGGGTAATGCTTGAAATGTCTACGCAAATTAACCATGTGATGAAACCCAAGCCTTCAAGTTACCTTCCAGAGTTTCCATATGTGCTGAGTAGCGAATTGAATATGAAAGTGTCCAGCTCCACACCAACTCTCTGCAACTCTTGAACAAAATTTTCGGCATCAGTGACCTGCCCAGCTTTGGCATAAGAACTTAGAAGGAGCATGTGCGATTTCATAGTGGGCATGAATCCCGCTTCCTTCATAGAGTTGTAGAAACCTTGTGCATCTGCAACAAAAATTCAACCTGCTTTTGAGAAGTGCCCTATGATCAAATACAATTTCTTTAATTGTACACCCACATCTCCACACCTTTGATTACATGATTGTAAGACACACCTCTGTGGCTGAATGGCATAGCAGAATAAACATATGCTAAAATTACAAGACAGTTCCATAATATCACATTTGACAATTACTGGCTCTCAAATGTCTATAGTGGGAATTTGCAATTAATGTTAAAATAATTAAGATATATTAGAGCTTCATGGGATATAATTATGTAATTAGCAGCCCAGGAGCAACCACATTCACTGTTCCGCAGAAAAAGTAAGTCAGGAAAACACAACTCACAGTCTTTCCCTTGTATCAAAGACCTCAATCATTGGATGACTCTAGAAATGAAACTAATCTCAATCATAACTTTTTTACAATGTAGTCAGTGCGCCCTGACCACTCAAGGTCCTTAGCAGGATTGCATTCACCATAAATCATAGTTGAACAAGAGAACTATATTTTGCTTTCTGGTGACAGGAAGGGTGCTCAAACTGAAGGTCCATGAACTTCAGTTTTAAATTGAAGCCTCAGACAAGGAATTATAAGCTGTCAAAAAATAACTCCAAGATCAACTTTCTAGGGTAAGGTGTCATAGTAAGTCCTGGAGTTAGGAGTATCAGTTGTGCACAAAAACATGCTATTTGGAGCGATCAATATTTACATCGAAGTGGCTATCAAGTGAAAATTCCAACAAATGTGAACTGGAATAGACGTGAAGCATAGATTTGAAGCGAATTTTATCTTAGATAGAAGTGTTACTGCCAGAAAGTCTGCCAAACTTGTACACAACACATGACAGCTATAGTTGGTAAGTCTATACTACCAATGAATTGATTAATAAAAAATCTTTCAGGTTCAGATGCATACCAGCAGCTAACCCTGCACGGCCACACGCATCGATCAAAATATTATATGACACGTGATCTGCTTTTACCCCGGCTGCCAACATAGTCTCAAAGACTTCCATTGCCCCTGCTGGGTGTCCTCCACGACTGAAAAAGCACAAAGCATGTTCCACACTCCTCTTAGTAACATAGAGTACTAATTTGAACAACCAACTGATTGAATTTGAAATGAAAACTGGGACAATACTGTTGTAAATTACTATGACAGCTCCATATATGCTTGGTTGCACAGTTCACAGTCCAAGGTATTCAATCACCCAAGCAAAATTCATCCCCGGAAAATCCACTAAAAACCCTCAAACACATCGTCAAAACCTAAGCTAAGGTGCAGACTCAATAAGTATGGTATCCTGAAGTGTATATTTCTTGTTTATATTGCCCTAACTCATCAACCAAAGTCCTACTTTACAGTATAACTAGGGGGTGCCCGAATGGTGGAGGCCTTACTGAAAGTGGTGCTACACCCTAGCTCCACAAGCCCATCTTATGGAACATTCAAATGAGAAACATGTCATTTTCATATCAAAACATGAAGGATAATAATGAGAGACCTGTATGCCTCCAGAAGGGCATTGTAAGTGTAAACATCAGGGATGAAACCAATCGACTGTAACTCTGCAAAGATCTCTTCGGCTCTCACACAATCACCCTCCCTTGCATAAGCGTTGATAAGTGCTGTATAAGTGTAAAGACTGGGAGGACATAGGGCTTTCCGCATGCTTCGAAGCAAACTTTCAGCCTTCTCTGTGTTGTGAGCCTGACAATATCATACCATTCTAAGGTCAAGTCCTTCCATAAAGACCCACAAAAGGAACCACAAGCATGGACAACAATCTTATTAGGCCCCAGGGGTGAGGAGTAAGCGCCAATACATGCCAACAAAACATATTTGACAGCTGTGCCACTTCAAATAGCTATCAAATAAAACAAAATGCTGCATGGAAAACAATGAAGTGAGTTAAAGTAGCTTTAAACAAGTTCACAAACTCAAGATGATTCACACATGAAACGAAGATCAAAGGTCTCAATAGGAAAACTTCGCAACATCAGTACCTTGCCTCCACCCGACAAGGATGTAAACAGTAGACAAAGGGAGAGTAAGGTGGGCACTCTTGCAACCTCAAAAGACAAGTGAAAAATGGATCAAGCTACCTTATCATCAAAAAAACTCAGTAAAAAGGCAACTTACTTTACCGTACATGTTAATCATTATCGTGTATGTGTTGACGACTGGAAGGATGCCTCTTTTCTGCATCTCAAGAAAAGCATATTCTGCTTGCCGTAGGTTTCCAGTCTTACTAAGAACCTCCAAATAAGTATTGTACGTGACGAGACCTGGTCAGATATACACAATTTTACACTCTCAAGCCGCAAAGCAGCTCAAGGAGCAGATTGCTAACATCCTGATATTTACCAAAGGAAGAAAAAGATTAATTGCTGACAAGAATTTGATGGTAAAATACTCTACACAATTGAGAGTGTAGACTGTACCAGGTGCATAATTTGACTCTTTCATCTCATCAAACAATGCCTCCGCTTTCTCAAGCTGGCCCCCCCGGGAGAATGCAGCCATAAGGACGTTAAAGGAGATTTCAGTGGGAACACACTGGAAAGACTTCATGAGGTGGAATGTCTTCTCCGCTTCCGCCCACTGTTTGTTTCTCCCGTACGCATCCATGAGCATGTTGAAACACCCCACATCCGGCTTGAACATCTTTGCTTGTAGTATCCACTCAAAAATCTAAAACCAGAAATTGAAGGGAGTCAAGTACACTCCACACGAGCCTGGAACTTCTGAGCTTTTCTTGCTCTGAATTGTTCTTCAAATGACTCTAATTGCAATGCTTCAGGTGGGTTAAGGATCATCATGTGCCAGGGATTGTCAGCATGAAAGCATGAAGAAGGTCTGTCTCACAAATTGCAGGTTTATTTATCTAATGGCGTTGACCTTTGCGACTCTAATCTTGTTCTAATCTCGACTTAACAAAATGCTTCAATCTTTCATGACAAAGTTGAATCAATGAGAAGGAAAAAAACTTGGAGGGGCTTTGTAGCAGCTGTAGGTAGATACCAAGATGACGGTCTGCCAGTCTCGCTGACGACGGAGTTCTGACACAGCCTCCATCAAGTCTTCCCAGGTGCCAATTCCACGAGGGAGGGAGTCCAAAACATCCCATACATCCTGAGGGCCTTTCTGTGACTTGATATCCCTCACTAGTATGGCTGCACTGGGACTTAGCACGGCAGGCGGCCTCTCCTGCCCCGGTTCGGGGGTATTCCTCCATCCCTTCCCTCTCCTTATCCCCCCTGCACATCAAATTTCACAAGGAGCTTATGTCAGGAGTGCAGAAGAAATTGCACAATTAATTCCTTGTGAGTATGAGTGACTAGGCAGAATCCCTTTACGTCAATCCCTCTTTGTCAATTCCCTCACGCTTATCTTTTGCTGTGATACCTAGAGGGAACTTGCAGGTATAACCCAACAGGGGCTTTCACATAACATCATTGTGAAAGCTCGAAAACAATTACCCATGCCAGACCACAAGGCCATCTCCCAGCATCCCAAAACCCCCAAACTAGGCAAAACCCCAGTACCACCTTTTTTGATTCTGGGGCAATCCTCCATCCCTTCCCTCTCCTTATCCCCACTGCACATCAATTCAAAGCTCGGAACAAATCACCCACCCCATACCACAAAGCCATCTCGCAACATCTCCGAACCCCCAAACTAGGTTAAACCCCAGTACAACCTTTCTTGGTTCTGGGGTAGTCCTCCATCCCTTCCCGTCCTTATCCCCATACACCATTCCCAGCGTAAAATCATTGTTGTACCTCAAATCATAGACTCGCCCCCAAACTAGGCTAAACCCCGGTGCAACCTTTCTCGAATCTGGGGTAATGCTCCATCCCTTCCCCCTCCTTATCCCCATACACCACCTCAACGCAATATCATTGTTGCACCTCAAATCATAGGCTCGCCATAGAAACTGGCTGACTATCCCAATCCCTAGAGACAACAGCTGTGCTTCTCAACTTCCCTGGTTCAGAATGTGGTAATAGGTTTTCAGAATTTAGTGCTACAGAGTCTCGAACCTTCCTTCGAGTTGGTCTATCCAGTTGATCTTAGCCGCCACCGCACTCCGTTACGATACTCTAGGGAAATTGGACTTAATAACTGCACTCCGTTACGTTACGTTACTCTAGGGAATTGGCATTTTTGACGCCATCGTGATGTACTTGTAGTCCAATAAGCCTTATGGCTTCCTGGACTATAAAATCAATTTCATTTCATATCAATTTAGCCATCCCATACCACAAAGGTGAACCCTAGTACCACCTTTCTTAGGTTGTCTGCGGCTGACCCTGGAAGTTGGAGCTGTGGGAGAGGCACTACTCTCAAGTGAAGTAGCATTAGCAGCAGCAGCAGTAGCCACAAATGGCAAGCTAGCACTAAACTTGCAGCCACATTTTTCCCACGAGACAATGCTGCAAGATGCCCCAAAGCTGGTGCTGATCCTGACATGCACACAACAACAGGACGTAATTTGGTGAATTTGAAGATTGGAGAATGGCAGGAGGAACGGAGGAATGCAACGCAGCAAGGAAGAAGGGAGGGATTGGAGATGGAGGGCCACCTGTGAGTGACATCCAGCAAGCTCATGGCGAAAGGCTCCGTGTGCAATTCTACTAGCTTAGCTTCGCTGCATTGCTTCCAACCAATTTCCTTCAGTTTGTCTCCTTATGTTAATACGCTAGCTTACTCGCACTGCCCCGACCAACAGAAGGAGAAGAGACGAGCCTGTTGCACGAGCTGGCGGTTGGGTTGTTGGGTTGCAATGTGCGGTGAGAGGAAGAATATGAAAGCGGATGTGGATGTGGATGTGGATGCGCATGAGCTCCTTCGTATCCTATCTGCGTCCTTCATCCTTCATCCGTTCCCTAATTCTTTAGTCTTCTTTCAGAATCATGCCCCCTTCGCACTTGACTTTAGCTAAGCCTAATAAGGTAGAGGGTGCTTAAACCAACACTTTAAGCTATTGCACATATATATGGCTATGTGGTTGATATAAAAATTTAATAAAAATTAAAAGATATCATATTAGCCTTTGGGCTAAACACGTGTATCAAGAAAGAAAAAATATTTCTAGTCTCAATTGAATATTTGATGATATTCAAAGTCAAAACTACTAGCTTCTTAAACCAATCCATAGGCCATGTGTATGGAAACCTCACATATGATGAGGACTCCCACCTTAATTGCCTAGAACCAACACAACATAGTTATCTACCTTCTTGCAATTCAGGTGTTCATTATATCCACACATTTTATTTTCTTAAAAAGTTTTGAAGGTTGAACCAAGCAATGACATAAGCCAAAGCACCACATCATGTTTTGCATAACCACACACTATGCACATAAAGCCAACGCACACCCAACATGCTCGGATTTTTGTCAATACTAACCCATAAGGGTCCAACATGCTCTATCCAAGCCTTGACATGCACTAAAAGGTGCATTTAAGCTGCATGCTTTCAGTTTTAGTTGAATTTGTCAAACTTAATCATATCTAGATTTAACTCACTCACCAAATGCCCTTTCAAAATCAATTGAACACATTAATATATTCGAAGATTTGGGTTTGATAGCAAAACATGAATGCTTTGGGACACAAAGACATAATTAGTATATTGATCATTGATGTCTAATTTAACTATACTTAATTGTTTATGCTTGACATAAGATAATGTGGGCATTAAGGTTTTGAACCCATAAACATTTAGAATATGATTTTGAGACTTGATACCTCAGGGGTTCACTGGCGAAAATCGTAGAATAACATGCGATAAAAAATAAGGTCCAATATATTCATTGTAGATAAATTTTATAAAAAATGTACATGTAAAATAGGGGATTTTAAAATATTGAAACATGTTTACATGTAAAATACCATCACATTTAATATTTTCAGGCTTTTTACATGTAAAATACCATCACCCTATAATATTTTATGCAAGGTAAATCACCCCCCCCCCAATAAATAGGTCCCGAACGCACGTGTATGCAAAATATAAAAGTGAACCCCCCGAGCTTGATACATTTATGTCAGTTGAACGACGCCGTAGGTTTCGACCAACCGCAATTCATCATTGTCTTGCCAACTACTTAGTGATCACTAGCTAACATACAAGTGAAGGCACTTGTTCAAATTTTGTATGTGCGTCATTCATTGACTTCATTAGACCTCTTGTCATAATCCTCTTTTACATAGGAATAATACACATGAGCCATCAATATTGAGAACTTTCATACTTTGTACACTATAAAAGCTTTGTAACCTAATCATAGTATTGTGGTTGCTATGAGCTCAAACCACTCAACCATAGGAGAGACAACTGATGATCCTCTCTCCTCCACCGAGCTCTCTCTTATACCCAAAGACATTCCTTGTCTTATCCATCTTTATTCATAGTATCTAAGAGATACTTTTAGAAGTTTCAATTATTACTAAATTTAGACTACATATTCCTCGTCTATACATATAGATCATTTCACCATATGATATTTTCTTATATATTGGCTTAATCACAATCCTCTAGTTGAAATTGTCTAATGCCAACTTTAAACATTCATTGATTCTTCTAATTGGAATTATATAATTTCAATTTGATCCAATCATCCATACTTCTAGTTGGAATTGTTTAATTCCAACTAGATTCACTAGTCCATTCTTCTAAGTTAAAACCGTCGAATTCCGATTAGATTTATTGATTGAGAGTTGTCTAGCTCCAATGAATAACATCCATATGTTGGGAGTTGACTAACTTTGATTCATATCTTCTAGTTGGAGTTCTCTAACTCCAACACAAAGATCTTCCAAAGGGAGCTATCTAACACCAACACAAAGATCATCGATCGGGAGTTGTCCAACTCCCGTCCACAATGTCTTCATTGGTGGTCTAGCCCTTGTGCACCATTCTCTCTTGGGTTGTCTGACCCAATTCTTTCTTTAGAGTTGTATAACTTCAAACACCATCTACTCACATGCTACGTACCATATATCGAGATTTATTCACTTGACTGACGTTATGATTAGTCTTTTTTTCTTGCACAATCCAACATTAAATCTTTTAATCCAGGTATATCATACCTTCAAGGAATCACATTGACTTTTTTGTTTGTTTTTTTTAACCTTATTTGTAAGGTTATCCCTCAAATTTGGATGTAAAAGAGTCAACCATGTAGATCAACTTGGGCTTAGGAAGGTTGATGCAAAGTGAAGATTTGTTGGGGATAGGTTCATGGTTACGTTTGCGAGATTGGTTGGACCAAAATATGGATCCCATTCGCTCGGAGCTTTGTTGCCTCTTTGGACAACTCTCCATGCTAAATGTCCAAGTCGTCCTCCTTAATACTTGTAACTCCAAGCTATGATTTGGGTAAAAATATACTCAACAATATACCATGTGCCCATACATACTAAGACTTGCACTAAACCAATCTATGGTCATCCAATGTTGCCATAAAACATGCCACCGAAAAATGGCATTAGTTTGCGGGCGAAGCGGCTCTTCAATCATGCTTGCGTCCCATGGAAGCCGATGTTATACTACAACCAAACTTCTACTGCATCGTCTTGACTCGAACTCCAGAGATTTCTTCATAAATAAGAACAGAAATTGAGAAATGGGAAATAAAGTATGTGATATTACCATTCTCTTATGTGAAATTCATCATACAAAGTCAACACTAGAATGCAATGGTCCTTTCTAAATCACAAGTGTAACATCACATCTTTGGAGTGGATGATTCCAAATAACCCAATGGGCTCTACTCTTATTAAACTTGAGAAGTTTGGGAATTTTTGAAATTTATATGCGTCTCTCTGATCTCAATCAAGCTTGTGTAGACAACATTGTTGAGCACATGCAAGTACGTCACAAGTTAGGGAACACTGCAAAAACACGACGTTGTGTTGACAAGCTAATGGGTAATAATCACTAATTGAGGTTTGAGCATGTAATCCGTCACATTCTAGACACCAACTTTTTGCACGATACACAAACAAAACAAACATTACTCCACCATAATTAAAGAGAAAAGGATGGCATTTATGAACCTAGGAAGGCGTTAACTTGAATAGTACATCAAAATTTGTGCATGAGACACATTTTGTAGGTGGAGAATACAAAGCTTTGAGGATGTAGGGGAAATGTTCTTGCAGCAGGATTTTCAATGCTTCGTTCCACAAAACTAATGCTGGTGCTTTCACCTACGGTCCATCCATCTATCTATGGTGGGCATGGTTAGGCACCTTATTAACCATATCCTAAACTGGAGGTGGCCTTTCATAACACATATGTCCTAAAAATAATGATGTTCACCTCTCTAGCAAGAGGCAACACTTCACGCAACACTTACTTATTAACAATGCTTAACACTAATACTTTGTGAGATCCCTAGCAAACTTATCCATCATGAATGAAGGGGTTCTAGTAAAAATAAGTCCCCTACAAAGTTGAGGGTTGATTCATTCCATGTAGATTTACTAAACTAATTTGGGATTTCTCATGTTATTTCTGGAGTCAAATCGTCTCAAAATATTCATTTATAAGTTATAATATAATCCATTGCATTTTTACCTCCCAAATGGATGAGTTTACATAAACCCCGCAACCCCTAGCCCCCTCAAAGGTCGATGTAATATTTTTCCTTCGAAGTCGTTCGTGTAATGTGAACGATATCTGCTAGTATCTTAAACACACCTGCATAGCAAAAAGTGAACAAAACTCTCATCCTCTGAACATCATAACGAGCATAAGGTTATCATAACCCGCATATTTTATTACACACACATGAGGAAAGTAATGACAATTTTAAATTATTACTTAGGAGTTGTGTGAAATGACATTTTCATGCACAATATTGAATGAAAGAAAAGAATGAGTAATCTTCGTCACACAACTCCCCCACACCCCTCGTTGCTTTCCTTTCTGTCTCCTCAAAAATAGCAGGCTTAGCTTTAATCACACAAATCTTTAATATTGTATACCCTTTTTCTTCCAATCTATGGCATTTACTTCTAGGAATATTACACCGTTTTCATTTATGGTATTCAGTGTCACGTACACTATTTGTGAAGGGCCTAAACTAGATGCCTAGAGGTCTCAAAGTGTCACGCCCACTAATTGCCAATATAATCCGTCAACATAAGTAACTTCTTTGTAGTCTTATGCTCTACACCGTTTATGATATTTAGTGTCACTTACCCTATTTTGGGGCGTATCCTAGGCTACAATGATGATTGGCAACTTCATCATAAGTGCCACCTTATGACACTTGGCAATAAAGTGCGCTTATTAATATATTTGCATGAGTATGTTCAATAATGTTATGAGGTGCATGCCTATGTTACACAATGGTCCACAAATGACACTTGCCATTAGTACACTCAAAAATATCTTCCCCTTGCACACTAAGGCGCAAGACTATCATCTAAGAATCCCAATGTGCTACTTTAAATGTCATAATGTAGATATTTTCACTTACAGAAGTTACTATGTTGACGAAAGGAATCATAATGGCAATCTAGTTTGTGTAACACTTTGAGACCTCTAGGCATCTAGTTTAGGCCTTCACAAATAGTGCATGTGACACTAAATACCATAAACGGTGCAGTATGCAAGGGGAAAATATTTTTGAGCATACTAATGGCAAGTGTCATGTGTTTACATTTTAGTATGCAAGAGGAAGACATTCTTGAGCATACTAATGGCATTTGTCATTTGTGTACACTTAAGTCAACTTGTGGACCCTTGTGTAACATAGGCATGCACCTCATAACACTATTGAACATACTCATGCCAAGATATCAGTTTGCACACTTGAACGCCAACTGTCATGAGCTGAAGTTGTTGATGATCAGTGTAACCTAGCAGATGCCTCAAAACAGGGTAAGTGACACTAAATACTATAAATATTTTGGTGATCATTCACCATTTTCGGTTTTTCTATCATACTCAGGCTGCAGTATTGGTCTCTCGGCATTTAGGATTTACAAATTTTGGAAGAGGAAAGAGATACAGATACAATATGATCAAGGCAGATTTCTTCTGTAACAGGAGGCTCACTGATCCAAATTAGAGGCCATCTTTTCTCGCCAATCAGAGCTTCATTTGAAAGTAATGCAACAATGTGCTCAACAACTGACACACAAGGTCTTTGGGAATTCAATCCAAAACAAGAATATGGCAAAGATGAACATGGGTTATATACAGTTTGGGAAGACTTTAAGCTTGAGCTCAAAAACACAGGGCCCATAACTCTAGTTTCAAATAACACGGGTTGTGTTTCAATTAGATTTGCTTGCTCCAAACCCACAGGTATTCTACTGTCATGCAGTAGTTAATATGTATGGGGGCAATCTCATGTAGCATTCCTTCCATGCAAACATTCACAATTCAAAGTGCAATTTATGTAATTCAGCAAACATTCTTTAAGCTGGTTTAAATGGGGAACCAAATAAGAGCATAGTTGAGAAAACAGACAAAACCTTTATTTTTCAAAAATTCAAAGTCCCGAGTGTTTCCTGATCATACTACTTTACTACTCATAAGAAAATGTAAAATGAACAGTAATGTCCGGGCTTCCAGAATATTTTACTGCAACTCCTACTCCTTGCCAAAATCGGTGCTGTAATGAGCACTTGATTCGAGCTTCTTTGCGTCTGTCAACTTCCGGACAGCCTGCCAAATACATCAACACATCCATGAAAACAAGGAGCAAGACATCAGCCCCTCAATGAAGGCATACCCTAATTACATTATTGAGAAACAAATCACAGCAACCTACACACCACCAGTAATATGCAGACAATTTACAACCAGATGTATAGATGGGTGCAAAAAAACATCATTCACTAAATTAGTGTCTACTTTAGCTAGTTTACTTTCCTGTTTAACTGAAACAACAAGAACTTTAAGCTCTTAAAGATAGAGCTTGCATTGTGTACAATTTGATGTGGTTGGAAGAGCATGTTTGAATGATCTCCTTACACAACCTCCAAACTATCAAAATTTCACACACATCTGTTTTTATATTTATGTTCACCATATAAAGTTGACAACCGACTAAAGAAAACCAGGCTTTGTTTGCATTCAAGGTTCCGAAGTACACATGGCAATGACTCCAAGAAACCTGCTGTGAGTAGAGGACATCAAATACTGTGGAGGTGTTACAAAGTTCACTGTTCTGGTTTGGCTTCAACTTGGTGTATAAGGTAGAAATCATGGTTCTTCAGAATCTATAATTTGAGTTTGCTTTTCAACTTCATAACCCCCTATTCACAAGTTATGCACATAAATAGAAACTACATGTGGTGCAATGACAAAGTAACTACATGTGATAGCAAGACCCCTGTAGCTAGTAAATAGATCTTGTGAGAAACTTTATAAACCCAAAATCTTCTTGAAATCTACAAAGAGAACAATGCAATTGAAAACCTGCCCACTGTACCATGTGGTGCCTTGAAGATGCAACTAAAACATATCTTAGGCAGACTACAAGTACAATGTGTGTACGATTACAGTTTGACCACAGATGAAGCATATAACAGGTGGCATACAAGAAATACAGAATAGGGCTGGAGTGTCACAAGAGAAACATAGTATGCACCTTCATGAAGTCTTCTTGTACAACATAATCACGGTCTGCACGGATTGCAAACATGCCTGCTTCTGTACACACATTGCGCAGGTCTGCACCATTGAAACCCTGAGGACAGAAAATATTGAAGTTCTTGTTAGCACATGAATTCTGCAATTCACACCACTCCATGTAATTTCAGCAGAATGTGATTCCTAAGGAGGAATCACCAAGATATTGATATGAGTAGCTCAATAGCAATTAGTATACAATCAGCCATCAGCAGGCCCCACCTGGGCCTTTCAAAGCACAAGTGTGAAATTTGAGGGTGCATAACAGCATGGTTGACCAATTCTAAATTCTACACTCAAACTGCCCATTCCATCTACTGAGATTGCCTGATCGGAAAAGAAACCAATATGAAGCAAGAACAAATACTAACGTTCCACAAAAGTTGCTGAGATTTAACCATTCATAGCTACAGAAGGTTTCGTTCTTCCTTCAAGGTGTGTGGAAGACATAATTCTATCTTCCTGTTCAAGGGATACCTAATATAGGTTCCCCCTCTGATCCAAAATTGGTGGATAGTGAAAAACTCCAGTCAGAATAATAGAAATTGTTAACCTACTTTACAATGATAGCATACCTTGAAATTATGGTCAGTTTCGGTGACTTTGAATATTTGCTACTGTTCAGCTGTTTTTGGAATAGAATTTCTAAGAATCTAGTATGAGAAACTGACAATCAATAAACACTACAACGCCCTTGCGAGCATTTAGTAACAAGTCTTCAATCGAAATGAGGCCAAACCAACTATTTAACCTAACTTGAAGGGGGTGATGTCATGTCCATTTCATCCTTAAATGGGTTCATGTCTAGCCTGAGATGCAAAAACTTGGCCTGCATGCACAGAAGTTCCTCCCTATCTGATATGTTACTGTCTGTTTCACTTACATCTCCATGCATCTGAAATCAATATGGAAAAATATGGAGAGAATAAATTGTGTTGTTGCAGACAATACATAGAGCAGATAGAACTGAACTACTAGTTTCAGCCACTCGTATTGTACTCAACCACATGCATACTTTCACTTGCATCAAACCTCCCAAAAGAAAACCTCACCTCAGCAAGCTTGACAATGGCCTCGTAGTCAATTTCTCCATGCTTTGTGATCCCAGAAGCATGAATTTTGAGAATCTCAGTTCGAGATTGCTCATTCGGCAATGGAATCTCAATTTTACGATCTAATCGACCAGGCCGGAGCAGTGCTGGGTCCAGGACATCAGGCCGGTTGGTGGCCATGATCATTTTGACCTGAAAAATCAACCAAAGAAATGAATAAGCCAGGCATACACACTGCAACGTACAATCTATATAGTAATTGTCAGAAGAGCAAAAAATTCTTGCTCATGAAGATGCAAAGTAATCAGGTACCTTCCCAAGCTGATCAAAACCATCAAGCTGATTTAAGAGCTCCATCAAAGTACGTTGAATCTCCCGATCTGCACTTGTACCCTCACTAAATCGACGACCACCAATAGCATCAATCTCATCCATGAAAATGATGCACGGCTGCAATAAAAACAAGAAATATACCCATTAGTTAGTCACAAGTAGAAAGGATACCAATCTACAATAAAACATAGTACAAACAATTATTTAAAAAACATCAAGACAAGTCAGTTGGAAGGAAAGAGAAGTACTTGGTGGTCACGAGCATAGCCAAACATCTCCCTGATAAGTCTTGCACTTTCACCAATATATTTATCCACAATTGCACTAGAAACTACCTGCAAGGCAAAATAAGTGCGTGTCACTTCACCTATAGTGTAGAGGATGCACATGTCGTGGCAGTATGTTAGCCTCTAACTATTCAGCATACTTTTCAGTTCCAGCTTGCTACTTGAGTTAAACCACAGATTGTTAACACATGGTGTACTACCAAAGCACCATCTAGCACAACCTTATTCATCAGGTAAAGGCACATAGTGTGCTAATGTATGATGCTAACACAACAACCCCATGTGTAGCTGCACTAGGTAACCTCAAAGAAATCTCAAAGATTCAATACACCCCACACATTTAGATCTTGATAGAGTTTCATTGCAAAGTTTAGTAACAACTTAGCCCTAAAGTATGAGCACGAGTATGTGATACCTTCAGAAAATTTGCATCAATGTTACTGGCAATTGCTCGTGCCAATAGTGTCTTGCCAGTTCCAGGTGGACCATACAACAGCACGCCCTGAAATGGAAGGTAACGTAATCATTACAAATGCCTCAATCCAATACCAACTAAAATCATGGACTGTTAGGTGAAAGCACTCCACTTTAAGCAGTCCTGGGTATTTACCCAAAGGGCTTGGTCTCCAGTACGTGATGAATGATAATAAATTATATTTCACATCTGCTCAATCTTCCATTTCTAAATGTAATATAGTCATTTTCGTCCTGTTTTGAACTGCAGATGAGTGACTAACCCTACCAGTTGAATGTAGCACTTCTCAGATTGTAATATCATAAACAACAACCCGCTCATTGTAGGAAGTACTGCAGGATTTGCATGTCCAGAGGTACCTTGGGAGGCTTGATGCCAACCCGCAAAAAAAGTTCAGGGTTCATAAGCGGCAATTCAATGGACTCCCGAAGCTCCCGGATCTGATCACTTAGTCCACCCACAGCAGAGTAGCTGATATTTCCAGGGTCTTCATGGAGCATATTGTATACCACAGGATCAACCTGACATTAGCAGAATGATTTTTTAACATCTTTGTAGGATAAAAAGCACATACATATAGCAGAAGAGGACAGTTCAACTATTAGTCCTCCTTGACTCACCTCAAACCAAATTGAAGAACTGTAAACTCCTCAGCCATAAACCCTGTGATACCAAGGCTATCTTGGACCTCCATAAGAGTACTAACTTGTCGAGTGCAATGTGCAGATGAAATTTTTGGGGGACAGGCAACATTTCGTAAATAAACCCAAAAAAAATGCAAATTAATTCTAGTGAAGACTGGTCTAATAGTCGCAACGTTATGTCTCTTACTCTGTATGTTATGCTTCCGACAAGGTTCACCATATCACTCTCTAGAGCAACCCAGAGCTCTTGAGCTGGCCTAATAATGTTGCATTATCTACAGCATGGGGCACAACAAAACTGTGCAAACAACAGCATGACTTCAATATCCAGCATCCTCTAGGCAGACTGACCTCCCTTGGAAGGGCTCGCATGATTGTAAGAGTGGTCATGTCCAGCGCAACCCGAGTGCCAGCTGCCAACTTGTCTTTGTCAACCTTGTTGCGGCACCCTACCACATATCGTGGACCACTGCTTGCCTTCACAATTACTGCTCACCAGAAGGCAACCCTCAAATATTAGCATCGGTTTAAAAAACTGCATCCAACCTCATGGATTATCATTGTGTTTGAAAATTGAACGCTACAGTTCACAAGTGCTCCAGAGTACTCACAGCGTTCAGAATCAAGCTGTCTCAACACTTCTCCAATAATTTGACCCACACTTTGAAGAGCCTTCAAATCATCCTCTGTCTTTTCAAACTCCTTCCGCCCAACCTTCACATTCTCTCGCACTGAAACCAACCAAAACGAGTCACTTACATGAACAGCATAAGTCAAAAGTTGCTACGTAGCTGATATTTTCCTGCCTCACTTCCTAAAAAGGCATCACAGTCATTACAGCTCCCACCTGTCCAACACAGAAAAACATTCAAGGCACATGTATCTTCCATATCACCATCCTAAACTTATCCTCCATTTGCAAAATTTATAGGACTGACCCCTCGCCAAATCCAGGACCTGGGATAACAAAGAGGATTTGTTTGTCATAATCAACCCTGCTAGCAATATGCTTCAGAATTAAGAAACCACGACACACTTCTTCGAGCTCCACACCTGTCCGATGGAGATCCAACCATGATGAACTCAATCCCCAGATAAATCAGAAGGATAATTCAAATGGTATAACCTAAACCCAAGGGAGAGCTTCTTCTCCACTGTGAACGGGCTTGAAGCACTCACAAGTTCGCAGCCTGGAATCGAGTTCCTTATGTTGAAGTAGCTTTCTTCTGTATTCATTCCGCACTGTGTCAGGGTCCGCCATGGTGTTCTAGTAAGCACCCACTTGCTCCACCTCGTCTTGCTCGATCTCCTACCTACAACAATTCAAGAGAAGCTGCCTTGAGTGTATGCACACAGATCTTCTGCAGATCATAATTCCAGTAACGAATGACTACTCAATGCCCCTCCAGTAGCCTAAACCACAGGATATTCAACTACCTTAAATTCAATGTCTCAATTCCACAAGCTTATGCAGCCACAGACGACGACGACGACGACGACGACAACAACAATCATAACAGGCATTTAAGCTGTCCATGGGCCAAAACTGTTCATGAATACCCGCTTTGGCACGATTTGAGATAATTAATCGCTTTTCAACAAAACTACTGAAGCTCTAACTACCATTACCCTTCCGCAACACGACACGGAAAGGTTATGGCAGTGGCGACACATGGATAGTGCACACAAATTCCACATGCAGTGATACTCTCCTACAGGAATCCAATTCCGTTGCTACTACTTTACAATCCAAAGGACGATCCTACAGTGTTGACACAAACATACACACCTGGAATCCGATTTTGCGCTCCCTTACCCTAAACTGAAGTGCGCTCCATGCAAGCTGTTGAGATTTGTGTGAAGCGGTGGCACCTAAGTTGAGTTACATATCTAACTTAAGTAGCTCCTTGCCACCATCTGCGTGTGCATGCGAAGTGAATGCTTCCATGATCTCGCTGCAACTCCTTGAATTTGTCTAAGTAAAGCTTCCCTTCCAGCTTCTAGGGTTTGCCTGCAGGGGTTTCAAGACTGAAAACCCGAAACACAAAACCCAGGTTTTCCACTATGTACCTTTTTCAGGTGCTCTAGGTCTCAGAGAATCTTGACAATAAAAGGGCCCAAAAGGCTCACAACTGAGTTAAGGGTGGGATTACATTAGGGTCCAAGACCAAAGAAACTCCAAAAGAGAGAGGAAAGTTTTGTTCCCATAAGCTAGAATTTTGGTCCAAGGTATTAAAAAATGAATTGGGGTTCGTGTGGCATTATTTTCCAGTCAAATTTGACTATTTTTTTATAAAAACTATATGCTTCTTAGTTTGAGAAATCAATCTTCAAATTTGTGTCCGTGACTCTTCAGTCCATAATTAGGGTCTATTAAGAGGTGTTCTAAGTCCCATGTTTATGGTATTTATGTAGGGTGGCTCTACATTAGGATACGAGTCAAAGAAATTTGGGGTTTTACTTCAAACTCGGGATTGCACTCAAGCCTAAATATTCGGTTGTCAAACTAGAAGAAATGTTATTTTTTAAAGTGGAAACCGCCAAATTTTGGCATGAACATGATGTCATATTAGTCTCACTTCAATTGTTCGTACCCTTGAACTTGGACCCGACCCTAGCATAAACATCTAGTTTGCATAAACGTCTAGTTTGTGTCCAAAAAATTGCCTTCAACTTATGAGGATTGCTTGAGTTTGGAGTTTCTTTAGTCGTGAACCTAATGTGAACCCATCCTAAGTTAGGGTTACCATACATTGCCCAACCACCAAAAAAAAACATAACTAGCTATGTAGCTCATCTAGTGTGGTCCACACTACCGTCACACATTATCGTAATGGCACAATATAATTATTTTCTTGAGTGACAGTGCCGATAATTTTATAGTGGTTTAGTTGGAACATGTAGGGAAAAATGGCATGGCATGAAAATTAAATTAACTTGTGGCAAGCAAAGCACTTAAATTGATGAGATACTACATTATTCATTGTCGCCCCAAAAAAATGACAATGCAAACACTAGGTGACAACCAAAGAAAATGGCATGGGAGTCTTGTTGTTGAGTGACAATTCATGGGGGCCATTCTAATATACATGGCATGTCGATTTATAATGCTACACTCACTTAGACATATAATGTCTAAGTGTCTACATGGCTTGACACAACCCTTGCTCATTGCAACTCAGTGGTTTTTGTCCATTTGAAAGCTAAAAATTCACCAAATTTTACTCGACTTTGAAAGTGGCATCAAATTCCCCGTTTTAATCTACTTAGAATAGAGTGGCCTTCAACACATAAGGCTCATAACATATAGGACATTGTTTTATGATGTAAAAGGTTATGGTGAGATTATGATAAGATTGTACAATTCAAACAAAAGTGCACTTGACATTCGATTTTGATACATGACATTGCCTTTATATTTGAAAAAATTGGGCATGTGTAGGTGCCCCCTCATTGAACAAGAATATAGATGGACATAAGTCTACAAGTAAGGGTGGGGGTTTCAATAATAGGAGATACCGTCAAAAAAAAAGATCCAAATAGGACTATGTGGTGTGTGAGAGTATATTCATGGAAAATGAGCTACGATTCCTAATAGGATGTGTTAATTGGTGCATGAATTGCTAGGTACATGGACATGTTTGGCCATCTCATTTGAACAATATTGTTTTACTCGTCACTCAAGGGAGCTACTCTTGGTAATTTCTTAGAGTTCATGTGCCAAAATGATGTTATGATAAGGAATAATATTATATATCTTATTCAATTTTGGTGATGTCATGTAGTTTAATTTCATAGATTGCCCATGTATTGTTGAAGGGGTGTTCTTTTGAACTTGACCACTACTATTAAATATGAATCAATGTGACCATATTTTCATTTGAATGCAAAGTGAATACAAAAAGGGGTCCAAGGAAGCATGGCAAAGTGCACCATTCTTAGTGCTTGGAAGTGACTACCCACGAGAGAGGAAGATAACAACAAGCTCTTGCTCCCTCCGCAACCAAGTTGCTCCTTGACATTCACATGATTGCCCCATCAACTTAGGCCAAAGGGGCTCCTCGCATGCATATTGACACAAAGTGCTACATGGCATTGACTTGGTCCACCCATTCAATGCACCCCTATCATTAACTTGAAATAAAAAGAGGTTTGATTTGTTGTTATACCCCCCTTTTTTTTAATAAACATTGGCTCTTCCATAAAACTGGTATGTGAATTTCACCCCTTTGAATTTTATGTCAACCTAAACGTCATTGCATCTGGTTTCCAACATATCACAAACGATGACTTTCCCAAGACTCATGATTGACATCGTTGATTCCAATTTCAAGGAGTGAGACGACAAGACCACATTTGCGAGACCTCTCCCATGTTTTATATTGAAAACTCGGGTGACAATGCATGAGCTCTCAAACTCACGTCATAGCCAATTCAACAAGAGTTCAACGCCAATTTTTTTACAAACAAACAAAACGTCTTTTGGTGTCCAATCTTAAATCCACACATAACCCAACACCACTTCAATAATATAGGTGTACAATAAAGAAACACAACCGAGTAGGGCCCACGTGCATACTCTATGGTTCCATGATGACACATGCAGAGGGGGTACTAATAAAATTCAACCCCTATAAGATGGTTGATGATTCCTCCCAATTTAAACTCATTGAACTGATTTGAGGCCTTTGACCTTGATCTAAAAAATATTTTAACAAAAAATAACAACACCCAAACTCTACAATAATAATCAATGTTTTCACCCCCCCTCTCCCTTCTCAATATTCGGCCCATTAGGTAAGTGCGAGGAAGCTCCAGCCTTTGAAGACTCTTCACACACTCTCTCTCACACACAGTGCGCGTGCCCACACATACACACACGAACGATCCGTCGGTCGGTCGGTCGCGCTCTCTCTCCCTCGCTCGCTCGCGTAAAGGCGATGCATAATAGAATGAGGAGAATGGGGTGCCTAAAAGACTCGGTGCCAGCGGAACAAGTCCTGGCGGCCAGGTGGAAGCCACCTGTTTCCCCTCCTGCCCGACCAATGAGCGCCCAGGACAGCAGGCCGGGCAGCAGAAAAGTTCCCGTCGTCCGCCCGAGCAGCAAGGCCGAGAGCGCGCTCGATCTCTCTCCCTCGCCTTCTCTCGCAAGGGAGCTCTGCTTCGCTTCCCGACCAGGCTCGGCCCCGACCTAGGGCTTCACCTCGCCACGGCCCTGATCGCTCAACCCCCCTGCGCGCGGCGGATCCGCACCCGCCTCGCTGCGCTCGCTCCAGCCACACCACCCTCGCGCGATGGCGTCCAATAACGACAAAGCTTTCGTCACCAAAGAGCAGAATGACAAGCACAAGAAGGTGCCACCGCAACAACATCAACATCTGATCTCTTTCCTCCCCTCTCCCGCTCTCCTTCTTAGCCTCTCCGCGGCTACGTGGATGAAACCCACCGGCTTCCATCCGATGGATGGCGATCGACGCGTCCTCATGGATGCGTCGGTTTCTGGGGATAGATGTGGGGTATTTGTGTTTAGGGTTCGATCTTGCGCGGGTTGGCGATCTGGATTGGAAGCGATGTAGTGGACTCGAATGGTGCTTATCGTGATTACTGCGTTGAATAAGTCACTTGTGGGATGGCTCGGTGAAGCTACATAGCGGCGGTGTGAGTGAGATGAGGGATTTTGTTCGTAAAATGCAGTGAAATTATCTAGGATTGAAGGCGGCATGGAAAATTGCGCCCCTTCCTTTGTGTCAATGAGCGCATGAGAGGATCTGGAATTTCGCCCAGAATGAGATGCTGGCTTGCTGATGAGGTGCTGTGATGGTGGTTTATGTTGCAGATGTTGGAAGCTCTTATGAAGCTACCTGAGAATAGGGAGTGTGCAGACTGCCATAGCAAGTGAGTATCAACTTTAGTCCCCAGGATTTTTGATTGTTGGTCTTGGTCAATCTCCCTTCATGGCTCGGTAATACGATGGTCAGGGTCGGAGAAACAGCACATTGGATGGTTTTTCATACGTTTCCAAGGATTTTTTGTTGGTGGATCGATTTGAATATGAATGCATTGAGGAGCGCCAGTGTAAAAGCCGAAAGCTTCAAAATGTGGGTTGATTCTATAGTCTTCACTTGGGATGGAGATTGCTACTGCACGAAGTGTGAGCTCATCGTTGACATGGAACTAGTTTCATCAGTCATCTTTCATATATTTTGACAGCATTTTGACGAAGTCATTAATATTATTCAAGTGGAAATTTTGACATTGTCACTGTTTAATGTAAGAACGAGGTCGATCAATCAACTGTATCGCTAAGTGTCTTGGGTTAGTGAACCCATGGACATCTTTTATTAGTAAGCTGCTTAGATCCGATTCAACCTTGTTGAAGAGGGCACTTGTTGTCACTCAATGGTTTATAGCAGAAATACATGCCCATTCAACATGAACTTTGCTACACCTAATAAAAGTTTTGCATGGTCTTTGCAGAGGGCCAAGGTGGGCAAGTGTCAACTTGGGAATATTTGTGTGCATACAATGTTCTGGCATTCATCGAAGCCTTGGAGTACACATTTCAAAGGTCTGTTTTGTCATTGCAAGAGCATCAAGTAGTTTTTGGTCCTCCAGGTCTGGACAGCAAAGCCTTTTGATAATCCTTATACTTGTGTTGTTAGAAAATTTCATGTCATTCTTGTTTTCATTCTCGAAGATGACTGACTGGATACATTGCCTTGGCAGGTCCGTTCTGTAACATTAGATACATGGCTCCCCGAACAAGTTGCGTTTATTCAGGGTATGCTTTATTTGCCCATCTTATGAGAATCAAAGTGGTGTCACTGTGGAGAAAGATACGATTCGTCAGTACAATTCTTTGCAATTATCCAGTCGAGTTTCATTATTTGTAATGCCTTCAAGTATGAAGAAGAGTTGATGTTTATTTCCCCTTTTATTGGTTTGTTGAACGTGGTCAATATCAATTGGAGAGCTCTCCACAACATAGGGCTAAATCACTTTAGGTCTATGGGAATATTTCTAAATGTTGAATATTTTCTCCACACTATGTGTCAGGTATGGGAAATGTGAAGGCAAATCAGTATTGGGAGGCAGAATTGCCACCTTCATACAGGCGTCCTGGTGAGAATGATCGCGGTGGGCTTGAATCATTTATTCGTGCCAAGTAAGACTTTCACTTACCCTAATGTAGAGTGCGCTGTGCTTCTTGTCAGCAATTGTTCCTCTTGTACATTGGTATTTTGGAGCTTGTCGCTTGCCGATTGCTGGCAGTTTGAAATATACATCTGTAATAAGTATTTAAAATTCATGTCACAAAGTTGGTTCGTCCTTATAGTTTCATTTGCTGCTGTTCAAGGTATGAGGCTAAGAGATGGGTAGGAAGGAGTAGAGCTCCAAAGGAGAAACCAAGAAGGGCATCTCAAGAAGATAACAGCAGATGGAGGACATCAGAGCATAAAGAACCAGAATCCTTGCAGTATGATGTGGAGAGCTCTTCACATGCATCAAGTCATCGTGTAGAACCGCCACCTGTTGTTCGAAATCCAATTTTTGTTGAGATGTCTGCAGGAAGGCTGCGGGTAATATTTTGTACTGTAATGCTCTCAATTAATTCTTGAGGCTTGCATTATTACAATATGGCGTTCTTCTTTGCCTAAGATGCAGTAGTATATGATCAATCACTTGCCATATTTTGTTCTCTGAGTACTGCCATGTGCCATTTCTACTCCAAGGGAATGCCTTGTGTGGCCGATTTGGTTTATCTGAATCCAGGAATGCTCCAAACGATGCTCTTTATATGAATCTCAAGAACAGCGAGTGCATGTCTAAAAATGGGAAGGGCATACATTTGGAGAGAGGATGCGTTGTCAGATTAATAAACAGTTAAGGAGCCTCTTGTACATTATGTGATTCACATTACTCTTATTTAGTGTGGCACAGAAGTGTTGAGAATGAAAATACGAAACTGGTATCTCTGTATCTGTCGGGTGTTGTTAAAGAGGGAACTGAAAATATGCGAAGGGATAACTTTCTGGACGTATGCATATCATTCTGATTTGAATTGCCTTGGCAGTTATTGTGATGCTGGACTGTTCTGCAATTACATGAGAGCTTCATTGAACTTCTGCTGAATGTTGCAGGAGAAGTCAGATGCATCAGCTCCAAATATACCAGTTCTTAAAGCACCACACCGTACTTCGATCGCTCCACCACAAAAGGTGGAATCAGTAGCAGTTTCCCCTGCCCCAAAGGTGGAGGCACCTACAGATCTTTTTGACCTTCTCAACATTGACTCAGAATCAAGTGGTGCCTTGGATGACAATAGTTGGGCTGCATTTCAATGTAAGATATGAAGTTTTCCCACTCTTTCAAGGATTCACCCATCAAGTTTCTTCAGTGTTGGTATGTTTTGAATATAAAGTAAGGTTGGCAGGTGTTGAATACTTTGTCTTCGCAGCTGCAGAACCTGTGCCAGCGGCTACATCTGATGCTGCAACTACATCAGCTCCAGCTGTGACTCCATCCTCAGCTGTTTCTGCATCAACTACTGACATTCCCTTTGCGTCATCAACAAAGAACAGTATCACAGATTCTTTGGCAGACCTATTTACTGCATCTCCAGTAGCCACTTCCCAGCCTGAATCAACATCTCAGCCAGATCCACCTTTGCAGTCATCTCAGCCTCCAAAGGATGTTAATAGCATTCTTAGTCTCTTTGAAACTGTATGTATAAAGCAGTCTTAGCCTCTTCCTTTCTCCTTACCCATGCATTCCAATTATGTTTTCCTTCTTTCCGTCACCTTGTGTTGTTGATATTTTGGTTGACATTGTCTGTATGTTGTTGTCTGTGTTGCAGCTCACGGTAGTGAGTGCATATTGTAGTCTTTCATAGTATACTTGATACTTGAATGTGAGAGGAGTTGAGTGTGGGGCTATCCTACTGCTAGGAGTTGGGGAAGTGAGTGGGGATGTATGTAGTGTTTCAGAGTGGTTGAGACAGCTGCTGCCATGCATGTTGTTGACAGACTTATTATAAGCTAGAATTTAGCAACGTGATCCATGTTGTATGTTCTTCCCCAGGAGTTCATACAGAACTTTTGCAGCAGTCAAAGAACAACTCCTTAGATTTAGAAGTATGTCTTAGAGCTACTGTTGCTGTTCTTCATTTGTGAGTTATTTTATTTATGATTTAATTATGTTTCTATGGTATTTGACATGTACTATGATATGAGAAATTATAGTCGTCCGTATTGTTTTTTGGAGGTGTGTGTCATGGGGTATCCTAGATAAGGAAAGAAAGGGATTCCCTAGCAGTAGAAATTCAGGCTGCTAGAATTCTTTTATGTAGGACCCTTTTGCTTTCATCGGTGATTGCAGTCTGTGAACTGCATGCTGTGTAAGGAACTAATGAGGTTTTTGAGGGATAGGTCCTGCCTACTTCATCACATAGGCTAATGTCTCAGAACTATGACTACAAAGATGTGACTAGCACTTCAATGTGAAGTGAATAGTGAAAAGTGAAATATTATTAATGAGTTTTCTGCAGTATAAAGAGATAACCCTAAACTGACTTCTGTACCATCTCTTGTGCGTTTCAGACCTCCATGGTGTCCCCCTTCACTACTCAACAACAACAATTAGCGGCTTTGATAGCTCAACAGCAGTCTATGTACATGGCTGCTGCTGCTGCAGCACAGAATTTGCAGGCCACAGCAGTTCTGGAAGGACAGAACAGGACCAGTGGAAATACTAAACCTGTTGTGACACCTCCTCAAGGAGGTCATGGTCAGGCATGGCCAAGTACAAATGCTTATTCTCTAGGCGGATTCTTTGCCTCAGGGGCTGAGAATGGAGGGTTATCCTCACAGGTGAGTGTTTGGACAATTTTGGCCTGTTTCTAAGTACTTTCGTGGGTCTATTCACTATCCTATGCATCTGAAGCTCAAATAACCATGCCAAATGTACTTTTGGGGGGTTTCTCATTTCAGGCAGAGGAAAATCTCTACATAGCAATGCAAGCTACCCATTTTCTGATGAAAAGAAATGAGTGCAATGCCTAGCTGATTGGGCATCACATCTGACTTAAAGTGGGTTGGTCAACAGCTTGCAGGAAATGGACTGCGAACTGCACAGCCAGGTGGAATGGGATTGGGAGGGTCAGTGTCAGGGGCCTCTTCAGGGTGCGTGCCTTCAACCTGCAGAGCTATTACATGGCTACTTAATTCATGTATTGTTGAGATAGACTTTATATATTGTTTGTGTTGGTTGTTGCATCTCCCCAGTGAGCCGTTTATTTCACAATGGTTCAGTATGCATGAAAGTATGCTTTGTAAAGGTTCCTCATGGCCACTTTGCTTTGCATGATCATAGGATGCTAAATACAAGTATTTCAATTTCACTCCACTTGAAAACTCAAAAGCATTTCTACGTAGTGCAGAAGTAGGTTTCCCCAGTACTCAGTGTTTGGAGTACAATCTAACATGTAATCTGGTTCTTATCCTCTAATCTGCTTGCATATCAGGATGTATGGAGGTGGATCCATTCAAAGGCTTTCAGTGGCGGGCTACATTCCAGGAATGGCACCAATGGATTTTGGGGATGGCATGGGGTCGTCTCTTTTGGGGCCTGCTTTGAATTCTCAAGGCAACAGCAATATTAGCTCAAATGGTTCTGACTCAACAAAGCCTAGTGGAGCAGAGTATGACTTCTCCTCTCTCATGACGGGTGCTTTCACCTCCAAGCCATGAGGCTTTCTATTGACACGGATTTAGGGGCTTTGTTCTGGACTTTAGCAGGATAATTCAGTATTTGTAGGGCACCTGTTCAAGAAGTAGATGTACGTCTTCACAATTGACGTGTTCACTGGAAATAGTGTGTATATTCATGACCATATAAGGCTACCACCTGGATCACTTTGGGTTGTGGCCAAAGAATTCATGAATTTTTTGATTACTTGTACTGGAAACAATGGATAGTTGCCTAGTTTGTTGGTCCTATCCTTTTGCTGCAGTCAGCATCATCTGTTTTTATCACAGTACAACTTATGGTCTTTGCTGCTTTGCTCACAAAGTTAATGATCTGCCCATGCGACGGCTTGTAAGTAACCAAAAGTGATCCCCATTGCCTTCAAAGTGGAACTGTGTCCATCTAGAAGCAGTTTGACATTCCAAACTTATTGAATTGCCTTCATTTTTATGTACTGCTTTTGGCCATACCTTCTCTTCCCTGTGTTACAAGGGACTTATGTAATCTGGTTTTTGGGCACCTTAGTATCTTAATATCTGAAATTACTTTAATATTAAGGTATATTGGCCTTGGTTGCTTGCTTCTGTTTGTTACCTTATACTGGTACAATACTCGGATTTGCAAGGTTAGCAGAAAGATCCGGAGCTAATCTCGAATTGTCACGAATTATCAAAGTCACATAGGTAACTCTAAACTATGCTGACTATTAAGCTTAGAATGGAAAACCAAGTTTGACCATGGAGACCATTTTCTTCTGAACACATGTCTGTCTGGTGTTTGTTCTTATAGATTTGCACGTAATCATCTATCACTCATATATATTGGTGCCCGATTAAGATATGGAGCCGAATAAAGGCTGCTTTTCTCACAGTAAACCGTATACTTGGGGATTGGGTAAACAGTGACCATGGGAATGCTGTGGTTGAATTACACGTAATTTTACTAATTTCACCACATCTTGTAATAAACAAGACAACTTTGCGCCTGTTGCATCTGTATAACAGATGTGTGAAATGCCTGATAAATGGAGACGTTATTCCCCCCTGGTTTCATCCTGGCTTGCACATAGTAAAGCCTGATCAGAAACAAATGTTGATGGTTCTGGATTGAAATGTTCGTAATATCAAGAATGGTCTATACTATTCAGTATCACATACTACGATGTTTATATCTCAAATACTTGCAGGGGGTTTGTCCATTGAAACATCATGTATCTTGTATAAACACACCCCTGGTCCTTTCAGGGTTAAAAACTCTCTAATTATGTGAGGGCTGGGGTCATACTAACATGGTCCCCATGGCTCACATGCTACAGGAACGTAAAGGGTGGTGTAGAAGACACGTGGCACGCCGTCAAGGAGAAAGGCACCCAACATACAAACACCCGCAATCTTATCCGCACCGGAACACCCAGTCATAAATTTAGACGACCGGTTAAACAGGTCATCCCCACTGCACCCCCTTCCTCCACTTATGCTTCTGCGCTTCGCATAGCAAATGAGCGATTGATTTCACTCTGCTGCTGCTCAGGTATGTCAAATTTGCAATCCTCTTATGTATCCAATTTGTAACATGAACGAAGACTTTTCGCATCACTCTGCTATAAAATCAGAATAAAAATACTCAAAATTTATATGCATGTGTGGTCTTGTTTTGGCCTCCTTGCAATGCCTGCTTGCTGAAGCTTACTTAGGTTTTATAGAGAACGGAGTAGAAGCCTTCATATTTAAGGATGCACTTATATGTTTTGTATGTTGTGGCGATCTAAGTCAGCTGAGTGTTTTTGAGTCTGGGTGTGTGGTAGTAAGGTAAGTGAGCAATTCGCTTGCAAGGCGGAGGGAGGGGTGTTTGAATTGGTGGTTATGTTAGGGAGTAGAGGTGTAGATTGGAAACATTAGGGTGCAGACAGAGATGCACAAAGACTTTTGTACCGCTCTGCCATTGAAAGAGAGCTGGAATTACCTGCGGTTGTGAACTGTTTCCCGTTTTCATAGCGTCTGTGCTTAATTTTAGTTTGGTTTTTGTAGAGAGCGCAGTTGAATCCCTCGTGTTTATGAATGTACCTGTATTTTCATGTAGTGTTAATCTAATTCAGCTGAGCGTGTTTGAGTTTGGTGTGTGGTAGTAAGGTAAGTGAGCAATTCGCTTGCAATGGGGGTTGGGGTGTTTGAAACGGTGATTCTATTAGGGAGGAAAAATGTAGACTGGGGAGATCAGGATACAGACAGAGATGCATGGGTAGACTTAGAAGGCGGTTGATGTGAAGTGGATGGTGTGGCAGCTATGGTGGTATCCATGGCGGTGCTCGGAGGCTCCCTGGCACCAGTGGCCTCCTCGAGCTCGCAGCAGTCGTCGGCATGTCGCTCCAGGAGAGCCGCAGCGGCGTCAAGATTGCAGCTGAAGGAGATGCTTGGTGCGCTGGAATGCTGCAAAGATTTGCGGCATGGATTGCGGAGGAGTCCACGCTCTTTGTCAATTCGGGCGTCCATGTCCAAGGTACTCACCGTTGTCTCTGTCTGTTTGTCTGGGCATGGCACCCTTTCAACTCCGTTATTCCAATGCAAGCCCTCGAATGCTTGACTACCATCCTGCAAAACCCTGGAATTTTCTTCGAAACCGCTTTACAATGGGGGACGGAAGTGAGATATTCATCACTTCTTCTCCGAGGATGGTATGTGTTGTGAGAAAGTAGAAAGAATGATGAAAACGTGTAGTGTTTCGCGGTTGTGGATCAGATATTGTGAATCCTGAGATTGGGCACCATTGAGATACCACTCTTTAGACGACGTGGCGATGATACTCGTTGAGGCCGGGGGAGGCCTAACCTGCAATGAGATGCCTTTAAATTTATCATGGCAACCGCTAGGATATCTACAAGAATTTTATTACGATCTCTGGGAACTAGTATGTGTGGTAAGTCTGAGATAGTTTCACAGCTGGTGATGAAGTAATTCCTCGTCTTTCTCAGCATGGACAAGCTCTGAGGACAGGACGTGTAATGTCTTTTCGTGGATGAACCGGGCAATCATCACCCGGTGGGTGGAACTGTCTGGAAGGAATAGGAATGGAGTTTTCTGCATGTAGTCCAGGTTATATCTGGTACTTCTCGTAGTGGTGTTTGCTGAAGTGTTCACGCCACTACATGCGGCATGCCTACGATGGTCTTTGACCTAAACCTGCAATGGCTTCCTGCACCACGAGGTTGTCTTCCAGAAGTTCAGCCGTAGCGAATGTAGTGGCTCTACAGTTGTTCCAACCAAATTACCTCAGGCACAGTAGTTGATTTTCACCTGGCTCGCTCTAGTGTCTTTCCGGATGTGAACCAATAAGTATCACCGAATCAGTAACATCATATGCGAAACTATGACTTCAAACCTCATAATAGATCATATCAGAGCTTGGCTTTTGGTTTCGTTTTCCATCAATTGCAATCATGGAGAAATCTGAATCCTCAGCATCACGGTCCTATCTTGCAGGAGGATGAAGTGATAACGAATGTCTTTGCAAAATCTCTTCAAAATAGTGCCTTATGCATGGCAGTGGCAGCGGCCTTGATCCTGCCCTGGTCATCAGCAGCCAACGTACTTGCATTGGAGAGGGGGCCGGTCATATCTGAATTGAGTGTCCTGATTTCAGGTCCACCAATTAAGGATGCAAATGCTCTCTTACGGTATGCCTTGCCTATCAACAACAAGCAAATCAAAGAAGTCCAGAAATCTCTTGAAGAGATTACAGAGGATATGAAGGTCCCTGGTGAAAAGGCTCTTGGAAGTGTTGAAAGGGTATGCAGATGATGTCCTTCGACCTTCACATTTTCCCCACAACTGGTGTTCTTTGTAATTGGTGTCTCAATTGCCCTGTCTTACAGGTTATCTTGGCATTGACATTTTGGTGGTCCCTTTGAAGTTCTTGACAGTCAAGCCACCTGGGTCACCTGGTTAAGTTTTCATATCACTTGGGGGATGTTAGTCTCCATCTCTACATGAGACTTTTTCATGATTGTTATTGCTTTCACTTATGTCAATGTAGGGGCAAGTTTTACATGAGATGTTAATACTACGTAAGGGAACAATGTGAGGGATCTTTCAGAGTGTGCGACAGGCAGCTCGAGTGTTAAACCAGAATAAGTCCCAAATTGTGGCTGATATAGCTGATGCAAAAAAGGAGGAGGGTGCAAAGCTTGTGGAATCATTGAACGAAGGGCTCCAGGAGTATCAAAAAGTGTTGGAACAAAAGGACCGATCTGTGGTCTTTCCAAAGCAGAAGGAGCTCCTTCACATTGTTGGCGAGTAAGTGTTTGTTGTCATTATCTCAACAGGCAACTTTGGTGCATACGTTCTCCTCTGAGAGTCCGTGAGCCTCATGGAGAGAAACTGCATTAGAATGAAGTGTTGCTCTAGTGTCTGTTGGCAATGTCTTTGATTCATGGCCCCTATAACTTTCTTTGAAATTCGTTCTATTGAATGGACACTTAATACCTAACATGATTGGGAGGACATGGTGACAATTTCTTTCTGACAATCTCAATTGGTTAGTTATGTGCAGTATTGAAGAATCCATGGTAGCCAAGTTTCCCTATGAGGTCCCAAAGGATGTTGCAAACAGACCACTTTTGAAGGGGCGTGCCACCGTTGAAATGAAAGTAAATGTGAAGGACAACCCAAACATCAAAGATGCTGTTCTTCAGATTGTCTTAGACGGCTACAATGCTCCTGTGACAGCAGGCAACTTTATTGACCTCGTTGAGCGTAAATTTTATGATGGCATGGAAATCCAAAGAGGTTAGTTGAATCAAGTTGCTAATTATTTGCTCATTGGTGCGTATGGCGGTTTTACCGAGCAAAAACTGCGTGAGAGTTTGTTCAGTCATTGAGGCCTTTCAGATGCTGTGGACTCCTTAGATGTCCAGAAACCTGTTGCTGTGCTTTGCCTATAGGAATCATGATGACTGCTGTCAGAATGAGGTGTATGTTGAAGTGTAGATAGCTGCTAGGTGATTGAGAGGCTATTATTTTTATGTTCTTTTTGTGAACTTGCAGTCAGGTGACTTCAATTTGATTCTGGTGCAAATAGTTGGACGTATTTGAAGTCTTTGGTTGCGTGTGTGTTTTATGTTTTGCAGCGGATGGTTTTGTTGTACAAACTGGGGACCCCCAGGGACCTGCAGAGGGTTTTGTGGACCCTGCTACTGGCCAGGTCCGGACTATTCCTTTGGAAATAATGGTTGATGGTGAGAAGGAACCCATTTATGGGTCAACTCTTGAGGTACGTGACTTCTCTCTTTTGTTACATTGTATACTTGCTTCCAAAGGGCACTGGATTTTATTAGGATGACACGTTACCTGATGATTGTGCTTCATGTTGAGATTCTGGGTTGTATTGGGAAGGTACACAAATGAGGGTAATTGGTGTAGGTTACCAATCAAAGTCACTGTGTTGCAATGGCATTTTACTTTTGATGTCATATTCTACCAACAAAGTCTTTAAAATTCTGTGAGGTTTATCATTATGATTGTTGAGTTACTTGGCTTTGATTGCAGGAGCTTGGTAAATACAAGGCAACAACAACACTACCCTTTAATGCATTTGGTACAATGGCCATGGCACGAGAGGTAATATACATAACTTTTGCCATGTATACTCCACTTGCGGTTTTTGGTTTTATTTTTATTGGCATCAATCAGCAGCTACACCCGTTTTCTTAAGTAATACATGAAGACCTATTTCTGGCAATAAAAATGCCCAGATAAAGATCCAGTTTTTGATGTACTTTTTGAGTCAATCTTAGGTTCTTGAACGGAAACTTTGAAATATTACAAAGATGGGGGTACATGTAAATATGCCTTTGAAGATATTGTAATGTGTACATTTAGGGTAGATTTGGGTAAGCATGTTATGGAACTTGTGATAAGTGTACTGCTGACACATTTCGGATTTGTTACATGATGAGTTAGCAGAGATAGACAGTTCATGAAAATTGGTGTTAGATTAGTCATATGACTTTTTGGTTGAATTGCAGGAATTTGATAATGATTCAGCCTCAAGTCAAGTGTTTTGGCTGCTAAAGGAAAGTGAGTTGACGCCTAGTAATGCCAACATTCTTGATGGCCGGTATACAGTATTCGGTTATGTAACTGAGAATCAGGACTTGTTGGCTGATCTTAAGGTAGGTGATGTGATTGAAAGCATACGAGTCACAAATGGTCTTGACAATTTAGTTAACCCGAGCTACAAAGTTGGTGCAGCTTGAAGGTATCTGTAGTTTTGCCCCACTCAATTTTACAGAAAGAAAATTTCCATCACTTTCTCTGTTTTCATTCTGCACTTTTTGGAGTGTCGATTATCGCAGGAGTTTCCTTTTTCTTGGTATGTGACATGGTCCATCTTAGTACCACAAGAGAGATCATCTCGAGGCATAGATAGGGTAAGTCAATCAGAGCTAGAAGCTTGTGTTCAAAAGTTATGTGGGAATAATTGCAAATAGTTTCAACTGTTTTTTGACGACCACACTACATGTCCAGTGTTTGGGAGATAGGGAGGTCATCAGGACAGGGTAAATTTGTTCTCTTTCTTGGTTCTTCTCAGGGTCTGCAGCATCCATCCAAAGATTGGAACAGATGTTTTTTTTACTTTAATAGTCTGGACCAATACTAGAGTGAGATACATATTACTTATAAGCGTTTGATTATACTGGCCTTATGCTGAAGGAGAATAAGTGACTTAAATTTATTGCTTACCACCAGAATGCTGAGGGAGCAAGTGCAAATAAAACCTTCCCTAAGAATGAAGATTATCATCTCCAATGGACCCACAACCCACATTGTTTTATAACCTAAGAAAAGATAACACTTTTATATTGAACCAAATTCGTTTGCTTAAGTGCAATTAAAGTTGTGAACATGCAAGACGACAAACGCATCTTCGCATCATTTTGAAGAGGACTAAGGTAAACGTATCTTAAATAATCAAATAATTAGTTTTTGTTGTTTGCCATGATTCTCAACTTGGAATTAAGCATTAGTATTTTTCTTGGATCCTTGAATATGATATGAGATTTTAGTAGTAATCTGTGGAAATATTTGAGCATTTTGCTCTGGTTTTTCAAAGCCATAAAACAATCAAGTAGGCCCCCCAATTATACTGATTGTTGAGCTCAAAATGGGTATGAAGTTTTGAGCATGTAATCTAATCTTCTTCTTTAAACATGTCTTTTTAATGTCCATCACCACGACCACACCCCTAGGTGTCCGTTTAAATAAGCATCCAAATTAGGCACACACACACAGACACATATAAAACGCATGACCAAAGCTAAGACTCGTGGCTGCATTGAACACACATGCGCACACACACACCTTTGATTGCTACATGTTCCGATGAGTGGCAATGAACTAGGTCACCGCAACTTGAAGCCTAGAAGCACAACAGGGGTAATTGAACAACCATTTGTATGAATGTATGAAAATCATAAAGATGCACAAAGATGAAGTACCCTTCATGACAAAATAACGTAGCTTGATGTGAAGCCGTTGGGCAATCAGAGACACCCCACAAATGGCTCATGCACCACATGCTCTTCACGCACTGCACCATTATCCAAGTACATATCAATATTTGTTCTGATGATTCTTGATCAAGGCCAGAAACCATGCATCAAAGTAGTTATTATATCTTCAATCATGGTCTTCAAGGCATAAAGAACTCCCTCCCAATATGTAATTGTAGACTCCAATTAACATACTCCCTTCTCATTCATATCCGTGGAAGCCATTTCTTCCTAATGCCAAATGAACCCACAACACTGGTTAATGTAATTTTGGCCAAACTAACCTGAGGTGATGACAACTACACTCCCACCTTTTAAAAATGTCCTTCCTATACCTCAAGAAAGGGGTTCCTTTGTCTCCTCCTTATTTTTGGTTTTTGCAAGTTTGATTTTGTTGATCCAACTTACTCAAACTTATAGACCCCCCCCCCCCCCCCACCACCACCACCACAAAAATATGGAAGATTGATTCCCCTTCATCTCTATAAGAATTATAACCTCACTTCCATTCAATAAGCACTTAACAAAATCTCAAATGTGATCTTCCTCGACAATCTTATAATCTTTTCTTGATATAAACATTTTAATTATTGGAAAATACTACAATTTCAAAACTTCTAGCGTTTTATGTAGCTTACAATTTTGATCAACCAAACCAAAATTCAAGGTTCGACCTTTATTGGAATGATTCAAAATTCTTTCAAATGAATGTTCTTGGAATTAAATTAATTGTTTTAAAAACAAAGTCGTGACGATCAATGACAATGTTGCATGTTCCCAATCTACGGATATAGCTCATAAGTCCTCCTCAAAAGCCAACTCTATATACAATCTTCAAATTATACTCTAGTGTAGATTTGACACCACCATCACTATTGTTGACCTTGATGGTGAGGTGGTTTATGAAGGAAGTCTAGCATTACATCCAAGCAAAACATGTGATGTGTCCACCGATGTGGAGGAGCAAGTAATCATCCGAGCACTCAAGGCCGCTTCACACTATGGCCGTCCAAGTCGAGAGGCCGTGGGATTGAGTGGCCAAACTTTGTTGAGAGTCCAAAGAAATGGGCTGAAAATACATAGCCAATTAAATATAATAAGTGGAGCTTTCGGCCGGGCATAGTGTGAAGCCTCCAAAAGCCAAGCCCAAAGTCCAAACCTTTGGCCATGAACTCCCACGGCCTCTTGACTTGGACGGTCATCATGTGAAGCCTCCAAAGGCTGAGCCCAAAGTCCAAAACCCAAAGGAGCATCCAACTTTATTCCTTGCTGAAAATAATCCCTCCAATCTAACGGCCAAGATCTTGTCAATGATTGATTTTTCAACGAAAAAAACCGACGGCCTCTCGACCATAGTTTGGGGTTTCCATTCCCGTCCAACCCAAACTTCCTTCGAGAGTCCGTCGCCTTCTTCAAAAAGTAACGCGAGGGCCTTTGGACTTTGACCATAGTGTGAAGGGTCGAGAGGCCAAACTCTTGGTTTCTTGTAATTTGATTGGTGGAGATCGACCGCCTCTCGACCTTCGGCCATAGTGTGAAGCGCCCTTCAATGTGAGAATGCACAACTATTTTTGAACTCACTCTTGGACGTTCCGATACATGCACTTGAAGCTTCATTGGTTCCAAGCTATGATTGGGGAGAACCGGCAGTTAGTTACAGATGAACTGGTTAAATTTGAGAAATAATAACAAGTTGAAGTTCAAGATTGCAGGAAAATTATCGATCAGTTTAGAGGAATCTATAGAAGAATATACCCCAATTTAATGAAGGAAAACCAAAGGATGTGAACATGTAACCGGTTGGACTTCCAAACACTAGGATCTCAACCGATTAGTATGCCCAAAAATCTTCCCCATCACTGGTTCCAAGGTTCTTGACTCTTCCAGCACTTCTGAAATCGAGCGCATGGAAGAAGTGAATGGCAGAAGTTGGAGGCGGACAAGGATAGGAAGAAGAAAGAGAAAGCGCTTGTAGAACCAAGAACAATAAGTGAGAGGTGAAGAATTTTTTAAAGAGAAAACGTCAGGAAAGCTCGTAAATAGAATCAAAATAACATCAATGCTTTTATATTTGCACCGACGTGAATGGGAGCACGGTCTTCCTTACCTTGATTGTATTTTATCAAGTGACAGGGTAAGCGTGCTTCTTACCTTCCTTGAGGTGGGCTTCTTTAAATAATAGTCTCAAAAGGGGGGGGGGTGTTGTTGTTTGTGAGTTTTTGATGAATCATGTGTGGGTGTTTGGGTCCATGGGGGTATGTCAACTAGGGGGGGTTGGTTATAGTCAAGCTTTCTTTTTTATTCAAGACAAGGTATGTGAGGTGTTCTATGCTTATTTGATGTATGTGTTACATGAGTAAGGAAAGCTCGCATTGCTTGGAAGGAGCCCAAAGTGGTGTGCTAAAGCAAGAGAGAGACTATAGTAATCTCCCAATTAAGCACGCATCCCGGTTAAGTGCGCAATTTTTTTTTGACAGAAATCAGGGTTCATACTTTATTGTTTGAACATGTCATGCATAGTCATTTGCTGCAAATGCATGAAATTTTCTTATGCTTGACATTCAATGTCAATTTGTTAACGTTTCGCTGAAACGTCTCAAACGATTCACTTCGCCGTTCAGCTTGCTCAACTTTGCAATGATTTCACATCGTTGGGTTTCAGTCAAGTGGGTTGCCTCAGGTTTCATTTGTTTTCCATTACGATTCATCGAATCAGAAGGTCTAGAAAACCATATGAGTAAAATACGCACCTACCAACTAAGTGTGCACCAACGGCTCTAGTTGAAAGTGCATACTTAATCGGGAGATTACTGGACACAAGGCCATCAAGACGAATCCTCCCATTAGTGCCCGTTCTTACATTGTTGGGAATTGCGGCATGGCCCTTGCCATTGTTTGACTCAACGCTACCAAGCCAAGGAGGAGTGGTACCTGAGCCCAATTTGGTGGAGCTACACTAACTATGATACTTAGTGTCACCAATTCTGATTGTCTTGCTCAATACTAATTGCAAACCATGGTATATTGTCACCAAACACTAAATGTTAACCCAACATGATTTGTCGTTCCTTGTAAACTTTTTTTGGGGGATTATAAATTTATGGTGTTGTAGTTACTGTCACTTACCAAGTGAACTTCCATCCAAATTTCAATCATCCGTGACAATATATCATCACAAGTTGATGACAAGAGAAGGTAGGGTTTTAGCCAGTGGATGAACTCATCCATCATCCATGACAGTGTGTGTTCCCTTATGACCACACTGCATGATTTTGGAGGTGGCTTGGGACGGCCTTTGGACACTTTGTTTTGGGCTCTCACAATTTCGTGGTTACGGCTCTTGGCTCGAGTGTGAAGTGGCCCTTACTCTGAACAAGTGAGTTGTAGCTAGGTGACGACACCCGTGTATTTCTGACGTCACACAATTCGCCCTCGTCTTGGATCTCAGGAACTCCAGCTCTCTGGAAACCCCAAACCCCTGCTCTCTCACCAAACCCTAGCATTCTCCGACATCGCTGCCTCTTGTGCGCGAATCTCATCCTGCGCCACGCATTAATTTTGCTCTTCAAATCCTTTTCGGCCACCCACTGCACAGCCATGTTTAAGAAGTAAGTGGATGATCTCGCCTCTAATTTGGATTGCTCATGGAAACCCTAGTTTTGTCTCAAGAGCACTCGTGTTAGGGTTGCGTGGTTATAACTGAGCTGTGGTGGAATTTTAGGTTCACCTCCGAGGAGGTAACTGGTCAGAATCAAGTGAAGGCCTCTGTTCAACGAAGAATTCGGCAAAATATCGCAGATGAGGTGAGTTCTTGGGACTCATTGTCCGGCTAGACGCTAGTGTGCATTTATTTCAGTGCGAATGAATGAAAGTAGGCAATTTGAATTTGGGTTGAAGGAGTAAGTGGTTGTGCTGGTCCAGTATCCCGATTTGGAGCCGCTGCTGGATGAAATGCTTCCGAAGAAGTCTCCCCTAATAGTCGCCAAGTGGTGGGTTTATTTCTTTTTTCTTTTTATCATTTCGTCAATCAAACTTATGAAGTTGTATATAAATTGGCAATTTCGGGAGTTGCAGTAGCACACTCTGCATCGTGCTTTTTTAATTCGTTTGTCTCTCTGTGAAGTAAAGATTGTCGCTTAAATTTTGCAATTGCAATTGAGGGCGATGGACTTGTTGACAGGTTGGTGTGGAGAGTTCTCTGACTGGGTCTTATCTTTCTCTGGTGTTGAGGCAGCCAGAACCATATTAACTTGGTTGTCGTAAACAATGTTCCTCTCTTCTTCAACGTGCGGGATGGCCCTTACATGCCTACACTACGTCTTCTTCATCAGTGTACTCCTTGGCTCCTTCGCCTGTAGTCATTGCAAGGCACTTTGCTTTCTCACAGTGGTCATCAGTTTCCTGGAATTTGGAGCCTTCTTGTCTTGTGAATTTCAATTCATATACTTAGATATACTTATGGCATCATTGTTTGAGACACAGGAGTGTCACTTGTGCAAGTTATCCTAATGCCTGTCATGTGGTTTCAGATCCTGGCATCATGAAAAAGTTCCGTGTTGATAGAGGAGCCATTAAATTTGTCTTGGCTGGGGCCAACATCATGTGCCCAGGATTGACTTCTGCTGGTGGCGCATTGGATGACGATGTGCCTGCAGATGCTCCTGTGGTAAGCACATCTCGTCCCACTCTTCACTTTCTATAATGTATTGTTAGAAATTACTGGGTTGCAATGTCCTGTTATGAATTATGGCACACCAATCATCTCATAAATTTATCAGGCTGTTGAAGTGATCAATATACTGTTAGCAACTCCTTTGATCACACTCATTTCACCAATCTGGGAAGCATCTGGGTTGTGGGACCTAATATTGGTGGCCCTGTCAGGCAATTATGGCTGAAGGCAAGGAGCATGCGCTTGCCATTGGTTACACCAAAATGTCTGCTCAAGACATGTATGTCTGTTCAACTATGACCATTTTTCATTGAAGTTGCTTGTGGTTACTCTAGATATGTGGACATTCACGGTTGTGTTGCTCTTGAACTTGGGAGCATGATGAGTTGGATGCATAAGTTGTTGATAACGCCCTTTGCAGAAAGAGTATCAACAAAGGAATTGGAGTGGACAACATGCACTACCTTAACGATGGGCTTTGGAAGGTACAATTATGCTCACATGCCATGCACATTTGTATGCTACAATCACAGTCCTGCTTCTACAGTGAGGGGAGGTCAAACTTAAAACTTAGTACAGGAAACCCTTGTTTTTCACAATTTTGGGTTCAGGATGTTTGGAATTGAAAGAGGAACCTATTCTTGATGGTTTGCACCCTACAGCAATTTGAAATCTCAAGCTTTGGCCTCTAAAAGTTAAATTTCACTGAAACTCTAAGTGCTAGTTGGGAATGAATGAGTTTTATCTTTCTGTACCATATTGCTGATGAAAAATCTTTGCTTTCCAGACGCTTCACCTCGATTAAATTGGTGAGGAGGCAGAGCCAGCTCATGCAGTTGAAAGACAAATCTGCACATTTTATCTGAGGATCTTTGACAACAATCTTTCACATTTGTGACCAACAATTGAGGGGAATGATTTTTCTGAAGTCTAAAAGAATGCCGTAATTGCATGATGACTTCAGAAAAGAATTGTCAATCTCTTCCATTTCATCTTGTAAGGTTCTCAAGCCTGCATAACTATAGACAACCCAAAGTATCGGGCGAGTATTAAAACTACAAAGCTTGGTTTCAGGACATTATGAGTACTGTACAATGTTGATGCATGTCCATCTCTTGGCCTGAGACAGGGTAGACACCATTCCTTGTTGCACTTGTTTCACTTGTGCAGACATGCAAGGACTCTATTCTGTTCTGGAAGTTTGTCCTTTTTGCTTTCTAGCAAATATCCAGGGTTCGACAGTGCAAGGTTGGACTGCGAGTTTGTCCATGGGTTGTTTATATGAGTCACTCTTTTGCCTCAAATTTGGAAAGACTACTGTATTAAGAATTGATCATGGTGAATCCACTAAGGATGATACACTTAAGTGTGTTAAGGCTCTCTGCAGTTTTGTTATTTTTTTGGTCAGACTGATACTCTGCATATCTGTCCTATGTGACAGCATTGTAATGCAAATAGTTCAAGTCTTGATACTTATCATGCCTTTTATTGGGTTCTTCTTCAGAGGGCCTTTTCTTATGCATCAACCATCAATATCTGAGCAATTTTGTGCATTTTCAAGATCACTTTTAAGAAGTGTAAGGAGGGTGAGAGTGTATATTGTTATTGGAGGATGAGGACTGTAAGGAGGGTGTATATTGTCATTGGTGGGGTGAGGTGACACGTTGCTTTACTACTACTTGAATACGATTTCAGATTTTTAATGATCCCAATGTCAAAGGGACAGCCTATTCTTTCTTTGTTCACGAATTAGAATAAGCATCCACGAATGTCCCATTTTGATTACTGGGTGCTCTACCATCTCTCCATATTTTTTTCAAGATACCATTAAACAAATGAGATTGAAATCAGCAAATATGAAATTTCAATTATTCATGAGAGTGGGAATTTCCCAAACCTTTAAATCATTGTTCTTGAAATTGGCCATGGCTTCCAAAAGTGGGACGGTAACCTCTAACCAACGAGCTTTTAGGGGGAGGGGTGTTCTGTAGAATAAGGTCGGGGCCTGTGACCTGCAACCCTCAGGCAGCCTGAGAAAACCTTCCTCATACACATTTTAGGTTTATTATGCATGATCAACCATCATTAAGTGTAATTGATTTAAGCACTTCTTATGCCTACAATTGCTACCCTCCGTGATGGAAACCCCCCCACTCATGCCTCGCACTCTCATGAGGTTTTTCTTTGGGAGAGGCAAAGAATGTCTGGAAAGTGCAATTTTCCTCTTTTGAGAGGTAAATCCTGTCACCTTTAACATCTTTTTACACTGATACCTTTATGCACAAGTTTGAGGCTTGAGGCCACCTTGTAATATAATGTCCTAGCTTTAGACCATTACTCATTTCGAGTTTAATTCATTCATGTCATTGATGATCATTTTTTAAGGGAAATTTAGGTGCATTTATATATATATATATATAATACATACACACCAATTAATGAATATTTGTATATACATAATACAATTGAAATATTCTGAAATCTGGTGTAATAATGTTGAAAATAATAAAATGCCTTGCCTGATTGGTTTTCTTGCTTTTTCTTATTATTTGGTGATTTTTAAATGTAGAACTAGAGTTACGCATGTAGTGACCTTCATTTACAACAATTGTTGATTGTATTATAGTGAAACCTAAACCTCCTTCCTCATACACGAAATTGTTTGAACTATGTTGATGTTATTTGATACTTTGATTTTTTTAAATATAATGTGAAATAATAGCAATGATTTTTATTGTTGTTATTGAATTGTTATTTTGATATAATTATCTCATATCCCATACCTTGTTGATGGAATGTTTTTAAGAACATGTTATTATTATTAAAACATTAATTTTAATCTAATTACTTCATATACCATATATATATACATTATAGTTGTCCTTGAAAGGTTGGGAACAACCATCTGGTGCTTGGAGGTGGATCTTGTCTTTAATGTGTTGTCATAAATTTTATGATCCCAATACATATTCCGAATATATATATTCCATAACCCACAACCTCGCGGCTCCAAGAAGTTCCCAACCACAAATTATATGTTCCCAAGTGAAAACCCAAACTCCAATGAGACCAAGAATAGGAGAAAAAAATCCATGATGATGTGTTCATGTATGGGTCCTAACATGGGAATGGCAAGCTATACAAGAATAGAACATGGGTCCTATGGAGCTTTAAATTTTTTCTTGTCGTCCACCCTCAACATGACCTTCTAAGGCTAGCATTAGTATTGTTAATATTGTAAACTTTATCATATGTATAATTGAATTAATTTTATACCTGATTAGAGTCATCTCGTTTTCGAATGTTATCTTTTTAGGGTAATTTTCCTTCATATTTTCATCCAATGTTTTGAAACATTTTTGTGTGAAAAAAATATTGTTGACTAGACAATTTTATTCTCAGTGAGCCAATTCAATGAATGAAGAAGTAACACGAGCAAACAATTTGTTGTTTATTATAACTTGTTATAGCCAGTAGTGCTTGACATGTTGTTGGAGTGGTCAACGGAGATGGGCTTTGAGCACCTTTGTGATTGGGGGGAATTGGGGGGGGGGGGTCATGGTTTTTCTTATTAAATCCTTTCATCACCTATCCTTGTGCTGGAAGGGAAATTTTTCTCTTGGTGCCCGATAGTCTTTTGGCAAGTTGGGTACTTAAAAAGTTACCCAATTTATATGTTGATCGTCTCAATTGTATTAATAACTTAATTTGTGCAATGTTTAAGATTTGAGATATTTTCAACCCTAGATTCATTGTTTCCTATTACTACACTGTGAGAGTATCTACTAATTGATTGCAACACAAATAGTGGTTACAAATGCAACAAAAGAAGGGGGTTGAGGGAACATGTGACATGTGCCATCTGTTGTGTATGTGGTGGTCATTATGCCCATAGAAGGTTTGGTGTCAAATCTGCAATTTTGTGAGCATTTGATATTTCGCATGGACTTGCTAGAATTCAACAAACTTCTATGTGATTCAATATCACTTTGTATCACTCAGTAGGACTCTACAACAATATTCTCTTTTTGTGAATGTCAGATGTTTCATAGGGACTTGGTAACAATTTGCAACAATACCCTTTTCTGTCTGTGTGGATCCACAATCTAGCACATAGTTTAGCTAGTAGAGATTGGCAAAGTTGCTCATCGGTGTTCTTTCGTTGGTGTTGGATTTGTGTTTTTACATGCAATCGTTTGAACCATTGTCAATTCTCCAAGAGATCCTCTACTGTGATACCGTCAAGCTATCATCAGTTGCTATGACACTTAAAATTTGATGCTATATCACTAAACATGGCACTGTAACATTGTGATATGACTAAGCAAGTGAAACCAATCGAATTGAAAAGCGTTGTTGACGTGGGAGTTGTTGGTTTGTGAGACTCTAGAGTGAGAACGTTAATTAACCTAGGATGAAACTACAACAAAACTCCCATATCGCCCAATATTGCCGACCTTTGGCCATCAATGTTACATTGCTTGTGAACAACCCGGTTATGAGCAACAATTCTCCATTCTTCATGCAACATATCCCTCACATCGATTCACAGTTGATCCCACCCACACCTTGATCCACACACATGCTCATTAGTGACATACATCTACGTAGTGCCAACGATCACCATAACTTGGGTGTCAAGTGGATGGCTACCACCTAACCTTGCTCGCCTTTAATATGTGACATAGGCTTGTAAACTCATGATTACCATCACGACCGGCGTAGGGATCTGGTGAACAAATGAGTCCCTTTGCAGATAACTTTATTTTCTAAAAGAAGATGACACCCAAACTGGTTTGGTGAAGATGAATGATAAAAGGCATGATTCGAGCCGCACAAATGCATAGGTAGTCTAGAGTTTCATAGTATGCAACATAGGCTCATAAAGCCATGAGTATCGTAGCAACCAAGATTGGAATGCGGTGAACGATGGAGTCCCTTTGCACACGACTTTCCTTTCTAGAGAAAAACATGACGTCTAGAATGGTTTGGTGAAGATGAAGGATGACGGGCATAATTCGAGCCGTAGAGATGTGCATAATACGGCTCTTCTCTTGAAGGTCTCCAACTCATATTGATGGCAGGTTGAGCTGGCATTGAATGGAATGGCTTACATAACTCTTACCTAAAGGCAGGCAGGCAGGCGGGCGGGGGTGCGTGGGGAGAATGAAAGTGGGATGGAGGGGCGGATGGAGAGGGAGCGTAGGAGGTCCTCCAGCAATTAGGGTTTAAGAGTCGCGGCCACAGCTGGACTGTCTCTTTGCGCTTAGCAGCCTCGGCGTCTGACCTTCCCTCTCCCCTCTCGTGCCATGGCTTGGCCTTCCATCGGCCGATGTTCTCGCACCTAGCCGCACTCGCTTCTTCCTCCTCAACTCGCCTGATCATTGGGGTTCTTCTTGTTCAGGGCTTGTGAGGTGTGTGGGGTTCCCTGACGTAGGGTTTAGGGGGAGCTAGGGTTTGCGATGGCGCTGGAGGGGGCGCATGCGGACGAGGGGTATGCGAATACGGGGGGAGGGAAGGATGGGCCGGTGCTGACGATGATGAGCAAGAGGCTGCGGGCGCTGAAGAAGAAGTTCAACAGGATCTTGCAGATAGAGGAGAACAAACGGCAAGGGAAGACGGTGAACAAGGAGCAAGAGGACGTGCTGAAAACCAAGATCGCAATTGCGGCGCTGATTGATGAGTACGAGAAGTTGCGGCAGCCGCTGCTGGTGGCGGTGAAAGAGGAGGTCGCGGAGCGCGAGAAGGAGCTCCTGGCGGCCACCCTGGAGCGGCGGCCTGAGCAGGAGCAGGAGGAGGACAGTGTGTGTGAGGGGGAGGTGGTAGAAGCAGCGGCCGATGTGGAGGTGCGCAAGGACAATGAGAGTGATGAGTCCGAGGCGGTGGTGGAGGCCCACGAGAACGGCTCCGATGCTCAAGTGGCGCAGCCAGACGTCTCCGAGCAAGAGAGCCAGGAGGTGTCCGCTTGTGAGGAGGAGAACAAAGAGAGCAGCTTGAGGGAGAATGAGGGCTCTGCCAACGAGAAGACTGTGTTCTCGGAAGGCGAGGTTTCGGACCTCTTGAAGCTCCTATATTTCGCACATCTATTTGATGTGAGGTCGCAGGGGGAGGCGGCATCGTTGGTGTGGACGAGGGTGCACGAAAGGAGCTCATGCCTATCGTACGACTTTGTGACGGATGATTCCACCACGCCGTTGATCGAAGGAGACCTGGACGCCTTGTCGTTGTTCGGATCAATGTTAACGTCGCGGCCTCCTAATGAGACCCTTTCACATCGTGACGCCTTGCAACGCTGCATTGAGCATGCCCGGGAATGGCTCTTGGACTCCGACCGTCTCATTCAATTAGACTCCAATATCTCTTGTATCCTACCTCAATCTGCATTTTTGATTTAGGTCTGTCTGTTGCAACTCCGGAAGGGACGTAAATTATGTATCTCGCTGAGGGGTTCTGGGTAGTATTAGCTTTGGATTCATGGCATCTGAATGGGACCTGAATCAGGGTGTCTATCATCCTTCCAATTTTTGGGGTCTCGTTGCAGCCGTGCTCTTGTTACGAAGCTTGTGTATTCGGCTGTCCTTGACATCCTGTGACAGACTCACGACTGAGGGAGAGGTTAAACAGGATTCTCTCATCAGAGTATTTTACAATGACGCCAGAGCTGCAAACCGTCAGCCAGCAAACAGCTGCCGCTGCTGCCAGTGCAGCTGGACAGTATCTCCCAACTAAGGAAGTAGATCACACTGTACCAGTAGCCTACTATGTACCTCAGGTGGGCTATGCACTAGGCGGTCAATATATGTAGCAGTGTATTGATTGTTCTCAATTATGTCTGAGAAAAGGTGTGCATTCTTGCAGCATTGCTGAACTGGCTTTCTAGCCGCACCATGTGCAGGGTTTCCCATCTGGATTATATGACCATGGTGTGCAGGGTTTTGCTCAAAACCTTTAATTGTTTAGTTCTATCTGTGTTGTGACCCTGCACCATGCTTCTGTAGTTTATCTGACGAACGAGACTGATGGGGAGCTGACACAGGAGCCAATGGCGCCAGTGACGCAAATGTACGAATTTGGAGTGCCAGGAAATAATGGAGCCCCACCAACTTCAACTCCCCTGATCTTCCTTGCAGATAGCCCAGTGACTGCCTTCGAAATCCCCCAGGTGTGCTGAAGTCATTAGCCTTTTAGACCCAGTCGCTTCCACCTAGAAGAAATCGTAGTGATGCTCATTGGGTCGCTCAAGGGTTGCACTGACATGCCGCAGGTTGTAGGAGTTAGCAGTTCCATTCATGTCTAAGATTATGGACTTCTACTGATAGTAATTTCTGGTTGCCAGTTTGGCAGCCATAACGTCCATGAGGACGCAAACGTAAATGCAGGAGGTCCACAGGATACAGAAGAAGTGCAGGCTGCGGAACAGCCTGCTGAAGAGGCCGTAGCAGGTGATGAACAACCTCAGCCTCCAGTTCTTCCCCATCACCACCATTACCCCCATTCGCACCATCCACAGGGCCCACCTCAGGCTGGGATTCGAAGTGGGGTGAATTATCAACAAGGGTCTGGAGGTCCGGTGAGGGGCCGCGGCATGCCAGGAGGTTACCAAGGAATGGGTGGCCGGAATGGGGGCCGAGGATATGTAAATGGTGGTCGTGGCGGAAGAGGACGAGCGGGTATGTTCCCAAATGGTGGTCGTGGTGGTCATTTCTATGACCAGCCTGGTGGTTATCATGCTAGACCTAATCACTACGGTGGCAGAGGTGGGCGAGGTGACAGGGGTGGTATGATGTACAACGGCCATGGAAATGGAGCTGCTCCCTCCCCACCTGCTATCGTGACGAACTCTACCTGAACGATGTGATAGACTGAATTTGGTGCACTTTTGTCAGCAATGTTTTTGGGATGTTGTTACAACTTACATGTGTTTCTATTGATGATTGCTGGTGGTGAATACTATCCGCCTTGTTCTGCTTCTAATTCGGTATGTATGACTGGTGCACATTCAATTGATGAGAGCAGGAATGCTTCTGTTTATACTTCCTTTTTGTTAGATGTCCTCACCTTTACCGAGTGTTGAATCCGATCGCCTGGAAGTGATAATTGTAGGTCTGATGAAGCTGGGAAGGTGCATATCTGGCCAAAACTATTAGATACCATGGCCATGTATCGGTTGTTGTGAATCGGGGTCCGTCAAAGGGGCCTACCGCATTCAAGTTGCATATGGTCTGCTGTCGAGGTTCCTGTGTCCTCTTCACGGAAACTGAGCAGGTGTGACTTGTTGGCACCCTGGCTACATTATTTGCAAAGTTAAATTTGTTTGATCAACCAGTCACCATCATGATATCATCCTAGATTGGTCTAGGGTTACTAACTGTCTTGAGGGTTCTTGGTACAGTATAACAGGCCTTTACAGACTTTGAAAACTCCTGCGTCCTTCAATTCATCGCAAAATTCTGTGATATCTTGTCAATATCCTGGAAAAGCGTTAGTTTTGGCTTCATTCAGTCTCCACTTCTAATCCAGTCAGCAGCAGTATATGTAGGATTGCAACAAGCTTGTTCTTGTTGCCACCATTATAAGAGCCTGTCATACTTTAGGCTGGGACTCCAATAGCATCAAGCAAATTATTTCCTGCTTTTACTGCTTGAAGGTGGTATGCATGTTGAACATGCTCTGTAGTTCTGAAGTTTGACAGCATTAATGGAATTCTGTGCTCCTTTGATTACATTATACGCTGGGCCTCTTTTCAAGCTGGCATGCATGTTGAAGATGCACTCTGGCCGTCATGAAGTTTAGTGATGGATTTGATCATGGGTAACCATGCTTCTGTGCAAGTGGAAGTCCAGTTTGAGAGGGAATGGCCATCATCATATGTTTGCTCCTAATAATCACCAAGCATTGAGATCTTTGTATTATCCCACTTAATTCTTATTTCATGACCAATTTGAAATACACTTCAATGGTTTTGAAGTAGCTCCAATTAGAGGATATATGGTGATTCAAGCGGACATTTTAGGCACTGAATTCCTCTTGTCAGTGGTGTTATGATGGATTTGAGATAATGACTGCACTAGAGTCACTGCGCCTGGGCAGCAGATCAAGAAACTTGTTTCAAGGGGAATCAGTGTATGGTATTGCTTAATCCCTCTGCTAGTACATTCTATGTTACGGACACATTATGTCAACTGCAGTTTTGTGTAACCTTTGCTTATTGGTAGAATAACATTGAGCATGGTTTCTTGATGTTATTTAACCATTTATATGCGACCTTTAACCGGCTGATGACCTATAGATGCCGTGGTTGCTCTTCCGAATTGACTCTTCATTTGCTTCATTAGTGCACGTTTTGAACAAGACAAAATCGAATGAATCTGAATTTTGTAAGGTTACTGCTTTCAAATGGTTGAACAAAGTTTGGCAATGGATAGTTTATTGGGTAAATCTTTTAAAATACTTGCTTCATTTGACATTATGAAGAACTGGATATTGAAAACTCAATGTAGAGCAGAGTGACCATACTTTGAATTTCTTGGACCAAAAACCTCCAAAAGAAAGAAACTCGGAGCTTGCTCAAACAACACATGCATCCGATACCCAAAGACTGCAACCAGAAGGTTTGGAAGGCTTCAATACATTTAATCACTCTTAATTGGTTTGAATGCGTATGAATACTTGTGAAAGTACACGACAACACCTGTACTGCCATTAAATATACACACTAAAATCAACACACTATTGTTTTCGGGGGTGTTTTTGCTTTGGGCTTCACCCAAGCTCCATTAGCTTGTATTGTTGAGCTTCAATGGCATATTTTTGAGCTTCATTGGCTCTTGTTTTGGGGGGTGTTGTGCTTTGAGCTTCACCCCAACTCCATTGGCTCATATTGTTGAGCTTCAATGGCATATATTCGAGCTTCATTGGCTCTTGTGTTGGCGGGCGTTTTGCTTTGGGCTTCACCCGAGCTCCATCGGCTCATATTTTTGAGCTTCAATGGCATAATTTTGAGCTTCATTGGCTCTTGTTTTGGCGGGTGTTTTGCTTTGGGCTTCACGCGAGCTTCATCGGCTCATATTGCTGAGCTTCAATGGTTAATTTTGAGCTTCATTGGCTCTTGTTTTGGCGGGTGTTTTGCTTTGGGCTTCACCCGAGAGCTCCATTGGCTTGTATTGTTGAGCTTCAATGGCATATATTTGAGCTTCTTTGGCTCTTAGGCTTTGAGCGCGTCTTTTGTGCGCGTCAAGACGTTGTTGCCGAGCTTCAATGGCATATATTTGAGCTTCTTTGGCTCTTACGCCTTGAGCACGTCTTTTGTGCGCATCAAGACGTTGTTGCCGAGCTTCGGCAACTCTTTCGACTTTGGCTTGCTTCGCGGCTTTTGCCTTGGCGAGCAAGCTGGCCATGCTAGGAGCATGGGCTCGCTCCATGGGAATGTTCCATGGAATTCTCGCTCCGGAGTTGGATCCGCTGTCACCTCCGCCACCAATCGGAGGCATGGCAAGCGTTCCTCTTTGCAACTCATTTTGAGTGAGCTCATTTTATGTGTGGTTCCAGATGTGGTAGGGCGAGGCAAGTCAGGGTGCAAGGATTTAAACCCGACACCTCGTGGGTTGTCAAGGGAAGCGCCTTGCCGTCGCCTATTCTTGGGAACCACGTTCATGGTGTATGGGTGGGGGAATATGACCGAGAGACCAAGGAGAAGAAACAGGAGCCCACAAGCAAGGAGCTCCTGCAACTACAGTGACAAGGCGACCCCATGAGCCTCTTTTCATTACGCTCGTTTGTTCTTCAATTTTCTTAAAAAGAATTCACAAAGAAAGCAATTCAATGCATGACGCGTACGACAGTGGTGTCTTAAGCCCTAAATGCAACAAACACCCCGCCCTTAACACTACCGCTGCCGCCTCCATCCCACAAAATTATCATACAAATTACGATAACTTCAGAAACTCATCTACTCACGGACACCCCGTCCTAACCCATGCCTTAAACTGATGAATGAGATAGCGAGCTCCCACAAGGTGATAGGACTTTGATGTTTTTAGACATGCATACAATTCAAGATATAGGTAATTATTCGCATTGTTTTTTATGTATTGCACAATAATTCAAGCCTCTGTGGATTTCTTGCAAAACATTGTTGTCAACAACTTCTTCAAAACTTGATTTGCACATAGAAGGTGAACTAATTCTGAGTTGTATCCCACTGAAAAGAATTAGTGATTGAGTAATTGTCCTTTGTCAAGAGAGTTCAAAATTTCCGTTGCTATTGCATATGTAAGATCTAGCTTTGTCCAACATAACATTGTTCGGGCAATACATAATACGTGCAATATACAAAAATATTGAACTTTTCTAAGAGTGCAAATGCATTGCAGGGAAATGTTTGTAGACATCAAATCTAAAATTTCATATGGTGTTTTAAACCCGTGCCTCCAGCCAACCATCACGCATAGCATATCACCCGTAGAAAACTAAAAATCCAGAGCACATGGACGTCATCGCTGCCTCTATCCACGACAAATTGCAACAAACACCTCGCCCTAATTCTACTGCCGCCACCTCCGTCCCACAAAATTATCAAACAGAACATGATAACTGCATAAACTCGATCTACTCACAGATACTTTTTGACTCAAACCGATGCCTCCAGCCAACCATCACGCATAACACATCACCCATAGAAAATTAAAAACCCAGAGCACAAGCACATCACCACTGCCTCTATCCACGACAAATCGCAACAAACACTAAACCTTGTGAGCGTGCACTAAAATGCTCACCTTCACACGACCTTCACAACATCTATGCCGCACCACCGCTGCGATGAGCGACAAACACAAATAAATGCTTATGGGCTTAAGGCTTTCCTCACACGACCTTCACAACAACTCTGCCGCACCACCACTGCGATGAGCGAGAGAGAGACACGGATGAATGCTTTAGGGCTTAAGGCTTTCCTCACACGACCTTCACAACAACTGTGCCGCACCACTGCTGCGATGAGCGACAAACACAGACAAATGCTTATGGGCTTAAGGCTTTCCTCACACAACCTTCACAACATCTCTGCCGCTCCACCGCTGCGATGAGCGAGAGAGAGACACGGGAAAATGCTTCTGGGCTTAAGCCTTTCTTCACTTATGGGCCATCGTCGGTTGCTTCTGCAACTTAGGGCTCCTCGGATTGATCTGAGCCCTCCATCCGCATCTGACGGTTCAAATGTCACCTCTGTCACAACATGGGCCCGTTAGGTGGAGTCAGGGACCTTGGGTCCAAAACCTGACCAGATATCTCCACGGAATGAAGATGACGTATCTGGACTCTCGTAGATATGACAATACCATATTCCTAGATATGTGGGTTTGTGACACACTATGGTTGTTGGGTAGAGGGGTCTTAAATGGTTACTTTTTGCCAACTGGCTCACCTCTTCTCCTAGGGTATGAAAACACACTATTCTATGATCATGGTTGGCAAATGCAAACCAAATCGTAGCCACTTTCCTCATAATTTTCGGACCTCACATGAATATCTCGTTCATTATCCAACTCAAGATATTCATGCTCCTTAAACGGCCATACAACTTCCTCCAATATGTTGATTGTTGAACCTAGACTAGGTATCAAAAAATTGAGCATGTGGTCCGATTTATTTTCATCACATCTCTTTTTGGTATCCATTCTTGCAGCTAGACTTCACCACTCATCATTGAATACAGGTGTCCTATCATCAAGACGACAAATGAATTAGGCACGTTTTCCTTAATTTCACTCTTTGGCAATGGAAATGCGTTGCTTGTATTAAACAATTTAAACAATTAAACGCTCACAAGTGTCACTCCTTCAGCTTTGCCTTCATATGATATATTGTTGTCTCTGGATCACGCTACGGATATAATGATGAAAGGTTCGGCACCCACTTCTTCAAGGAAACAAAACATGCAATGAATGCAAGTTCTCTTAGCCCATCTTGCAACTTTGGCTTGTAGCCGTTTTCCCCGTGGCTTTCGAAGCTGCTATGAATATGTCGACCGTTATCATCAAAACAAAGATTTTCTTCCATCGTAATAGCTGACCATATACCTCCCCCGCCACCCAATTATATTGATTATTGACCGTAGAATGGTTAGCAAATTGCAAGCAATTAATCTAGTTTCCCTTAAAGACATGTCTCTTTGGTGTCTTCTTCCACGCAAATATGTTTGGTGATGTAATATGGACGTAATTTGCTGGTGGGAGTGCCACGAATTTTGTTCTATCCCTTGAAAAATATGGTATCAACCTCCCCAACCCGCAAACGCTCCAGCGCTCTCACATACAACAACATGCATTGTTCACTTGGTGTAAAATGAAGGTTGCAAGTTTAAATTTATTTTTGGAGAGAAAAGTTTGCAATATCCATTTTAAAATCATATGTGGTTGTTGTCGTCACCTAAAGTGGTGCACTTCATGTATTTTTTAAGAGTTTAAATTTGGATCATTTCAGCGTAAATCAAGCATAAATCAAAACTACATAGCTTTGGTTTGAAACCTTTGTAGGTGCTCTGAGCACGTGTAGGCCTATGGTGCATGGAAGGAAATTTGGAGTTTTAAATATCTATGTATGGATTACATAATAAAAATAATAAAAAATCCGAGCAATTTCAATTAACAATGACATTAGTTTGAGAAATTCCCAAGTGAATATTTACATAGTATGAATAATAATGATATTTGTTCAAATGACAACTTTCAACCCATTGTAATTTGAAGTGCATTTTAATTTTGTATCATGAACATTTAGACTTGGTTTTAATCAATTTTGGGACATTATAGGGAAACTGCAATTGGCATGGCACATAGCTATTTTGTCCTTTGGCCAACCAATTGGCTAAGGTTGTATGAAGATCTGCAAGGCTATACTAAATTTGTAGATGAGCGTTGTTTCGAGACATATGACTCTATGGACATTTGTAATTATTGTTGCTAGTAGTGAATTTTGAAACATGAATGACATCGTATTTGCATAATTTTGACTTCATAATGATTGTTGCAAGTGCTTTTATGCGACTGCTCTAGGAGTTATGAACTTCACTCTATCTTGTGAGAGTCAAGAAATGTGGAGTAAAGATTATGTCATGCGAGACCAACTCGAGTAACATCCTAATTACCAAAGATTCACTTCATGTAGTAAAGACAATAATGCCCAACCTACTTCTCCAAGTGATAACAAAATTTAGGTGACTCCACGTAGTAATGCATGTATGACCAATGTTGGTGAATCCTAGTTCCATTAAAGAATGACAAAGACCCTTTCAATGGTAAGTCACAAAAATCATAACCTCGGTGCTAATGAGGGTTTTGTAATGTTTTTGACTTCCAAGTTAATTAAGTGGCTTTTAATTATTGACGGTTCCGCTTCAAAACGGAAATCCTAGTCAATTGCTAATTTACTCAATGGAAGTGAATACATATATTAGATTTTGGACCTTGAAAATGATGTGCACTCTATTTGGGTTATATGGACAAGCGGCCTTCAAGGATGCAAGGAGCAATTTTATTTTTTGAAGTCGGGCGGAGCGGCCAACAACTTTTGGTCGGGATCTTATTGATTTTATTTTTATTTTTATTTTTTGGGGGTGATGGCTGCTCGGAGGTGGCGGATCACATACCCCGGCCCCTATCCACCTCCCACACGTTCCTTGTTGGATGCCTAAACCCTTGCCTCCAAGGAACCAGTGTACGGGTCGGTTTGCCCCAGCCATCCAAGATGAGCCAAAAATATGCATTGACCGACAAATGGAAGCTTTTATTTTAGATGTGATGTCCACAAACATTTCCATGCAATTCATTTGCACTCTTACAAAAATCCAATATTGTTGTATATTGCGTGTATTATGTATTGCACAAACAATGTTTTGTTGGACAAAGCTGGATCTTACATCTGCAATAGCAACGGAAATTTTGAACTCTCTTGAAAAAGGACAATTGCTCAATCACTAACTCTTTTTAGTTGGACACAACTCAAAAGTAGTTCACCTTCTATGTGCAAATTGAGCTTTGAAGAAGTTGTTGACGACAATGTTTTGCAAGAATTCCACATAGTCTCGAATTGTTTGTGCAATACATAAAAAAATAAAAATGTGAATGATTACCTATTTCTTGAATTGTATGCATGTCTAAAAACATCAAAGTCCTATTACCTTGTGGGAGCTCGCTATCTCTTTCATCAGAACCTAAGAATTGTGGTTCCTACAAAAAAAAAGCTTAAAAAAAAAATGTTGTTTAATTTTCATTCATTATGTAATCAAAGACAAACATGACAGTGTTCATATTCATATCACGATAATCGGTAATTGAAGACTTTTTCATGATCTTGAGACTATTTAAGGACATCATTTTCAAATAAAGAATAAGAACAACACAAAAATATACTCGATGTGACTTCATAAAGCAATTCACGTGGCACAAATACATGTCATCACAATAAGAAATTGGACCAGATATTAAACCGTTTGCATTTATTTTGAGACTTTCAAAAGTCTCTAATTAACGAATATAGTGATTCATGTTGAACTTCCATGACCGCAAACACACAATCAACTATAACATGGATGGATAGATAAAACCATGGCCATGTTGCCAACCCTAAACTTTTGTGACTCGATGCAATTCCGATATGAATCTAGTTGTCATTGGGCATATACAATACAATAGCCTCCCGCCTAAGTACGCAACTTGAACCTGAGAGGATTGTGTGTACTTAGCCGGTAGGTGCGCACTGTAGGGTTTAGGGTTCCTAATCGCTTGATTTGGTTGCAATGTCGAAGAAACCGAATGGGAAACGCCTCAATGAGTCGATTAGGAAACACCGTTGTATTTAAGGGATTTGAGTCACTTTATAAGCAAGTGGTTGATATAGAGGGTCAGTTGCTATGCTCCAAAGTTCGAGAAGAGGCTGAGGAAACATTCGATGATCTTAGAAAGTTGTTTGAATCGTTTCAAAGTAAGGTCCGGGCTGTCACCTTGAAAGCCAAACGCAAGAATCTTCAAAACTTGCGCCAACTGACAATCCATGACATGTTGAACTAAATAAATTCGAACCCTATTTTTTCAGGAAAATAATGCGTACTTAGGTACCATGTCCGGAGTTTTTCTTGGAGTACACTGGGCCCACTGAACTTCAACATGACATTGAACAATGTTATGAACCCAAAGCATTTTTGATAAGGGGTGCTTTACATGAGTTATTGAGGCCTTGGAATATGAAGCCAATTCACACAAAATATTGACTCCGTCCAAGAATACAGGGAGCCCCGACATGGCCCCAAGGTAGCAAATTGGCTGACCATTTGGGCCCACCCAATTTCTTTCTTTAGGTTGTGCCAAAATTTGTATTTAGAGCATTAAATATAATTTCACATGGTTTGAATATTAGTTTGGGGGAATGACCTTGACTTCATCATGTAGAGACCTTTGTGGCTTATTTAATGGATTAGACCAACTACATACAAAGATTTACGCATGTCATAGGCCCAAATTGGCCTTGATTCCTCATGTGAAGCGACCCTAAGAAATTCCCTAGGTGAATGAGTTTCGAATGTCAATGCAAGTTATGGTGTAACTTACAATACCGTTCTCCAAGTTGAAATACAACATTCACCATTCCATTTGGGGGTGGGATCGTTTACTATTTGAGCCCAATGTTGAAGATGTCATTATCTAATCCCGTGTGTTTTTGACTTAGAGTACACCCAACTTATGGACAAATTTGTCAAATGTGTTCAAATTCTCAAAGATGCAAAGTCCATAAAAACATGTTCGAGTATATTGAAATCATAGTTGAAAACAACCTACTCAAGCCCAAAATTTGGCTAATATAAGCTAATAAAAATATTAAATTCAAGCTTGTGCAAATCCAAGATGGGATTGTAGGCCCAACTTTGTAGGTTGATGTATGTCGAAAGATGTTTCTCCTCTTGTTTTAGATGGTCTCGTTTTAAATTGGGTATACCAATAAACAAGTTTTTATGTTGTGTGGGGTTGAAATCGGAGTGCCATGTTGATTAGCATGGTATTCTTGATTGAATATATTATATGACATGGCATGTCATATGACATCGTCTGTAATTGTTGCGCAATGACTACAAGACAAGTAATGTGAGTACAAAATGAAAGTTAATAAGATAACCTCACAAGTAGCTAATATGCCGAGGGAGGCAAGTCTATAGTTTTCTCTTTGTGCTCAAAAAATTCAAGAAAAGCTTGCGCTCTCCACCTCACCTTGTCTCCTTATGGGGAGGAGAGGAAGATGACAATTCTAACCAACCAGGGGCTCCTAAGCCCATGATTACAATTCTAACCACCTAACTTCGTCCATAATTCACTACTTTCATCCATTGAAGTACATTTTCTATCTGCATATCACTAAAATATCTATAGTGAAACTATCAGCCTAATATTTTGGCTCACAATCACCAAACAGTCACAACAATTAAAACATAACTCCATCTGTCAAAAGCTCCACGACATCAACATTACACCGCAATCAAAAGACATACGCTATATCTGCCCTTGACTCTCCATTCCCCACCTCACATTACAAACCCAAGAATGCAACCCAAAATAAGATATTATCATAAACTACCCCACAATACAAATCCATCCTCCCCTTGCACAAAATCCACAATAATTAAGGACAATTCCAATCATACATCTCAATGGAAAATCTAACATGTTTGTGGGAAAGATACACAACCCATACAACACACAATCATCAACAACATCCCCACGATCGCAAATCTTTGCAACAGAGGTCCTCCCACTCGTCAATAGATACACCAACCCCCTCCAGCACCATAACCCCACTACTATCCTTCCTACCCCCAATAATCATCACATCCTACCACAACCAACACTACACAACCTCGTCAACACTTTCCATCCCATACACTCCTACTTCTCTAGCCCCCTCACATGTCCCATTGAATTCACCCAACCACTCCCCACAGGAAAGGAGGGAAGCTATCTTATGAGCGATGAGCAGTGAGCAGTAACACATGAGCAATGAGCAGTAACATATGAGCAATGAATCCAAATTTAGTAAATACACACGGGTTTAGGGTTTACAACCAAATTTTTGACAAATTAATTGCATATTTTCAATTGTAAATTGCCAATATTTTAAATGAAGCACAAGTGAAAGGGCCCTATTTCCATAGATCATTTAGAACACTTTCAATCCATTGCTGATTTTTATTATAATAATTCAAACCAATACTTGTCATTTATTGACATCCTTATACATATAGCTACAACTAGCACTTGTACAACTACTCACATTCTACAACACCAGCAAATTCAAGTAGGTGCATAACCGCATTATACATATATGTCGGTGCCATAATTGTGAGCCACTCAAACTGCCCACAGGTTGAATAAAGGCCCAGAATCTACAAAAGAAAGAAAATTAGATATTAGAAATAATGAATATGTAGGTAGCTACTAGGTTTTGAGACATCCGCCTGTGGATGCGAGTTGTGTAAGAGACTGGTATTAGGTCTGGATCAACCCGGGTTCGAATCCGGTTGGTTACATTGACTGGTGCTATCCCAAATTGAGCTAGTGATAAAGCAGAAATAATCTATAGGCGGATACCAAGAAGACGTTACTACGCGAATATGCGTAGAATCTTCCTAATTATTTTTTATTTTTAGAAACGTGTTATTATTTATCCGTATGAATCAATCAAACCACACATGGTTGGGTCGCAGTCTAAATAAAAATGAAGTTACTGAATCATTTGAAATACTTTCAGTCCACTGCTAATTTTTATTATAATAATCCAAACCAAAACATGTCATTTATTGACATTCAAATATATGTTACTTAATAGAACACTTGCAATACTACTCACATTCTACAATACCAACAAGTTCAAGTAGTCGCATGACCTCATTATAGGTATATGCTCGGGGGGTGCACTATACTAAACATGTACGAGTATACGTGAGTGCACAGGAGGGGTATTGATTTGGACCTTGCCGTATTACATATACATATGGTATACATGTTATAATTTATAGTTACGTACATATATGGAAGGCCTTTAAAAAGTATACAATAATTGTACTTGTATGGTATTGTTACTATACTACATATCATAAGTTTTCATATTGGATGCGGAGGAAGTTTTGTAATCGTTGGGTGGAGTATAGGGATCCAATTGACTTGATGGACCGTCCATCAAACGTGGAGATTGGTTTATGTTGGTATCAAAAAGGGGCTAACAACAAGTGGACATATGATCTTACTGATCATTTGATGGTAGACTTAGAGACAATAATTGCATTGGCTATAATGACATATATTGGTGAATCAAATGTTTATGAGTTACATCCGGGAGATGAAAAAGTTTTCAATGAATTTGCTGATGAAAGCTAGGATATTTTGTTATACATATTATAGGGGTTGATTATTGTTCAAAAGTATATTTGTATACTTATGTTAATGACTATATATGAATGGATGTTTTTTTGTGTATACATATTGTCACTTGTATATTTATTGTTGCAATTGTATGTGTATTACTTCATTTCACAAAAAATAACTTGTATATAGGGGGTTTTTAGAGTATGCAGTGAACGCACGTGATTCTAGGTTTTAATGAAAGTGCACCCCCCGAGGGTATATGTAGGTGCATGAATGAACTTGTCACTCTCGTAATCCACCTTGCACAAAAATCTAAACACATAATAAAGATGTTTACAATACACCCATTTTCCTTTCTTTTCCAATGCATGAGAGGACATTTTCGTGAAATCTGGACATGTGCAATGCGGGATATCGCCAATTGTGACATGGTAGGTGATATCTTGATTGGAGACAATGTTAATTATCACTCCAAAGCCCGGATATGGAATGGCAGTGACCCCAACCACATAGTAACCTTCCATGAGTCCGGCGCTCTCCCATTTGTTTTTGTGATCCGCCAGAGGTGTTGTTGGATTACGACGCACTGTCTTCCCAAATCTGAATGTAGGGTGGGCGTCTGGGTTTGGTGGCATAGAAAAATGCGAGCGAGGGATGGGAAGAGTTGCGATTGTTGAAAGCCTACGACGAGGAGACAATGCCTCCTCTGCTGTAGTTGAAATCCAGCATCTTCAAGTGCCAAAACCTCCTCTCTCGATAGATTGGTACCTATCTTCACTGGCCACGTGTTGGATACTATAGGCCAATCCAACACATATTTCTTCTTACTGCCACTCACACAACGTTTGATGTCGTCAGGACAAAACCAAAATTCATACTCCACATTGTGGGAGAGCGAAATTCCTTCCTGAGCCCTTTGTATGTTGGAGCAGGTGTGCCATGTTTTCCAGTCCCGACTTTGGCATTGCACATAGTCCCTGTAATGACATGCAGTGCCCAACAACGTTTGGCTGAATTGGGTGGCAATCTTATAATGTGCCACTTAGAAGCAAGACAATTAGTCTCTAACACGGATGTAGTATGAGCCACACCATGAATTGCAGAACTCAACGATTCCTCTATGCGTTGACGAGTTGCTCGGGTGTTGGGACGAGGAATGGAATAGTTCACTTTGTCGGGTTGATGAGAGTCACAATCAGCACCCGGTGGTAGGTTGAGTTTGCGTTTGGTGGAACCAAAGAGCTCTGACCCTTCCAATGCACAATATCTCGTGTTGACATCTTCTGCCCCTGGATAAGACTTCATGGCATCGGCCAACATTTTTGGATCTCCACACCTGACAGCTGCTTTGAGTTTCAAGGAGGCCGAATCAGGACCTTTACCATCAGACCCCCCTTTCAACCATGTCCGGTAATTTGCAATTTGCATGAAGGCACGGATCATGTCGTCCACTGTATCTTCATATAAACAAGTCATTTTGTTGCCGGACTGTTGGAGCCATTTGTTGTCTACAGTCTCTGCAAGGTTGCATGTTGGCATTTCCGCACGCTCTTCTATTGTCATATCCTATGAACAACACACAAATATAAGGATAAGACAAACATAAGATAGATTATATATCTAGGTTTGGGTCGTTCAACCCAAAATGGCTGCCACGTTTGGATCGAACAACCCAAACTGCCTACAAGGTTTGGGTCGTTCGACCCAAACTGCATACAAGGTTTGGGTCGAACGACCCAAACTGTTTGTTGTTTGTTGTGTACAGTCTCTACAAGGTTGCATGTTGGCATTCCCACACGCTTTTTTATTATCATATCCTATGAACAACACAGAAAGACAAAGATAAGAAAAACATAAGATATGTTACATTGACTAATGAAGTTTGATATGTACTTACAAGTAGCATATGGCCACCCCATTGTCTATAACGAAAGTGCCAAAATCCCAACCACTCTGAAAGGCAAGGATGCCTTCTTCGGAGGCAGCTCCAGATAACAACCACCAAGAACGAATCACATGGTACTTGCTCTCAGCGTCGTCCATTGTTTTCGCGTCTTTGTAATCCTTGCATATTTGTTTGTGTTGAAATTGCAAGGATGGTTTGATATACTTTTGGGTCACCTTATCTAAGCTTGCGGACCAATGGAAAAGACATGTACGCTCACGTGCAACCATGGATAGACTTGGATCACCATCCCCGTAAATCGCCCTCATCGCATTCCAATTAACTTGAGCACTATCAGCCATAAACCCTTTGAAGTTTACGTTTGGTACACCATTTTTTGTCATGACAATATTCAAATTTTTCCCAAAGAGAATTTGTGCTGCACCATCTTCAGATTGCATGTCACAACACGCAATAGTCAACACTTTACAGTATCGCCTGTCGTACACATGGCAAGCCATGGTCGTCCAGTCCTTCAAACGTTTGACATGGTCAAACATAATCTATGAATTCTCCATATCCCCACCGACTTGCATCCTCTTCACAAGCTCCATACCACTACCTGGAAGGTCTACAGACATCTTGAAAACAAACACTTTGTCCTTTGACTGCTATGGGAACCGACTACCATGGACGAATTTGAAAGCAGAGTGGTCTTTGAGCGCCATAATACTATCCATAGTTCTCATTCCACTACGCAAAAAACGCTTTGATCCAGATACAAAGTTACGACAATTTGGAGACGCAAGAATGCTGAATTTGTCCATGATGACCTCTAGGGATGAACCAACCAAGTGATGACCTTCGACATTTGCGGGAGATTTGAGAAGGTAATCGGCCAAGAATTGTTTGCTCGCCGCCATAACTATGGATGAATTTTTTGATGGGGATGTTTTCATTACTTCATTTGCAACGCATTGGTATGCCATGTCCAATGATTCACGGCATGTGCCATTGGCCATAGGGTGATCATGTACACCAAGATGAATGTAAGCCCTGGACATTCCAACGGATGTGGAGTGGATGTATATGATTCGAGCATTACACAAAGCAATGAATACAGGTGTGGAACGACATACCTTACACTCGACAGTGGACTTAGTAGGAGGAACAATACCCACAGCAAATGGGATAGGAGTTGAACAGACCCATTCAGTGTTGTTCCGGAGGCCCCCATTGCGATTCACGTAATCACAGTAGTCATTATGACATTGGAGATGAACAACACAAGTAGAGCGCCGAAAGGACAGTCCAAAGTCATTTTGGACATTTGTGGTTTTGGTGGTGCACCAAGGGTGACCGTCGCACATCTTGTCCATGCCGTCCATTGAGCGATTATACGTACTTGGAGCTTTGAGTGCCACTGGAGGCAACATAAATAAAACATCACCATTAAAAGAAGATGGTAAGTACTTGACTTCACGAACATCTATACTGTCAAAATCAATGGATGCAAGATCGGACTTTGATTTTTTTCTTGATTTTGTCAGCTTCAAGGCATCAACCATAGTCAACCCTGTAGATGAAGGTGAAGGGTGTAGTGGAGGACGTTGAGAAGGTGAGATTTGGGGAACCACCTTCTTGTACATAAGACCGCAAGGGGATTTGGCTACATGTATAGGAAGTTGGGAAGGAGTAGAATAAACACTTCTAAATGGAAATGGCGATGTGTTTGAAAGATCAACAGATGCACAAATGTCATCTTTTGAATCTAATAGCACAAACACACTATCATCAAGGGGTTCCACCTTAACAGGTGTGATAGAGGGAATTTGAACTGTGGATGTACCGGATTCGTTTGTCAAAATGACAGTTGAAGCTTGCATCTGAGACTCAGAAAGTCCTATCACCCTAAATGAACCAGGTCCTAAGATCCACATAAACCAACATCAGTTCTATTTTTTGGAACCAAAATCGTTTCATACACCTCTCCATCTGCAGAGTACATTTCATGCTCTAAATACATGGTTCCTATCTGAAGGTTGAATCTCAAACTAAGTAAATCCTCTGAAACACTCACATGACCATCATCTTGGAGTGGCAAGATGAAGGGAACAAAAGATCCATGAGCTCTAATGGTAGCCATAGAAAATCAAAAGAACATATGAACAACACATCACAAAAATATGGGGTGATTGTTGCTTTTGTATAGAGTTGTGTGAGGAAATGAATGGAAATGAAAACCTGTGATACAATAATGGATGAAGATGAAAACGTGTGATACATAGCATCTAATAATACAGAAGTGGAAATAATACAATAATAGTCAGAGAATATTTACGAGCAAGATATACACAAAATGACGTTAAATACTAAAAGTATTGGTAGAAATTTAAAATATATATGTGTGGACTAACGTAGATGTTGAAAGAATTAAAATTGGTTGGAAAAATAAATTATTGATCATTATAAATAGAACAAAGTAGGAGTCAGAAAATTTTGGCGGATATAACACAAATAAACACATAATGACAAACGCGTCGAAATATCTCGTTCATTGAACGCCAATTACAACATGTGATCGTAATATACGCCGGATTTTGTAAGATAGATACATTGGAAGAATAAATGATAGTACCTGATAAAAAACATATCATAGACACCAACGATGGTGGACGATGTAGAGAAAACACCCGTGAGGCCGAAGAGAAAACGTAGGAAAGCTTTGTATTTCACTTCTGAGAAAAAGAGGTTCAGACTCAGTGTGGGAAAAAATGATGCAAATAAAGAAGGGAAAAAAAACTTATTGAGTACGGTAGAAGAAACTGTGAAGACACTGGATTTTGATGCGATGGAGGATGATGAAGGTGCAAAGAACAAAGAAGATGTAGACGATCGTATATCAAAGTCCGAATTGAAGACAGGTTAAAAAAAGACAACAAACAAAAAGGTAAGTCAGTTCAACGTTCACATAATTTGATAGTGCATAAGTTGTAAGTTAGGACGGAGAACCTTATACGTTCACTCACATGTCATGTAGTAGCAATTCATAGAGGTTATAAATTGGAAAGGAGAAACCCTATACGTTAATGCACATGGTATATAACAGAAATTTAGGAAGGCTAGAAGTCAGAAGAAGAACGCACAGGGTTTATAAGAGCAACTTAGGAGGCGAGAAGTTGGGAGGTGAAACCCTGTACGTTCACGAACAGGGTTTATAAGAGCAACTTAGGAGGCGAGAAGTTGGGAGGGGAAACCCTGTACGTTCACGCACAGGGTTTATAAGAGCAACTTAGCAGGCAAAAATTTGGGAGGTGAAACTCTGTGCGTTAACGCACATGGTTTGTAATAGCAACTTAGGAAGGCCAAAAGTTGGGAGGTGAAACTCTGTGCGTTAACGCACATGGTTTGTAATAGCAACTTAGGAAGGCCAAAAGTTGGGAGGCGAAACCCTGTGCGTTAACGCACAGGGTTTGTAAGAGCAACTTAGGAAGGCCAAAGTTGGGAGGAGAAACCCTGTGCGTTAACGTACAGGGTTTATAAGCGCAACTTAAGAAGGCCAAAGTTGGGAGGAGAAACCCTGTGCGTTAACGTACAGGGTTTATAAGCGCAACTTAGGAAGGCCAAAGTTGGGAGGAGAAACCCTGTGCGTTAACACATAGGGTTTGTAAGCGCAACTTAGGAAGCCTAAAGTTGGGAGGAGAAACCCTGTGCGTTAACACACAGGGTTTGTAAGCGCAACTTAGGAAGGCCAAAGTTGGGAGGTAAAACGACTAGGAGAGCCTAAAACTAAAACAAATATCTATTGTATGAATTTAAATTGATGTTCAGAACGTAGGAGCAAAAAAACTATTGAAAACGGGGTTAGAATGCAAGAAATGAGAAATATGACTACTCAAGTACTCATACAATACGTTACAGGAATTAGTAAATGACACAAAATAGCATAATTTTTTTTTTGCCCTGAAACCCAAAATCTACGAGGTGGCCCAAAACAAGGAAATAGATAGAAGAATGAGAAAAGAAAATCATTTCAAACCAAAACAAAATATAAGAAGAATTTATAGCTACGGAGATTTAGATAATATAGCATATTTTATTTTATTTTGGACCCCATTAGACATTTTTCCAGATTTTATAAGTTTTGCCAAATTTACGAATTCCAGACTTTAAAAAAAAAAAAAAACCAAAAAAAAAAAGATTTTTTTCAAATTCATGTCTCGGTCTATGCGCTAACGCACAGGCTTTATGCGCTAACGCATAGTGGCTAGAAAGTTGCCAGCGCAGACCTTGTGAGTTAACGCACAGGGTCTACTTGCCTAGCTAGAGGTTTCGCAAAATTGGGCAAGTAGACCCTGTGCGTTAACGCACAGGGTCTACGCTCGCAACTTTCTAGCGGCTATGCGGGGCCACGAAGAGCCACGCTAAATATGGCTGCAGGGACGAATAGTATAAATTGCCACACCCCCAAAGCATTCAGTCTTTTTTCTCTCCTTTGTCGGACCTGAGCTTATCGCTGCAAGCTCTCTCATCTACACGTGCAGTACAAGGTTTGTTTGCACTTTCGTGATGACTGGGTAATTGCGCATAATCAGGCGTAAATTGCGGACAGTTTGGGTCAAACGATCCAAACACTGAGCATGGTTTGGGTTGTTCGACCCAAACTGTGTGCCTAGTTTGGGTCGTTCGATCCAAATTGTTTCCATGGTTTGGGTCGAACGACCCAAACACTGAGCATGGTTTGGGTCGTTCGACCCAAACTGTCTACCTAGTTTGGGTCGAAGGACCCACACTGTCTGCCTAGTTTGGGTCGAACGACCCAAACTGTGTGCCTAGTTTGGGTCATTCGACCCAAACCTCGCATCGAACTTTGGTGGACCTGTAGTTGGACACAGAGACCCTGTGCGTTAACGCACAGGGTCTGCCCTTGTAGTTTTGGGGTGAGCGGCCACCATAATCGTACAATATTTAAAGGTGCAAATGGCAGTGTAGAATAGTTTTTGTCATTCTTCCCTGTGTTCGTGGTATTCTGTTGTTATTGTTGTTGCTATTGCTGTTGTTTTTGTAATGTTATTTGTAATGTGTTGCTACTGGTTTTGAAATATTTATGAAACTTATTTCATTTGTTTTAGGACCAATCAATGGATTTGGAAAGAACGACTCATTTTTCTACTGATGATGATTCCACAATGCATTCAACTCAAGATCGTCCATCTCAACAAGTTCATCATCATCAGGACATATCGTCAAATCTTCATAATAAGAAAAAGAAAAAGAAAAAAATGAATGCCTTGATGATTTTGACTCGGATGAAGATAATGATGGTGACAATAAAATTTATCAAGAGGAAGTGTGGGAGCTTACGAAGAAACGAAAGGTCAATTCCACTTCCACAATTTCCTCAATCCGTGCTGGACCTAATGCTCGCTTGCGTGTACCCTTATGTCACATGGTTCCTATGCCGATTGTGTGTCCTGCTTTGAAGGGTGACATTACTAAATTGGAGGCTGATTTTTTCAATGGTTATCGTGATGGTGACCGTGTGTTTTATATATCGGCCACCGATTATAAGGGAAACTTTCAATTCGTGGATGATAAGGTTCATGCATCTTGGAGCCCAAATTGGGCTCAAGCCAATGCCCTATTTGAATATCAATTGGATACAGATTTGTCATTGACGTCATACAAGAACAAGATGTTTTTTATATGGGATGGAAATCACAGATTTTTTGCTTGGAAAAATTATATTGACCGCGTATATACCGAAGATTATGAACATCATGTCTTTGTGGATTCTATCATTTTGGCGCCCGAGCCTCACGACATTCCAAGTTTGTTGACTGCTATGCATGACATCAACAAGTAATGTTCTTATCTATTTTTTACACTTATTTCTAGTTTATATTTTGTTTTCCAAATTATATCATCATGAATCTAATCAATTTAATGTTCTTTTCAAGTCAACCGAAAATTCTCACGTATCCACCAATTTGGTGCATACTTTATATCGGATGCAAAGTATTGGCACCATGCATTTGATTTCCTTCAGAAAGCAACTGGATCCGAAGAGTTATAAACGATATGAGGAGAAGTCCGTCGAAACTTGGTATTCTTTGACACGACCAATTTTTTTGGATTACATGTACAGTGTAAATTCTTCTACTATTGCTAATATGTGTCTTATGTTTATTCATTTTCATTTTACATTACATCTATATGTACTTATAAATATTGATTTTTGTTTGATTTTTGAGCAACAACTTGCTGAGGCTAGCGATATTGTTCTCAACCAGTACAATGAAACTCATCCTCTTCAACGGACATCAGACGGAGTTTCAAAAGCAATGTCCGCAGCTGTCAACAAAAAACGTGCAATGTTATCTTCTAGTTTTACGAAACAACTAGCGGTAGCCGATATCAACTTTACCTCTGCTTTCCTTGAAGAAGTTAAGCACCATTGGGGTTCATTTTCGGTGCCTGAAATGCTATAAGAGAAACTTCATCGTGTTGCTGTCAGTAATGTGGATGCAGAAGTCAAAGTTGGATGGCTCAAGCTTTGGAATGACAATAGATTTGACAAAGATGCATTGCATTTCCCGAAATCGCGCCTCTCTGATTCTACACTTGATGATTGGTTATCAAAGTCTACATATTGGGCACAGTTGGAAAAAAATGCTATCGAAGACCTTCAAAGTATTCTTTCATCTCCTCTTCAGTTGCCTGCAGATGTGCCTACTCTCTCCGAGTATATCCAAACCTGGAAGTTTGCGGCTTTCAATTCAATATTCTATCGTGAATTCCAAAGCGGAAAAAGTTAAAAAACGCAACGGTTGGGATGAGCAACCTAATATTGATCTTGCTATGAAACGTGTATTATACAGGTACAACCTAATCTTATTATTTTTTTGATTTTTTTTATTTCATTTATCAAATTGTCATGGAATATTTGACTTACAATATTTTTGTGTGTAGGTATTTTCGATATGTTTTTATTACACATAAATGCGTTATAGGGGAACCTCGTTTTTTTCCCAAATTGGCGTGACACTGGTGCAGGAGATTCATGCATGTTCACTACTGAGATTTGTTTGGATTGGTCGCTTCCACACTATGAGGATTATGGTTGGTATCTTGATTGTCCTAAGGATGCATGTCCGTCAAGTGAGAAGACAATCCGTCAGATAAATGATGCTAAAAATGTGGATCCTCGTGATACTGCAATTAGCTTAAACTTAGAGAGCCAGAACCAAAAGAGACAAAACGTCGTAAGAGGAAAAATGTTCCTGAAACCAAAATACAAGATCAATCGGAAATTTCACAACATGAAGAATAGCTTGTTCTTTCTAATGATTTGGATAAGAATCCACTTGGAGGCGAAAGTTCAAAGTCGGGGTGCGATGTATTGGAATTTCATTACTCGAGCACCTATGACGCTATTCATCGTGCGCCAACGAATGTTTTGAGAAAAAAATTATTCATACTGAAGAACTTTCTCACGCTCTTTTTTGCTCGATCTACTACTGTCAAGAACAAGTCTGAAGGGGTTGAAGTAGGCCCTCCTGAGTGGATCCAATGGCGGGCATTTCTTGAAAACGTAAGTATTATTGTTTTGGTATTTTCTGTAATGTTCTTACTTTCATTTGGATTTTATTTTGTGTCTTATATTGTAATATGTTGTGGTATTTCAGTTCAAAGACAATCGCGAATTTCATGTCATGGGAAGTCCGACTCCATTTGCCGTTGATTTGGGTTTTTTGCAATTTCCCGACGGTCTTGACTTCAACCTCTCCAATAGACCTGTTGAAATTCCTCTTTGGAATAAATATGACAAGAACTGGATGGTTACAACAATGTCCTTGTGCAAGTCCATCTTGTTTGATGATGACGTCCTCATAGTATTTTCTGCTATCGATATGCAAACCAAGAAGGTTTTGAATTCAACCTTACACAACGGCAACATGAAAGTTCTTAGGACTTTTATTTGCCTCAATTCGTACATGGTGTTCAAGGATCTGGAGTCTCCAACCTACACCGTAAGTATAACACATCACAATTGTTTTTATTTAATTATTTTGGTGTTATTTGCATTGTATATAGTTTTAACACAATTTACATTTTTTTGTAGACTCCGGCATTTATGGCTCATGTCTTGGTAAGGGATTTTACTACCACAAAATCCACGAAACAACCAAACTCCATTTTTTTTGGCACTGGATTGAAAAGCAAAAACTTGCTTTTCAATTTTGTGGATGACAAAAACATGCTTCTTAAAAAATCAAGAAGACCTTGGAGGGGGCCATATAAAAAATCGCCGCGTTTTTTTTCAAGATCTTATTGAATTGTTTACACCATCGAATGGACGCGTTGTTGATTTGACATGTTCCACTGGAGCTTCTATCCTAGCAACACTCGCATGTGGCAGACATCTTCTTGCATTTGAGGGTGATAATGACATGTTTGAGCACATATTGAAACCGCTTTTGGAAAACGTTTTGAAAGAGGGGTCATCTAAGGAGAATATACAAGATCTCACAAAAGAAGATGATAACCTCTCAGATGAGGAGATGCTTGAATTTGAGTGTGAGTAAGTTTTAATACAATAAATTTTTATTCAATTTATTCGTTTCATTCAATTCATTGGTTCATTTTTATTTCTTCACATTATTTACATGTTTCATCGATTTGATTTCAGGAATACGATTGGAAAGAGGACATGTCTCCCGTTTTGGGCACATAGACAATTCCTACGAAGTCCAAACCGTAGCCCGCGTCTCCCATCATATGCCGAAAATGTTGCAATTGCAATGTTGAATCTCGAAGATTCGGATCCAAATGAAGAATCTTGCTATAGTTCCAAAATCAATTCGCAATGCAAAGGTGCTCGAATATATATAGATGACGAGGCAAAAGATAGTTTCATGTCTAGTGCTACTACTGATGAATAAATTTTTGGACTTCATGTTGTTTATCCTTTCAACCCTCTTATTACTAAACCCTAAAATCATCATTTTTAAGGCCACAATTCCACGGTTATAGGATATTGGTGGCCCTATTACCAAAATTTTCATCTTCCTCACTGCTCATAAGTTACCGCTCATCGCTCACCGCTCATTGCTCACCGCTCATAAGATAGCACTCCCCCACAGGAAAGGGGCAAAATCTTTGGCTCACTAGGACCAGCTTTCTCCATCATTTGGCAAGGCCTAGCCCACACATCCAAACCATCCATCCTCCCAAAAGCCATAAAATGGGTTCGTTTAGCATCCCAAACTAATCCCAATTCCCACACTATACTCATTGTCACACATGATGATTGGTCCCACAACACAATCTAGCCTCTACAACAATTACATGTAATGCATATAATTCTAAGTATGTTTGAATATCCAAGTAGTTTGGGGGCAATGTTGATGTTTAGAGGTCCGTTAAATACTCCAGAGGCATACACTGCTTCCATTGCTTTGTGTGTTGGGTGGTGTGGATGATTCGTCAGTGTAGTATGATTTGGGCGAGGGGTACCTTAGGGGGAGAATGGTGGTGAGTTATGGAGGAAGGGGTGCGTGTTGGGTTGGGTGTTGGGGTGGTGCCATGTGCCATTTTTTGGGGTTTTGGTGATGTGTGTATGTGTGTGTGGGAGAGAATTGGCAGGGTATGTAGTGCTAACATTTAGTAGTGAGGGTGGTGGCTAGTGATTGTATGAATGTGTGTATAAGTCGCTGGTGCATGAAATATGAGAATAATGGAGGTGAGGAGTGGTTCTTTGTGATGGTACTATTCATGTTCTCGGGAGATTATAGATTTATAGTGTTGCAATTACTATCACTTACAAAGTGATTTCCTTACAAACTTGAGCATTGATGGAAGTTCAAGAGGAAATTACTCACACATATCAATGTCACAAAGTAATGAGCACATTCAATGTAGTTGATGTGGAACCTTGCATAAAAGCTCCATAACTACCCCTATTGTCTTTTTGTCCCTCCTTCTCATCTTTGTCACTAATATGTTCAATATACTCCTTTGCCTCAAGATCTACAAATGATAGGATGTGAAGATTATGGCCCGATGACCTATTACAATTTGATGGTGTTGAGGTTGGATTCACAACCTTTGTGATTGCCTTTGCATGTAAGGAGATAATTATGCAAATGGGAGGGGGCATCATATTTTTTAATTAAAAATGTACAGAATTCAAATGGTTAGCATTCATTATTGGACAATAACATGTTGAATGACTTTAAAAAAATTAAACAAATGGCAAACTTACATATTCCATCAAGATTTCATGAAAACTTTTATGATTAGGTTCCTCATCATCATCAAGGGAGATCATCTTTGCCATTAAGCTACCATTATGAGTTGAGGATAGATTAGAGTATGATGGTGCTCAGAGGACATTGAATATGGCAAAGTCTCTTTGGAATGCAATCAAGTAGCGCTACTACGCCAATACAAATGAATAAATGCAAGTGCCATCCACAAAGACATATAGATATAGTCAATGTTTAAAATCCACAGTTACATTTTTTAAAATGCACATGTAGATGGATAAGCATCAATAATAGATCCTATTTTAGTCAATGCATCAATTATTGGGTTTAGGGGTAGAGTTTAAAATTTTGGGATCAATTATTGAATATCCCAATTTAGTCCATCCTAAACCTAGACCTTATTACTACCATGGTATTAGTGATACTATTCTTGAAGGTTGTACCGGTATTGCTCACCCCTGTTATTTGTTGAGACTCATAGTTGTACTACCTTATAATTTGACCCACTCATAACCATATCACTGTACTACACTAAATATGATATTTTATGTCACTTAGGTAATACTGGGAGTGTTATAACCCTGGAACTTGTGATTATACACTTTTGTCCTTATTGATCTACCATGTTTACTTCTACCTTCCTTACATAGTCTATAATGACCAAAATTATTGCAGTATACTGTAAAAGGATGGGTTCCTAGCTGGTAGTGATATTGAGGCATTGACCAACATAGTCCTCTTGATTTTAACACTAATGCAATATATACTTTTTTATATTAGGAAAAATGAAGGTAAGACATATATAAGTCTCATCTCTCCAAGACTTTTTGAAACTAATTGCTTTCACAATGGCAAGCTATACTACAACCACAAACAGATTAGGAATCCCTTCAAATCCAATTACAAATATTCCAGACCTTGGACAGCTGGCCAACTAGCATCACCTAGCTACATTTTCAACGCCCCTATTTGTCACTTAGCTTTTAGCTAGCTAGGTTCACTGAACCTAGGATTCTAATTTAGCTTTAGCTAGCTAACTTTTCCGAAACTCTCATTCTCACTCAGCTTCAACTAGCTAAAAAGTTGTGTGACATGCATATTCATTCTAAACGAGAGAGAAATTCGTTCAAACGAAAACAAACAATTTAGTTGTATTGCTCTTGGTTGGCTTTGAATTTTCATGTTGTTGCACAAGGATATTGAAATGCTTAAAATCAACACGTATAGTCGCTTCCTCACTTTCGACTGGCACTAGTGATAGATCATCATCTTCATCATCATCATCATCGTCATCTTCTTCATTTTCATTATCATTGGAATCGTCAACGTCACCTGGCAGTTTAGGACAAGATGGAATCAAGGTGTTCCTAATCGGAGATTTTGCGACATCTACTAGATTATTAGGATTTGGGCTCATGTTCAATTTCAAAAATATCATTGCTTCAACAAGTTTGGGTCAAAGAGATGACCGTTTGGGTGCAAAGACATCATTTATTCCACCGAGATTACATTCAAATTCCATCTAGCTATTAGCTAACTTGAGCTAGCTAACTTTCCTCACTCGGATTATGGCACTTAGTCATGGGTAAGTCACTCTAAGGCATTTTTGTGCACCACGTGCAGCTGGGGTTTTTTTGTTTTGGGGTTATTTACCTTCAAGGGCTGAATTAAAGCCTCCCTATAATTACTTAAATTTCAAAAATGGCCCATTTGTTTGCACCCTTCCATTACTTATATTGTCCAAGTCACTGCAATTTTTTGTACTCTATATTCCTTTTAAGTAATAAAAGCTAATCTACTTCCTAATGCATTGACGAGTGTTAAGGGAAACCATGGAAACAAAGAAGGGTGCAAACAATAATATCATTGCAAACAAAGTTATGAAGAAAACACATAGGAGACCATAGCAAACATACTAAACATACCTTCTAGGATCCTTATCTTCAGCCCCTATATTAATTTTACAAAAAAATAATGGCCCACATTTTATGTCCATCTAACTTACTTATAATGGGATTGTCTACATTTAATGGGCCCTTCATTATTTGGAATTCCTTTATAATTTTTATTTCAAATGATTTTAATCCTCTCTATATTATGCCGCACGTCGTTTTTAAAATGCACTAAGTGACCTACCCGTGCACTTAGTTTTAGCTAGCTATTCTTTTGAGGCACGGAATTCTTGCATAGCTTTAGCTAGTTGGAGCTTTTAGTTAGCTAAATAACTACCCATTTAGTTAACTATCCATTCATTAGCAAGATCATACACTACAAAACTTTGCCACTCCCTTCTAGTACTTACCCGCTTCTGTACTTTCTAAGTAGGTACTAGGATTTGTCTATGAAACCCTCATTTGTTACAACCTTGATTTTAGTGCTTCAACATGCCGCTTGTGGGAGTGGTTAGTCCATGTATTGTAGTGGCACCACCTGAGAATGCCTTGTATTATAAGGGGGGGGAGGCGGTTATGTTATTGTGTTAAAGCAATTCTTGGTACCCTTTAATTCTCTAGTTCACTAAACAAACCAATTAAAATCAAGGTATTAATTATTATACTATTTTTAGCATCTCCATTACAACACCCTTACTTTGAAGGAATGAATCTATAATTCAAATTTTTGAAGAACAACAAATACCAATTTTTTTTAAATTTAATTTAATTTTTTATTTTATTTTATTGATCATGGAAAAGTACAATATAGTGAGTATAGAACTACATGGTCCAACCAAATCCACATCTAAGACAACAATGAGACAACATTGAAAATTCACATATATACAATGCGCAAGAATACAAGCTAAAATAGATGGAAAACCTCCTTGTTAAGCTCAAGTTATTGTTTCATAGATTAAACTCAATGTGATCATATGCACAACAAAAAAAATGAGGGTTTGATCTACATTCAAAGTACAAAATTGAGCACAAACCAAACACACAAAGCTCCATGTGAAAGTCATTAGAAAATGGGTACATTGTGCTTGTCTAGAGTTTAGGGTTTAAAGATGCACAAAGACAATGGTGGAGCATTGATTTCACAGTGTTTAAAGAACATTGGAAGTTCCAAAATCGCCACTAAGTCTTCCTTTGGCCCCAACACGTACCCAATAAAAAGTACAAAAAAAAATACCTTCAAGCATAGGACAAACCTTGAAGAGAAGAGGGAATGCAACTCCATGAAAACTGCCACACCAACCACTATGTGCGGCAATTATTTAGTGGGAGAACTCTCATCTTTGTCTCAAAAACAAAGGGTCAACAAAAAACACCCTTTGATGTGAGAATAACATGAAGATTTGCTTGTCTCAACTTGTCCAGAGCTCATAATACCAAAGTATGTTGGCATTGTGTCCTCGTCTTCAACAATAGAGAGTTTGTTCTTCATCACCACCTTCTTCAGCGGTGCAATAACAATCATCCAAAACTCCACAAATTTGAAGTCCTAAACGCGCCACCCTCCAGCTCTAGGTCAAACTGTAGTCACATTGATCGCAACAAGAATTTTCAGCCACAAAAGAACCTTCAACCACAAGAGTACGCTCAGCCAACAACCAAACCCTCAACGAAGCCCTCAATGAAACCAAAACCTCTAGCTGCTCCGACACACCAAACCTAAATCAAAACCATTTCTCTAAACAAAACCTACAACCACATCAACAATCTTTAGCGAAAATAAAACCCTCAGCCGCAATGACGAGGAAACTTGGAAACACTAGGAAACAATGAGAGAGGGGAAAAACATTAGTGTCTAGATCATCATCATCCATCCTTTGTAGTTCCAAAATAGATAGAAGCTCAACGCTCTCCTTTCAATATCAACTCACCCATTCATATTCTCACCATAATGTTTTTCTTCGACACTCATTATTGGAGAACCTATATTACTTCTAAGGAAAATATAATTTCCCCACATACTCACACCCCTATGTGAATCATAATTTATTCATTTTCATTTTGGAATACCCTTTATTTTCATAAATATTTTTCAAAATTTAATTCAAATGTAATATGTGCCACCTTATATTTGTTTCCAAATTATTTTCTGAACTTTCTAAGTGAACTACATTAGTTTATGAAAGTCTAGTAAAATGATTGCCTTCCCATTTTGATGGGTTGATTTTTGTTTTGAAACACAAGTGAAGGACTAAACCCTTGATGAAAGGATGTAGCAGTTCGATTTACATGTTGATGACCATTCTTGAGTGGTTCCCAAGAAAGTGGCAAAAAAACTGCCGCCCGACTTGCAAAGGTATAATTTTCAGATGGAAGGCAATTGACAAGAGGCCTTTCCGAAATAAGCTGCATCTTTCCCCTCTTTAGTGACCACATAATCCATCATACACTCAAATGCCTGAGGTGTGAACCAGACAGACATTCCTTGAATAGATCTGGCTGATGAAAACGCTCAGTGTCAATTAAGTAAATAGTAAATCATGCATTGGTAAATCATTTCTAATCAAAACCAGCCCCTCCTGGGCTTCACTAGACTATTCCGTGTCTCTGATACTATTTTCAAGAATCAAATTAGCTCAGAAAAGTTCACTGCTCTTTTCAGCTTCCATTCGCTCATCACCACAAACCTCCAGCCCTGTTGTGACAAATGTATGCCCTCTAGCTTTAGAGATTATTAGTACTCTTGATGAGAACATGAAGATGTTATTAAAAAACATGCTGTATGATGATTTTCCCAGTAATAACATTTATTTTGATTGGCAGCACTGAACAACACAGCAAAATGTTTGTTGAAAGAATCTGAAAAGAAGGGATTGGAGGGAAAGCAATGTAAATAGTCAATCTTTGAATTCGTCACTGAGATCCATGATATGCTTGCAAGAAACCTATAGCAGCTATCAATGAGATGCAGGATAGAACTCCTTTCCAGCTTTAAATGCTGTCAAGTTGTCAATAATAGTAAGCTCCTTGCGATTCAGATCCTTCTTTGTATCAATCGGTTCTCCAGTTCTCTTTGTGGTTTGCGCATTACTACCCCACACGTGGATACTTAACTTCCGGCATGTTGGTGCAGTTTTACTGAAGAACTTACTGCAGAATTCAATGATCTCTTTCTTCTGGACAGAGAAAATTTCTGCTGCTTCCAACTTTCTTGATTCAAACAAGTACCTTCATTGGGAAAAAAAAATTGGTCAATAACTTAAACTGAACATCCTACTGACATATACACAGCATAGTAATAATGCATACAATACCATAGGAGTACATACTCAAGGACCTATTATGACACCCATGATTCCATATGGCAAAGAAATTAATCATATTGGGAACCAAATCATACTGGTACTCCACATGTTTCATCTATGTAAATTTACTTCATCTTCTTTATGACATGAGTCCAATCACAGTACATAAAAATTCTGAACACTTAATAATTGTGTAGGGTTCCAAAGCTAGGAGCCATGTAATGACATTGATAAGAAAAGGCCTCATCCCCCAATAAACTGGAGACACAACTAAATTTTAAGAGTATCTGCTCTACAAAGTTATGAGATAATGTATAGTGGTACCTTTGGTCCCAAATTTGTTCCCAATGACGGTCTGTCTCATCTAGTAGAGAATGGTCTCTCTCTAGTTTCTCCTCAATCAAAGCCTCCTTGTAGTTATCAAACTCATCCTCTTGCACGTCATTCTGAAAACATTGATTAAATTAGACCTCAATTCCTGGACGTCACCATTGGCCTTGGCTCATGCATTAAAGACTCAAGCCAACAACACAAATGAGATAAGCAAGTTGGAGCCAATAGACTAATTAATTGCCAATGCAAAGAGACAAAAATTGTAACTGCACATATCAAATTAGATTGCTATAAATGATGCTCAGGGGATGTTGTCAAATCAGTATCACAAGTAGGATGTGAACCTCACCAATATCTGTGGTAGAGATGCTATGAATGCATTCATGCGGTTTTCAAGATATAGTGGGCTATGTTTGGCAGACTGCACTCGAAAGCAGAACCCAATAACCTTATATGTGACGCGCACACCACAATCCACCCGGTATCCAAGCTGCTCCTTTGTTCTAAGTTGGTTGAAGCACGGCTCTTGGATCATTTGCTCAAACAAATCAATAATGCAACGCATTCTGATAGACTCCTTCCCAAAGTCTTGCTCCACTTGGAAGTACATCTACAAGCCCCCAAAACACAAACACTTATGAGCTAGATATTTACAAATCCTATGCACTCCTTGCAGTGGAAGCTTACCCACCTTCAATTAGCCTGGACTATTAGGTAAACTTGTGTTGGAAACCTGCCAAAGCAACTATTTATGCATTCAGCATTCAGTAATACCTCAACAACTGAATTCTCTTCAGCCTCATTCTTCACAGGAGCAGTGTACAAAAGGGAGCTTGAAGGGTCAAGTCGGACAACTCGTTCTATTGGCCTCAATTCAGGCGGCAATGCAGATTTCACCAAAGCTTGTTTGAAAATATTGGCGATGGCCCATGCCTCATCCTCGTACAGGTTTCCATGACAAAGTCCTTCGATGTGGGTCTGGCAAAAGCCACCCAATCAAAGGTCAGAATAACTCTCTTTTGAAAGAGGACCCCACAATTGCAACACATCTTAGGCATGAACCTTACTGTCAGGTAAATACATTGTCAATACTAGGATCCAAAGCGATCCCTATAAGAATACTAGGTAAATCCGCTGTAAATTCTTTCCAATCTGCAGAGTGCAAGGAAGGGTTTGAAAAGTGGTGTAATTGAACTAATTAATGGAGGAATAAAGAGTAGAAGGCAGATATAGGAATTTAGAAATAAGATGCTTAATAGATTAATAGCTTTTTGTTTCACAGTATAAAGTCAATTCTTAAAAATACTTGGTTCATTCACTGCAGATCAGTATGAGCAATTACCTCACTGAAGAGTCTTGGGATGTGATCAGCAACATCAGAGACTGACAATGTGAGAAGACACGCAAGTTTATCATCAACATGCCAGAACCTTTCCTTTAAGGCTTGCAATCTGAGATATGCGGAGTGCTTCAGGGGTTTCATATTCATATTTCTATATCCTCGTTCCAAATCCTCCTTAATAACCTGCAAAAAATTTCCAAGTAATGTTCAGGACATTGACAACCTACAAAGACAAACAGAGACAAGTAATGCACCGAATATTTATACACCATTTTTAGCTTGGTTCTTCTCTCCCTGAATTGCTGATTATAGAATTTTACCTGACTATCTATATTCACATAAAGCTAAAATAAGATTCTCTGTTTTATTGCTTTTCAGTCTACAAGAATGAATGCTGCTAACCACACATGAGTTCAGTCATCTGGCAACTCTTGCAAGCATACAATAAGCATGCAATATGCATGCAATATGACAGACAATGTGGTATTAAAATTTAATTACCTGGAAACGTTCTTCCTTTGGAACAAGGGATGTAAGTAACTCAGCAATCTTGCTTGCAAGTACTGGTAATTTCTCATTGAATCCAAATAGCTTGAAATCCAACTTGTCACCTGTGAAAGTGAGTGACGACTCCAACTTTGCAACATTTGCCTGCAACAAGGTAATGTCCAGTACAGTACTGTCATGCTCCTTTGCTTAGCACATGACATAATCAGAATTCTTTTGACCATGGGCAGATGCCTAATAATTAGCCAAGTCCTGGTCATAGCTGGGCAAAATTTCGCCCAGCTTTGTAATCTGGGAATCACATAATTATATATGTCACAGCTATGAAAAGCTTTAGAATGAAATTCCTTGGTACTCAATGACTGCTAGGTCTATTTGATGTATCAATTACCTACCAGATAGATGGTCTCGTTGAGTTCATGTTCCAGCAGCTTCACATATATCTCGGTCAAAACCACATTCCTGATGCTCTCATTTGCGGCCTTGCATGTGACTGAGAAATATGTGTTGGCACGAGGGGTATTGAAGGTCTGGTCAAGCTTGTACCAGACTTTCAAGGCCGGTTCATCCAAAATCACTCTGGGAACTTCAGATGAATTATGTGTTCCAGTTCGGATCGTGAAGTCATGAGGAATAAAAGCATTCACCACTGGCATACTCAAGGCAGGATCCACATGTTTTGGATCTGCCCACTGCTGGAGTACATCATCTGGAATAATCTCAACTCTGAAAGGGACCTCAAACCAGGGTTCCAATTCAACATCTGGAAAATACAAAGAAAGGATTAAAGTTAAGAACTGGAGAATCACATCTAGGGATTTTATTTTTATGAGAACATGGAATACATCTGAAGCTCTGAGCTGGTAGGATCATCACAATATTTACCCACCTCTTCTTTGTGCTTAGAAAAATTCATGTGGAACCAGAGAAGTGCACACAATACACTGTGGATAGGAATGACAAATTATGTATACCAGGCCTATTCTTGTCAAAATTCTTTGATACAAGATCAATTCTCATGTTGTATGGGTTGACTTCCTTTAGAAGATCTGCCACAAGCTCTGCATCCCATTGTTGGAATGCATAATCTCCATATATAATATGCTGCTCGGAGTACAGGTGCATATTTGCTACACAACATTCAGTAAAAAATGTTAGAACTTGGGATGGCCCAACTGAGTCAAGAATAAATAGGAAGCATACAGGGGCTTTGCAGAAGTTCTCATCGAGCACCATCAAAAATACAGTCTTGCAAGCTTTTCACAAATTCACTAAACAAACAAGAGAATTGGATCTCCAACCTAAACCTGAGACCAAATGCACTTTAGAGAGGATAGGGGGACACGCACAAGCAAGGCGTACAACATATTGATCCGCAGATTCTTCCTCAGCAAATCGAAATTCCATCATGCCCATGGCTTGTAGCTCCTGGAACACCCACTCTTGAGGTCCACTAATACGAAGCATTTTTACATACTGGTACAATAGCTCAATAACCTTCAACACCTGCCAGTATTCAATTACACATATCAGTAGTAGGAGAGCAATGTAAGACATCAAGTAACCTCCATGTCACATGTGGGTGAACATGATTTGACTGTTGATATATCACAAAACTTATGCTCCAAGAGCTAAGAACAGGATTTAAACACTATATTCAGGGAAGCATCAGCTCAGAGACATAACTTTCTGAAATGGCAGATTGTAAGCACGTCAATTTGTATTATTCCTTACTCTATGCTGAAAACAATAGTAACAGGTTGAAACACCAAGAAGCTGATTTGGAACTAGATAGCACATATTGGTACTGGGTAACTGAAGTCCCATATACTGACAAGTGTAACTTATTATAAAGATATACAAGATTAATCAATGCATCAAATTGACACATACATTGAAATAAATTCACTCACATTTTCGTAACCAGAATCTGTTAGTGAAATGTTGACAGAAAACATATAGCCAGCTGAGCTGTGATCATAGCCACCCTCACCAACCCCAGCAGACAACCCAGTGGCCCAGCCTTTTCTTTTCAAGAGAGATAACAAACTTCCCGATCCCTCTGCAGTTAAGAATAAATTGTGAGCAATCTGTATCCACAATATCAGGCAGAAACATGATACATCATTTCCGGTGCAGCTTGAGTCAAATGTACACCAGAAATCTATTGGCAGCAATATTTAGTGCATTGAAGGTAATAAATAAATTATCATGTCCTTGTCTGTCATAACATATAAAAATGCACGCTTTAGGTTACCATGACCGAGGAGATGGGAGATGTAATCTTGAGGCTTCTTCAGATAAGCAGATTCAAGGCAGGGAAAGGGCCAGGTCAAGGCTATCAAGTGCTGGTCCTTCACTGATTCAACATGATACATGTGGCCTGATTCCCAAACAGGGCCTTCCCAAGGGAACCTCAGACTGGTCTCCCCACCTTCTCTCACATTGCCAAACGACTCCATAACCCACTGCTTTAATGTATCCAATGAATCTGTTTTCATGCAATCACTTGTTAGCAAGATGAAGGCCCTCCAGGAGCAACTGTAACCTTTAGAGAATACTTGAGATCATCTATTGTACTTTGACAGTGCAGTAATGCCAGGAATCATATAAACATAACCAGTTACACAGCCTTCACCATAACTTAAGACAGCAATTTTGGTCAGAAAGACTGGTGTGATCTTACCACCCACCTCCACCAAGGACAGTCAGTTTCATGCGTCTTGCCAAATAGTAATCTTTATAAAGCTGGAGAAGCTTTCCTCTCATGTCCACACCTCTCTCCATTGGCTCAGATAAGCTCTTCTTGTTTCCTGTAGAAGGTAGAAACTAATTTCAACTGGTCCCTTCTGCTCTAAATTACATGGAGGCCCACCAAATACTTTGACCAGTGACTGCTGAAAGCAGAAGTAAAGAATTAGTCAAAAGCTGGGAAGAGAGACTTCATAATCTTGCTACCCATCAACATATTTGAGCAGATACGTACCCCATGAGAATGATCGAAATGGATGGTTTGGTTTGGCCGTATGGCATTGCAGTTGCAAAAGGCGGCAAGCATCACTTTGCAAAACCTGCTCAAACTCTGTAGAATGTTGTGTTACTCTTATCACATCTTCACAGGGTGTGTATGTAAGGGATGTAAGTCAGGACAGAATTGCTTACTGCATGTAAAATCATGTTGAGAACATTTGTACCTGAGTCAATTGCCTGGACTTCTCGATCCATTGTCTCTGCCTTAGCTAGTGGTGCTATAAAGAATTGTGAGAATCTGCAGCTCAGAAACATTCCCAGTTAACTGAAAGTTCTGTAATAACCTATGTCCCAGAAATCTGAACAATTATTTTAAAATTACTTACCTGTCTAGTGCTGGTTTCAAGAAATTTGGGCTGACTTCAAAATGGTAGCATGTGAATTCAGTGTCCGTAAATGCATTAGAGCCACCACCATGTTTGGACAAAAAATTGTCATACTGCAACATACAACAAGTCACTATTACATAAGTGTGGGGATGATTCATAATTGAACAATCATTGGCTCCAGCAACCTGCTGCTTGCCAGTAATTAAGGAAAACAATTCGGCAATTCCTGTTAAAGATTGTTGGACAAGTGGGTTCCTATTAGAGAAGAAAGGTAAGACTTTCAATGATGCACAAGCGACAAAAATCACCTGGACATGTTCTTTTCTATAATTAATAAGGGTAAAAATCAGAAAATATACTGTACAATCCTTAACATATATAAGTTCCCAATTTGAGTTACCATCCAACTAAGCGATTTAGATCCTAAAGGAAAAGAAAAGCAGATATTACAAGGAAGAAATTGTACAACTTATTAGTGGGTAAAAGAGCACCTCATTCTCATCTGGAAATTTCTCACTTCCCATGAAAAGCATATGTTCTGCAAAAGTACAACATCAGGGTTGCATGCAGGAGGCTGTCATGCAATGACACACTAAAGTGCAGGCATTGAATAACATTGATGCAGTACAGGAGGAGCTACACCACACATTATATTTGCTCCAGCTTTATATAAGTCATAAATCATGTTCCTGGTATGTTATCATATTAAAAACAACAGCAGACTACTGCACTTATTCCTATGGCAATCACCCGCTCAGTTGATTTTAGAAGAACATCACATATCATGCAATGACACACTAAAATGACAGCATTGCGTAACATTGATACAGTGCAGAAGGAGCTAAATCCCATATTTTGTGTTTGCTCCAGCTTTGTATAGATCATGATTATGATCATGTATTCATGTATCATCAAATTTGTAAACTACAGCAGGGCACTGCACTTTGTCCTACACCAACCACCGGCTCAATCGATTTTAAAAGAACATCAGCTGTCATGCAATGACACACTAAAATGAAGGTGCTGTATGACACTAACAGAGTAAAATGTGCTAAACCCCATACTTTAAGTGTGCTCTGGTTTTGAATAAGTCATAAATCATGTTCCTCGCTGTTATGATATAAAACAAAAAAGAAAAATACTACACTGCACTACAACGATCAATTGCTGAGTTGATTTTAATAAGGAAAAAACCCTCAGATGTAAGCATTCAGTTGCCAGTAGAGTCATCCACTTACCAAGAAAATGGGCTAAGCCCTGAGCATCTTGGGGATCAGAAAAACTCCCAACACCCACACACATGGCCGCAGCTGCCTATACCCACAACCAGTTCCAATTATGGTCATGCACAATAGTGCACACAATCAGGTGGTTAACTTCATCCTCTCAACAATGTTTACATTGCTGCAACAAGTCATTTCTGATCTTGATGCAGAATTGCAATGCGATATAGTGCATACAGTGCCAACTTTTCATTTGGGGCTGCAAATGATATCTGCCTTACTGCAACAAGTCACTCCAGATCTTTTATGACTACTCATGAAAATTGGAAAACTTTAAAATTGATATATTTAGTATATTGAGCTTCAAAAAAAGAGTCTACTTTGACTACTCATGGAAAACAGCAATAACTTCAAATAAAAAACACCTCCTGTAAGTTGCAATTGAAGAAGCCTGTGCCCTAGATGAAATGACATTGGTGCAAAGCTGATAGAAGAAGCCTGCAGTTTAGTCCACATTTATATTTCCCAAGCATACCTTTTTTGTGGGGGTCTGCATACCACCATGAGAGGGATTGTCACTGTCCTCATCTGTTTCATCCTCCTCGCCATTGATCTCTTCACTGCCTTCTTCATGTACTCCTGAAAATCCTCTCCAGCCCTCCAGGTTAGACCTCCAGCACAAAGAAATGAGAAGCAAAGCAGATGTACCCTGAATATTTACTCTTATCTTAGTTCAGAATTTAAAGTCAAAGATGTAAAAGGGATGATTAGGTAACTAAAAGACAGTAATAATCAACGTTTTTTATCACTGTTGTTTGGCATGATAAAGTTACCCGCATGTTGGATTTGGAACGATCTGCAGGCCACATCAAATTCACATATGATCTGGACAATTGCTCGTCCTAAGTACATGTGCCGGCTTGAATCGAATTCTAATCGGATAATAAGACTCCACGATTGTTCACCAGGAGATTTACCAATTCCCCTTGAGCTTCCGGCTTACAATGTGCGTGAAACTGGAAACACTAAAGAAATTCATAATCTCCATTCCATTCAGACTAGAATCTGTTTTGTACATGCAATTACGATTATTCAAAGACAAATCATACATCAGCAGGAGGCCCCCACTCACACAGTTTGCATGGTTGTGACACTAATTTGACCATCAAATGCATTGAAGCATAACCTCCTCATGTTCTTTATGAGGCGAAGAATCCCCAAAACAGAGCAAGGAAGTAAGGAATCTCAAGGGCTGAACTTTGTCTCTGAGCCAAGAGTAAAAATTTCTAGGTTGAGTGCAACCCATCCCTTCGAGAGATGATGAGAGGAATATGACTTCAGCGGGCGCAATCCTAGTTTAGGAAATTTACTGAATTGGTCGCATTTGCCCAACAACGTGTAAAATGATGACTCTGAAGCACATGTCACACTGCAATTGTCCCAAATGAGGAACGAAATAGAGTAGAAACTCACCGTGATTGCAGCCAGCATGGTGCACATGTCTAGGATTATGCTCGTGGTCGCAACAGCCGTCAACCTCCATCCCATCTTCGTCGTCCTCCTCATCATCGCCCTCGCTCCCAGACTCATCGTCATTCTCATCGTCGTCATCCTCCTCATCTTCACTATCTTTGCCATGACCGGAGTTGGGTTTCCCAGGATGAGCGTGAGAACTAGCCATGGCCGGGTCATGAATCAATAAAGCTGACAACCCATTGGGCAGCTTGAATACCTCGTAAAGCCGCTGATCCGATGCAGCCTTGATGACCTGAGGCCCCTCTACTACCATCTCCGCCCCCATAGCCAGAAAGCTTCGGCACGCGACAGGAGCTCCCCGACTTCTCTTTGACAAGATACCACCACTCACCCTCCGAACTGGTGGTAGGGCAAACTCACGGACTGGGGCACCCAAATTGGCAGCACAGAGCTGGCCAGACAGAGACAGCAAAGGGAGGGAGGGCATTCTCCGCACAAATCTTGCCAGACCAGCAGCCCCTCCACTACTAAGATTATCACAGTTTTCTGTTCCTTAACCTAACAACAAAGGTCGGCTGACTCAGCCCTAATCCACGCTTTTTGCCACCTCCCCTAGTTTCTTGACATCAAAATCCTTGCTGGCAACCGGCAGCGTAAAAAGTTTCAAAAGTTAGCGGGTGTAGGGGGTTGCATCGGAGAGCATTGAGTTGGGAAGTAAGTTGGAGAGGTTGCGGGTTAGGGTTTGGGGGACGGGTTTCGTTGGGAGGGGACAGTAAGTTGGAGGGTTTGTGGATTAGGGGTTGCGTCGGAGAGGAAAGTAAGTTGGAGGGTATCTGGATTAGGTGTCGGAGAGGCTTTGTTAGTCATGTGGGTTGATGTTAGGTTGATGTTAGGGTGATGTTGTTAGGTTGAGTGTGGAGGGATGTGCAGATGGTGGTGGAAAGTCTGAGGGAATAACTGAGAGCGCGCGCAGAAGGATGAGTGCGAGCTGGCATTCGCTGCTGGTGAGGATCGGCGAGAGGTGCCAGGAGTATGGGGGCCATGCGGATGCGGAGGACCATGTGGAGACGTGCTTCAGCTACCTGGCGAGGGACTTGCCGCACAGCGGGAGCGAGATTCTGGCGCTGCTGATGCAATGCGTGGAGGAGCTCCCCCACAAGGATCCCCTGTATGGGGCGCTCGTGGGCCTGATCAACACGGAGGACACGGAGTTCGTGGCCAAGGTGGTGGCGCAGACGCACGCTGGAATCCAGGAGGCCTTGGACACCGATAACTGCAACAAACTCAGGATTCTCACCCGCTTTCTCACAGTTCTTATGTGCAGTGGGGTGGTGGCGCCGGCCAGCCTGATAGAGTTGTACGAAGCGCTGGTGTCATCAGCTGCCACTACCGTGGATGAGGAGAACGGCAATCCCGAGTGGCAATCGCGGGCCGATTTCTATGTCTTCTGCATCCTGGCGTCTCTGCCGTGGGGGGGAATGGAGCTGGCAGAGCGCGTCCCCGAGGAGCTCGACCGAGTCCTCAACGGGGTGGAGGCCTACCTCAATCTGCGAAAGCCGCTCACGTACACGTCCCTGCAGGTGTTTGAGCCAGTCGACGACAAGGACACCACCAAGTGCGAGGACTACCTCGACGATCTCTGGTCGCGCGTGCAGGGGCTCATGGCTGGCGCTTGGAAAGTGGACAGCGTGCCTCGTCCCCACCTCGTCTTCGAAGCGCGCCTGGCCACCATGCAGAGCCACGACTTCGGCCCAGTGAGTGTGCCCGAAACTCCCAAACCTCCCCCGGACGCCACTGCCATCAGCCTAGGGCGACAGCGCCAGGAGGCCCAGCGCATGTACCCACGGCGGCTCGTGCGCCTCCACATCTTCCCCGCCGCCAAGACCGACGAGAAGATGACACCCATCGATAGGTTCGTGGCGGAATTGAATTGTTCATTATCTTCTAAATGCCTCAAAAGGAATTGGTGACCACAACCACTGCAATTTAGAATCAAATTACTGCTCACATTGTTTGCCCGCATTGTTTGCGCAATCGCTGCTCGTCTTTCTACTTGCAGACTAAGAATTAGGGTTTACCCTAAACCCTCATAAAGTCCACAAGAATGGAACGTGTCAAAAACAGTGCACAATCAAGTTTCGGAGTCAGTTTGTTAGTTGCATTGAATTGGCAGAACTTGCCAACGCATGCTTGCTCAATTCGATGTTATGACAGAATTGAGTTGTAGGAATTATGGTTCATGGCAGAATTTAGTTGTATTGATGAATCGTAACTTCTACATGCCACTGATGCCGCAACAGCATGAATTGGTGACCACAACCCGTACTCTTCAGAATCAAACACTGTCGACATACATGGCTACATTGTTTGCCAAACCCCTGCTCTTCTTTCTACATGCAGACTAAGTAGTAGGGTTTGCTTTAAACCCTGACAAACTCCAGCAATATGTAACAAATGTCAAAAACAGTGCACAATTAAGTTTCGGAGTCGGCTATAAGCTACAAAACATAGTTGCATTGAACTGGCGCCACTTCCAAAAGCATTGGCAACTTTGTGCTGAATTCTTTTTGTGCAATTGACTGTTTCAGGTTCGTGGTGGAAGAGTATCTCCTGGACGTGCTCTTCCACCTCAATGGTTGCAGGAAGGAGTGCGCAGCATACATGGTGGGTCTCCCAGTGCCCTTTCGGTATGAATATTTGATGGCAGAGACGGTGTTCTCACAGCTGCTCCTCCTGCCGAAGCCACCATTCCGCTTGATCTACTACACGGTGGTCATGGTGGACCTCTGCAAGGCACTCCCAGGTGCTTTCCCTGCTGTGGTGGCGGGGGCTGTGCGGGCACTGTTCAGCAGAGTGGCAGAGATGGATGTGGAGTGCCGGACGCGGCTGGTGCAGTGGCTGTCCCATCATCTCTCAAATTTCCAGTTCGTGTGGCCGTGGGAAGAGTGGGCGCACATTCTGGAGGAACCTGTGTGGTCACCTCGCCGGGTGTTTGCAAAGGAGGTGCTAGAGAAGGAGGTGCGGTTGGCATACTGGGATAAGATCAAAGACAGTGTTGTGGCCACTCCAAAGCTTGCTGAGCTGCTGCCACCAAAGAACACGCCCATGTATGCATACGGAGCAGAGGGAAAAGGGTTGGTTCCTGAAGCCGAATTTGCGCTCGCAACAGAGCTCACAGGACTGGTTAGGGGCAAGAAAACGGTGCGCGAGATTCAAGTGTGGATTGACGAGCACATTCTGCCCACCCAAGGGCAGCAGGCATCGATTCAGATCGTTGTGCAGACCTTACTGTATATTGGCGCCAAGAGCTTCACACACACAATTACTGTCCTGGAGAAGTATGGCCAGATCTTCAGGAAAATAGCACCTGACCAGGTGTCACAGGTGGCCATGATCACCTCGGTGTCACAGCTGTGGAGGAATTCTGCGCAGATGAGTGCCATTGTCATCGACCGCATGATGGGCTACCGCATGGTGTCCAATTTGGCCATAGTTGCCTGGGTCTTCAGCCCCCACAATGTGCAGCATTTCCACACCTCAGACCATTTGTGGGAGATTCTGCGGAATGCCATCAACAAAACCAACAACCGGACAGTGGACCTTCGGCGCGAAGTCCTGGCTGCAGAGAAGGCATTGAAGTTAGCCGTGGCCGCAACTGCGAAAGCCCATGTGAAGTGGGAAGCAGCTGTTGAGGCGCTCAAGGCAGCAAAAACCGATGAAGCTCGCAGCCCAGCTAGTGCAAAAGTCGATTGGGCGAAGACGGTTGCCGACAAAGCGCAAGATGAAGAGACATCCACACAGGATTCCCTGGAAGCAAAAGAGGCGCTCCTTGCCAGGGCGCTGCGAGAACAGGAGGCCTTGTTCCTGGCTGTCTACCAGAGCTTTGCAGATTTATTGAACGAACGCCTCGCAAAACCACTGCCAGAAGAATCGCAGGCTCCTGAACAAGCTGATGTTTCGGAAAGGGATGCTGATGGTCCTTCCGCAATGGAAGAAGTTGAAGAAGACACTACTCCCATGGAAAGCGAAAGTGTTCCACAGAAGGGTGGTGATGTCACGAATGGCACGGACCTGTTCACGACTGCACAGGAAGAAATGCAATGGCGCAAGTGCACACTGGGCTACCTCCGTGCCATCTCTCGTGAGTACTCCAATGAGGTCTGGTTGCTCATCGAAAGGCTGGATGCCACCATCTTCACTAAGACTGTGCATCCCCTTGTCTTATCAGCCACTAATGCAGGCCTTCAACGCCTGCCATAGCTGGAAGAGTAGCAGCAGAGTATGGAAACTCAGCTGCTTGCATCCATACCACATCTCCCTTCATGGCCCTTCCCTTTGACAAAATTATGCTGCCAGCCAGCAGGAGGTGCACCTGCTTCACTCATTCACCCAAGCAAGCCTCACATGCCACGCCTTGCAAGCCACAACCTAGGGTGATTTCTGCTGCACACACACAACCCCAGTTTGTATGGGTTTAAGGTTTAGTGTTTATGCCTGCCATTACACCTCCCTTCAGTCTACCATGGAGCCTCAACACTTTCTTTTCACGTGCAATGTGCTGCCAATCCATGCAAACTCGGTATGAATTTTCCCCACAAATTTCTGACTTCATATTTCTCAAATCCATCTCCTTTTTTGGACTGCTGGGGATTTGGGGTCGATGCTATTTGTACAATAGGTCGGTGCTCTGTGCATGTCTCTTCAAACAGGCTACAACCTCACTACATTGAGGAGCACCGAGGAGCTTCGTCACAACTGCATCAGAGACTATGTGACCCACAAGTACTGTACTTGATGAGTTCCTCCACTGGGATCAAAACAATGACCATTATGAAGCAGGAACTGGCCAGCATGTGAGCATGTGGTCCAAATGTCAGAGTTTGACTACCTATATATGTTCAATGTTCCTGGCCATGAATGCAATTGTTTATAATGTTATCTCCACCTGATAGTACCATAGGGGCGCTCTATTTATTACATCTTTACTACTAGTGCCAGAAGATAGATTTTCCCACGCGGGAGTCAAGTGGGTCTCAGTCAATGTAGGACTGACAGAATTACTTCTTTTTTGATGTAGGAATAGAGAGCCCTCTCCGGTAGTTGATGGAGATTGCATTTGTAAGGATGTCATCTTCACATTGTTCTCCATACTTTGTTTGAAGAACTATAGCTGTTTGATCGTTTGGAACTGTTAAAGTACGTGCAATTCTTGGGGAGCAGTATAGTTACTGAATGCCATACACAAAACAAAGAAGATAAAGCAAAGTATTGAATTAAAACATTCACAAATACAAATGTGACAATGCAATACCCTAAACCCTAACCTCCAGTGACCAGCGGAAGTAGATTCGCCCAAATGTTCTCCATTTAATTGTGGATCTGTCCAAACTTTAAACCATTGGATCCATACTCAATGGCTGCTAATTGGTTCATGGTAATTGTTGAATTCACCAGCTTGCAAAAGTCGTAGGCTCATTCTAAGGCTACCATCTTGCCAATTTTGGGAAAAACAGCCATGACCAAAAGTCCAATACCACTTTCTTGATGGAGTGTGACAATATGCTTGACAATTGGCGATCTCTTTCCTCTTAGGAATGCTCTATCCTCGAGGCCATACCATACATAAGGGCATTGTTGTTACTCTACCCCATGTCATTATACGTTTCACCCATCCATGTAGTCATTATGTTCTCAGTTGTTAGGGGGGTTGTTTGTACCAATGTGCCATGTTGATCACATTGTGGCAGTTTGTAGATCAATTCGGTCTATGTTGGAATGAAATCCCTCCACATTGGGCCACATGAAACCACATGATGGCTCCATAATATCTTCCCCTTTTAATATCAAAATGTAAACATATGTCACTTGTCATTAGATAGTGCTCAATATTTTTTCTTCAGTGCCCACTACAGGTCCTTTCATATCTATTATTACGGCCCACTATAATTTTGACCTACCAAGATAATTCAAGTCAATGTAACATCTTTTGACCCACACCAATTTTGGGCCCACGGTTTGCAATATCATTTGTTCAACAATATGGCATCAATGTTATAATTTTCAGAACATGAATCATTGTAAATTGGAGATTATCAATATTACACCAAAACTATCAACATTTCTATATTTAATCAAATTTTACATTTGACTTTTAATAGTTTATTAATATATAAGCCACTCTAATTTTCTGCCCACATGTAAAATACATTGGACAAATGTATTTTCTACCCACACTCACTTTCGGCCACAGTGGTAGGTGTGAAAGGTATAGATTGTATACACATGACACTTGGCATTAGTGTGCAAATGAACAGTTGAGCTTCCAATTGACTAACTAGCAAATGAACAATTGTAAGAAAATTAAACCAATATGATCACACCCCCTATAGGAGATCAAAATGTGAATACAGCCCAATTGTGGGAGGCAACAAAGAAAATAACATTAAAATATTCACCTCGTGCCCCTATGCACGTGGCACAAAAATAAATATGAATGGGAAATTTCCCACACCTTAATCATGGATACCAACATGATGTGCTCCCAAAAAATTAAACTATTTGGGACATGTTTGAATGTCATTTGACACACTATACTGGAGTTATACATTTATGGCCTTCTCATGCAATTGCACCTTCTAAATGTGCAAGTCAAAAAAATATCTTTGTCAACTTCAATTCCGACTGGTGAGATCATTTGGATAACATATGCAAACATACCAAGGAAACAATTAGCTAAATTAGACATGGGGTTGCAAAGATATGGCTACAAATAGGCCATTACATGTCATGCAGCTCGTCCTCCAAATTCCAACTTGCTCTCATATGTCCCAATATAGCCATTGCTAGACAATGCATAGGAAAGAAATGATGATGTTCTTGAAGTTGGTTCAACTTGAGTTGTTGTTGATTTGGTTGATGTGTTTGTGTTGTTTTGTTTGAATTAACCACACTCAGTGGAACATGGTTTTGTGTGCATATTTCATCCTCCTTGACCACAACATATAACTATAATCAAGTGCCCACATCCAACAATGTTGGATGCATTTTTCTCTGTGTGCACTGTGTTATGATAGCAATTGAATGTCACAATATGAAGGGATCGCTCGTTCATAAATCCAAAGAAACTACCAATTTTGTGCCCCTAAATACACTTTTCACTGAATATAACACAGTTATAGGATAGTACTTTATGTATAACCATGGGAATCTTCTTGTTCAGTGCTGTGACTGCTCACATGATAGCACTCCACCGTTCGGAGCTGGTCACAGCTGAGCTGATTGTTGAGCCGCTGGAGAGCTGGACGTCGCAGAGCAGTTGGAGAGCTGGTCATTATATATAGAGCTACTGGAGAGATGGACATCCAGAGTTTTTGTGCTGCTGCAAGGCGTCCCTCCGAAGCAACACAGCTCTAGAATCCCTACAACCACTGAGAGACGCGCACGTACAGTACCTGAGCATCGACAACCTTGCGCAAATGAGCATCCGCGCACTTGAAAACACAACTAGATCTCAAACTGGGTTTCTTGCAAGTATAACGGAGCTCTCGATACTAGATCTCCGGCAAGTCCCGAAGCCAAATCAAAGGTAGATCTTGCCGATTAGTTCAGATTGGTCACCATAGAACAGGTCACAGGAAAGCTGATAAGGTGCGGAGAGAACTCCTTGGAGTTATAGAATCACTGAGTTATAGAGTTACTGAGAAGATTATACATATGTGAAGGCAAGATTCAGAAGTTGGATCGCTGTGCAACTTGATCACACAACCGTCTCAGCAGAAGAAAATGAAGAGACACGAACAGAGCAGTTAGAACAAGTCCAAACTATTAACCCACAGTTAGGTCTCCAACATAGAAAATTGGATTTTGTGGATTGATCACTGCAAATTGCATAAGTTCCTGCAGCATTGTATAATGAAGTTCACAAGGAGATCCTCCGAAATTCCCTCATACACATAAGGGAGATTCAAGCAAATTCCCTTGTAGGAATAGTCATGTAAACGGGATTCAAATTTTCCCTGTTAGACGTCTACATCGGAATTTGAATTTCCTTGGTACTAGTCAGGGAATGTTACATCACATAGGGAATTTGACTTTGATTGGGGAATTCCCCAATTTCTGTTGTATGCATGCATGTATGCATGTATGTACGTATCTATATCATTTGTTTTAATGCAAGAATTATTTACTGTATATAGGAGTATTAATTTGGAGGTGACGCACAACACGTTATTCCTGGCTTTTAACACTAAGTGCACCCCAAGATCTTAATGAAGAATGAATTTTATTCGTATTTGGTATGGTAAATTCATAATGATTTTGATAGTTGTTATCAGTTACACCACACCAAGGTTGAAATGAAGCATAAAATTCTCACAAATCATGTCCTTTCTAATCGTATCACAAATGCATGAAGGTGATGAAGCTATCTTGCCATATAAATTTGTAGTAATTTTTTATTGCAAGACTGCAAGATGGATGAGAAAACAAAATTCAATTCTATACATCACTCAAAAAATGATTGGGTAGGTAGTTAGGACTTCAGAATTAATGTATACCACTATATAGTTGTTATCACTATATCTCAGGGGGAACACACCCCCATTACATTTTGTAACCACGTGCGATAATGGGGTATTTAATGTGGGGATATTTATGCACCTTTCAATATTTTTTCCCTCCCTGTTTGTAAATATAAAGCTACTTTGACTTATTTTTTAGCACCCTATATTTATTTGTAATTTTTTAGAGAGGTTAATTTTTGGCACCATATTTTTTTAATAAATCATACAAGTATCAAATAATGAACGGAATACTATAGCATTGCAAAATCAACTATGTGAACAACAAACGTTCCATATCATCCAACTTGTCATTCAATCGGTCTCAATTAGGTATACTAATGCTAAACCATTCAATGTGTTATTTAAGACACAACCAATAGCACTTGGATACTAGTTAAAAGGTTACCAATCAACATGGAGATAACAAAATGTACAACCTAACATAGACAAGTTGTAAACACGGATAGAAAAAAACAAGAAATACAATCAATTGTCACAAGATATGACATTTTACATAACTATCTACTCCAAAAATAAAAGATTGCATTCAAATGAAAGAATGCTAAATACAAAAATTGAAAACATTTACATTAATTGTGTTTACAAACACATTCAACCTTGTACCAAATATTTACAATGTGAAGGATTAGGATATAACTATGCATTCTCGAGTACTACATGTTAAGGTCCATGTCAATATCCTCTACAATGTCATGATTAGACTAAAAAAATTCGAGAGGTTTAAAACCAATGATGATGAATAATTAAAACTAAATCTTGGCATGAGGCGGACAACCTTTAAAGTCTCCAACAACTCCACCACGTCTTCCTCCAAGACAAAGCGCAATCCTCTGAGTCTACCACAATGAGGTTGCCAAATGTTGTAGCACACCATCAATCATCTACAAAAGGTAGTTATAGCAAAAAGATGGGCATATTGGACACTACTTGCAAGACACGTAAGCGAACAACAAAAATTGATGAAGAATTAACCACAAGCCAACCTTAATTCTTATAATTTCATGACTTGAAAACTAGGTTTTTAGATTTAAAGAATTGAACATGCTCATTCAAAAATCTATACAAGAGCAAATAACAAGCAAAGGTGCAAATTTAAGGTTTAGGAAAGCATAGTACCTAGCTTCCTCCGAATTTGGATTGAAAATTAATTCATTATCTTCATGCATTTGAAAAGTCTAATACATGCTTATCACTTCAACCATCCAATGCTCATGAATAAACAACATCTTTAAATGAAACAAGAGAACTTCATAGATTAAATAACATCTACTAACTTAGATTACATTTTCTACATCAATTATTCATAATTTGTGCACTAGAGAGATAATTAGTCATTTTGTGATATGGGTATGGGGTCACAATCAATATCCTACATCACAATTAATTTCATATAGATTTTTCAACAAACTCATTCAAAGAGTTCTCATCAACCGGATCAAGCTCAAAGACATCCCTCTGTATATCAAATGACATAGTCATTGTGCAAATTACGCTATCTACATCAACCCAAATAGAATCTGAGTGGTCATATTTGAATTTGAAGTGTCCAAGGACTTTTCTAAAATAATTAAGATAAACCATAAAACCGGATATGACAATAAATTTTTTTTTATCATTGTTCACCTTTCGATTAAGAAGGTCAATGGGATGCCTGCAACTTCTCCACCTTGTACTACCTTTCGTCTCATTTTCTAAATTTGTTATACACACGACGTGCCCTAGTCAACTCCACCATGGAGACATGTAGTTTGTAAAATTTTGGAAGGTCTTCCCCTAGTCAACCTAGCAATTGATTTAACTGTAGATGAGATAATTGTCGTATTTCTCTGCATAAAATACACTCCACAATCCATGCCAAGGTCCAACAACATTCATTTTGTAGAAAATGAAGCATTGATGTAATCATCAACATCTCATAATTCTACACTCACGTTCAGGTCTTGTAACTCTTCATCTTTTTATATCTCATATTTATGAGGGTGTCCGAAATCAATAGCATGTCGTTGGAAAATGGTCAGTGGAAGGGGAAAATCAAGGAGTTGGAGTTTGAAATCGACTCTTACTACACGAGAGCGGAGCAAGCCAAACTTTCGGCTCTCTTGAAACACCCTATGTGAATGCTATGGAGCAATGAAGAAAACTCCAAAAAATGTGTCTTACCTACCGCCTTTGTGCCGCTTCACAGTTTCACACTTTACCAACGCAACACCTGCTACCTGAACGCTTCACTACCTTCACGCCATTGTGCTTGCCCAAGGGCTATTGGGAAGTCACAACATTCTTTCCCCCAATAAAATCCACAACATTTCCTATCATACTAACGCGTTTCATTCAAATTTGGATAGAATTTACACAATATTCATTTAAGTAGTCAAACCCATAATTATTCTATTGATCCTACTACACACATTTGGGGGGATCCAAAATCTATGACCTTATTTTTTTTCCTACTGATTACTAAAATGAAGGAATTATTCACCACCCTATTTTACATATAATCATGTAGAGGACATATTTCCAATGCTATGGTAGATCTAATGAATTTATAAAATTTACCCTCAATGAATTAAATTGACCTTATGTTTTATCTCACGTGGTTTCTAAAATTTTGATAGAAATTTTAATGAAATGGACAAGAATGACTATGATCTTTGAGATATGATCTTTCAATAATATTTCAAACAATACGTGGTTCATAACTAATATACAAAATATTAGTGGAAAATAATACCACAGAAATATTATTTGCACTGAAAAATGAAACAATACAGAGAAGCTCACAATGTGAGTATCCACTCTATAGGCCTCCCATTCCTATATTTCTTAATAACCCCTACATCATTTGCAATCTTCACTAGAGAATGCCAGGATAATAATTTTGTTGATCCTATAGATCTGTACAAATTAGGCCTTCCTCGTATACTAGACAACCAAGTAAGAAGAACTTGCCCAACTTACGAGTCTTGCGACTTAATGGAATGCAAATCAATGTCACAATTCTATGTGTCTTTTGGTTGTTGACCACGACGTTGGCACCTACTAGACTTGGACATTGACCTTATTGTTTGGCGCCTAATTAAATCAAATTCTACCACTTCAGAAATATCAATAATGTATGTATCACTTTCACTTGTGGACCTCTCTTCACCCGATATTTGTGAATTGGTTTCTATATTCTGTAATAATTCTCTTTCATAAGCTGGAAACTTTACATCTCTCACTATAGCTGGCTTTACACCATACACACTTCTGGCTAAAACAACATGTACAAGTGGGTAAGGGGGTGAACAACCAGGTCCCCCCAATTGTAATAAATGTCGCCTTGAAAAAATATCTTCGTACTCAAATGCTACTAGATAGTCATTTCTGAGGCCTTCCCTTGACATGTCTGAGAATGGCAAAAACTTGTATAAAATTTGTCTCACAAACCGCACATCATTGCCTACCCAATTTCTCGGGTTTGGTTTCAGCAGACACATGTTGGTTAGGCTATGCTTCTTTAGGGCATCATCTTATCCATGTGTTATCTACCAGAAATATTCTCCTTGAAATGAAACATCAATACTTCCATTACATTGTTGTGTGAAATTTTTTGAAATCTTATACTTCCATGTCTAGTCATGATTTTGATAGTCTTCCTCTGGCTTAACCACAACAAAATCTCCCGAACGATATGGTTTGCTACATAGTACAATGTATAAGACATTGAAAATATGATTGTCGAACATCACCTGATTATTATCTGTAAGATAACCAATACTTCTTTAAAACCGTTTCAAATAAGTTTTCACATTTTTTATCACCTTTTCTATAAATCGCTCCTTTCGGCCAACACTTATTCTTTTGAAATAAGTTGTTTTTACACACGGGCACGATGTTGGTAAAATCTTAAGAAGGCTCCACAAATATATTATTCTTTATTGACTATGAGCTTGGAGTACTTCATTTTTATGCCAACTAAAATAATTATGTCCATGCAATTGTTTACCATAAGGGGTCTTTAAATGAACATTTAGATCATTTAGAATCCGTTGTACTGGATACAAATTATCTTGGTCAACTTGAATTTGTTTGGCAACTTTGAAAACCAAACCCGAGCATGAAAGAAAGAATATATAACTTCGCTTCTCTTTTCATTGGATGATACATTTACATAATTTGACATCTCCCGTTCATATCCGTAGCACCAAAATATGTCGTGACGGTCATGACGTAATATATCTTCTAACAAATCTTAATTCCTAGAAAATCAAGAAAGAATATCATCTAGGCTTATATTAGATATACAATTATATTTGATGTTGTTACGCTGCTTATTATCATATACTTATAATTAATTTCTCATTTTAAACTCATAAACCTAATTTATAAAGAAATTTTATCATCTAGTTAGTTTAATATACACTAATAGAAAACATGGTAAAAAAAACCGCGGTCGTTTTCCCATTGCAAATATTTTCACCATCCTAATCTGCAGTCAGTAATGCTCGGGACATGCTCGTCTGTCCCGTGCAACACGGCCGCGAAATTGGATACCTCGTTATAGCACGAATCCATAAACCATTCGATGAGACCAATACGCGTTACAAACACATTCTTTAAGGCAGCCTCGATACCTTCAAACCTAAACAAATTCAACGAAATACAAAGATATCAACAGTCCATCACCCTCTCAGTCTAAACACTGAATTCCACCCTAATACCACCGAGTCGACTACTACGTTTAGCCCTGCTCAGACTATCATATCTCAAAATCAAAGCATTAATTTAGCTCGTCTGGTCCTCATCGTCCGTACAGTGTTGGGCATATCATCCAACATCTGACGTTAGATAATATATATTATCTCTTGACACAATTACTGGTATATCTTAATCCCGGAGATGTGCGCGTCGATACTAAGGTTCAGATTGACTTAACCTAAACCCTTCATATCGTAAATCTTGTTGACAAGACCCTCCACAAAGTGATGGCTGAATTACTGAGCCTCGTTAAATCCTTTCAACACTATATCGACAGTGTCGATCCGTAATCCATAATCACATGAGTTCTTCCCCTCATGAACGGAAGAATCCATCTGAACACGGTATCGACCAATATAATGGTCGATAATCGGCTCAACACTAGGGAGGTCCCACTTCATACCGAAGAATGACACCCTACAACACCTAGCACCTAAAGCATACAGACAATCTGAACTTAGGAATTCACCATAGGATAAAAACCTAATTTAATTACCGAAAGGTAATTACAGCAAAATTTTACCTTAGAATGCGTCCTAAATTACTTCGGCCTAAGTACAAATTACCCCCCCAGTAGATTCTAGTGCTTTAATTGGTCATCATATTAAGATAATCTTCGTTATGCCATCCCGAGAAGGTGGGGAAAGTTACCGAGTGTCGTGTTCTTTCCGCTCGACCCCTTCATTCTTTCATACCAATTTCGCATGCAAGAATTGCGGAAAATAAATAAAACAAATTTATGAAGTTCACCGCTCTTACCTTGGTGGTCAATCAAGCTTGGGGGGGAAGGAGGGAGCGTCATTGTCCCATACCCGGGCACATGCTCCCTCCCCTTTGGCTTAGAAGCTCATTGGTTGCTCGTTGAGCAACTGTGGGACGGCCTCCACCTTTTACCTCTAAGCCCCCTGTTTGACCCTAGCACAAGAGGTAGGGGAGATCCTCCCAATACTTTGTGCTAGTATTGGGAGATCGGAGTGAACTCACACTCCCCCCTAACTCCCCACCTGATTGCAGCTAGCAATTGCACTATAATCCTAAAGCAGTAAATGAAAGGAAAAATAAAATAAAATAATGCGTTGTTGCCCAGTAAAAAAAATTTATTGTAGTAAAAACAAAAGTTACTGTAAAGTAACTTACCTGGTAACTTTCCACAGCCGCAGTTAAAAAATGGCAGTAAAACACTGAGTAATGTAATTACTAAAAGTAACTCCAATTATTCTTACTTAATTGAATAATTAATTAACTAAGTAATTAATTAATTAGATAATTAATTAGACGACTAAGTAAGTAACTACTTAACTCCCTAATTAACTTGTTAATCGGCCGCTTAGTCAACTAACCAATTACCTAATTCCTTCTCCATTTAATGAAGCAATTACAACTTCTTTTCCATTCATATTCCTCTTGCATTTATTGTTGTTATTAATTGAACTTGTGATGACTCTTACTTGGAAACAAATAAGATGAACAATGTGCAAGTAGAGTTAGGGTTGCTTACTCCAATCCAAGCGTTCTTCCACCACCACATCCGCTTCTGACGATTTCGATCCCTTCGCTCCCGGCGGACGCATCATTTATGTAAGCCCCAATCACCCTCACCCTTCAATTGCGTCCTAGTCCGGGTGAGGGATCATGAGCTACATTCAAGTTACAATTCACGTGTGCAAACAAGGAAAAATGATTGGAATAAGTGGTGTGTATAACACCTTTGTCTTTTTATTAAGTTATGCGAGCATTTACAAATGCTTGATTACAATGCCATTTCAATGTATCCTTAGCCAATTAGGTTTCCTTGTAACCTAGTCCACTTACCATTCTTCCCTCACCGACATAAGTGGCTTCCTACTCTCATGATACCCCAATGCAGCATCCCTAGCTCAGCTGCTACTAGTTCAAAGAAAATCAAATGATGCAAGGAATTTAAGACTAATGTAACTTCGGCTCACTGCATGCCCCTGGTTGCTAATGCTCCTTCCCTTGAGCCTGTGCAGTATTACAGTAGCCGAGACTCCCCCCCCCCCAGTGCACTAGTTCTGATACTTAGCCGCGGAGACAAGTTCTTCCAACAATCCCCCTCCCGAGAGCGATCAAGCTGCTACGAGCTTGAGTTACCACCCCCAACATTCACTCGAGCGCAATTCCATCTCCAGACTGTGAGTTGTGGCGGATACTACGAAAAATTCACCAACCCCACGCTCCTGACTGCTTGTGACCGTGGAAAGGTAGCCGGCACCCTGGTCACCTTCATCCCTTAGGAGAGGGAATTCTCTGTTGCTTGGTTGCAGCTGCCCCTCCACCGCCGGCGAATTGGTCAAGGGCCTGATATCACTAGGCGACCGCTCGGCAACCAGTGCGTAGCGATTGGCTACACTACCGGGGACCTCAATCTCGGACAACGAGGTTCGGGAAGCACCTGGATTCCTGTGTTCGATCCCCCGACTACAACCATGTGTAATCCTGATCTACACTAGTGCACATGAAGGAGGGAGTGCTACCTCATAATTGCATCAATATTCAAACCCATGACCTGCACCCTGCTGGCGTGCCGGGACTCCAACCACGCGATATTCGGTTGCGCCACCTCCGAGACCCGCGGCGGCCATTGCACACCAGCCTTCATCGGTGAGGATCGGCATCACCTTAAACTTTGTCCCCAAGCTCGCTATTGTCTGCAACCCTCCCATGTCAATGCCACCACTTGCATCCAGAGCCTCCTCGCCACCATTGTTGTGAAGGGTTCCCCGAATCGTCCCTCCATCCACTTCCTGAACAGAGATCTAGTAGACATGAAGTCACATCGAACTGGTTGCAAGTTCTTGGGGGGCTCGCCGTGTGCAGTGCATCCAAGCTTCGTCTCCGCCCATCACCGACTTCCCTCGGTTCAGATCAAGACGTCCCTTCCTTTGGCTCTTGTGCCTCACCCTTGCTCTCAACGAAGCAATGTCCACTCTCCCATCGGAGAGAACCCTGGAAACCTCCCATTTCCTCACCCGCTTCTCACGCTCTAACCCCCGCTGGGACAGAGTTCAGCAGGCTTCCCTCCATGCCTCTCTCTCTCTCATCTCTATTCTCCCTAGCTGGCCGTTTGTCTAGCTACACAACTCACTTCATATTGCGTGAGCATTGGTTCCCCCCCCCCCCCGCCGCTACTAAGGTTGCATTCGACCAACTCCGAAGCATTGGTGCACGAGCGTTAGAAGGTGATGCAAGGCTTCCTCGTCATGGCCAGAGCCTCTCTCCCTTCTCCCCTTGCTTCAATCTCCAACGGAGCAGGGCTTCGCCCTCTCTCCCCTTCTCTCTCTCCTCTACTCTCCTATGCATGCCTAATGAGCTCCAACTCCCTTGCCTTCCGAGACCCCTCCAAGCTTCTCCTTTTTTCCCGGGTTGCCCGGCATCTTTTCGGGCCGCCCGAGAAGACTCATACTTAACTACTTACCTTTACCCCTCATTAATTCTCCAAGGTTTATTGCCCTCCCTAGTTCTTATTCACCTCTTAACTTAATTCAATTAAGGCCTTTGACTCCTCACCTTTCTTATCTTTTTGGTATTTCAATGCAAGCACAAAATTAAGGTGTTAGCGCTTTTTAGTGCTTAAGAAACCATGTGAGCACTATTTCGGGCTCACAAGTAGGTTGGTTCATGGGTGTTGTGGTGTGATGTTTGTGAAAGACTAGGTTTGAAACCCTAAGAGATTCCATAGGAAGATAATGTTGCACAAAATATGTTATCCTTTAACTGAGTCTAAATGGTGGCATCCACCAATAACTTTTGTAGTTTTTGGGTTTTGTTGGGAGTTTGGGGACAAATGTGAGGGGTGAGTTTTTGTGTCAAACTGTAGTTTGTTGATGATCAATGCGGTCAATGGTCTAGTGGCAAATGTGTGTAGATGTTTTTAATGGGTATTGATTAGGTTAGGGGGGAGTTTAAGTTGAGCTGAGAGAATATTGGAATTGTCTTCTTGCATTCCACCTCTTTGCCATGTAGCGATGATGATGACATGTGCACAGACACTCCGGTCTACACTCAATACCATGTGCAACTTGTACTAGTCCAAGTGAGTCTCAAGTTCACTATTATTATTATTTTTAAATCATAAAAAATAGTAAATTAGTGAATGCATTTAACTATAATACAAGCATTTTAAGAGATACTATGATACTTCTATTTCTTAAAATCTATTCTAATTAGTGGATTAGTACTTAATTTCAAAAATTCAATGGGGTTGATGTAACTATAATTGTATAAAATAAGGTGATCATAAAATATTCTAATGTAGTTTGGTAGTTGTACATACACACATAGTTGGGCAAATGTCAAATGAGTCTACATTTATTTGAAAATGTACGCCATACTTGGGCAAATTCATAAATGTCATGTTTTTGGGTCAGGTGACCTTCATAAACTAGAGTTTTCTTATGCAAATATGAAAACCCTAATAGATTCTTTCCACGGCACAAACTTGTGGAGATTTGATTGCATGACCTTCTACCACAATGTCATGCAACAATCATGGAAACATAGATTTATGAAATCATTCAAAAGGTGATGACTCCTTTGCTTACAACATGTTTAATGGTCTACAATATCCACACTTGGCACCTCATCCTCAAATCTTCATAAAATAAATCACATATTCATGTGAGTCGATCTAACCATTGTGTTACCTAATAATCCCTCAATTGGGTCCGCAGTTGAGCTCCTACGTAATTGACTTGATAGCTAATTGTTATGGTTATCTTTTTTCTTTTTCTTTTTCTTTTGGGGGGGGGGGGGGGGGAGGGCTTCTTCTTCTTCTTCTTGGGCAGCATTGTTTTTCCCTCAAGTTAATGTCCAACTAGAATATTGTAGTCCATATGAGAAATTATGGAAGTGGATGGTATGCAAATTAATACATTTTCACCCAAAATATTTTGTGGCAATAAATGGCATATAGAATCAAAGTTGTACAAAGAAGATTTTATAGAAGATATTCATGGAAATTTTAAATGATTTCGAGCCTTTGATGGATAAATGTGTAGACTAGCCTCGTAATTTGTAAGGAATAATCATCAAATTGTAATCGAATGAGCTTATTTGACACATACGCATGAATCAAAATTATTTACATCAAACAATAAATCACCTATGAATGCGTTTCATTAATATGATATGATATTATATGACTTTAGTATCATTTTTTTCATTCAAGCTAACATTTATTTTGAAAATCCTATAAAGAGTCATTATTAAAACCCATCTTCTTGTACATTATAAATCTACTTGGGCTCACAATACTCAAAAGAGTTTCAACCCAACAACATGAAATGTCAATTTGTGAGAAATATATTTACTTTGAAACTAAAAATACATAGCTTGGAATTCAAGTTATGCCAAGACATCACCCACATGTATTCGAATTTGAATCTGTATTAAAATTTAACAAAAATAATTTATAAATTTATAAATTTATAAATATACATATAAATGATTAAAGTAACATTTATAAAATTTATAAAATTCACTGTTTAAAAAAATACAAATTATTCTTTAATTTTGTATAATAATTATTATTACAAAAAAAACAAAAAATGGCATCATGGCTTCACATAGTTAATTTGCATCATGGCTTTGCAACTTTCATTTTATATCACATGAACAATGTCTGTTTGTGTGTGAAAAATGGTTTGGGCTTCAGCTTGTAAAGAAAACCTCCCCATAATCTTTAAATAGTATATTTCATATTTCATATATCTATATATATATAATTTTCATGATAGCTTATAATTTTATACTTAATTGAGGAAATTTACTTTGAAGTTCATAACATTATTCAATTGCATGGTCGTGTTCCATTTTTTATTTAGAATCTAACATGGGGCTCCACTATCTTACCTTCATGGGAGGAAATTTAGAAAATAAGAAGAAACCGACACCGGTATGAATAATAAACAAACATTCCGACTTTGTTCAAGTGGCCCAAGGAATATGATATACGTAATCCAAGGTGATGTACCCAAATTGTCATATATGTACATGAGACTGTTATGTAGTCTATGATTCTGTATCATGAACATTTTGCATGTAAAGGGTCTAATGAAGCGTCTTGCATGTGCTCCCAAAAAGGAGCATGTCAATACATCAAAAATTATGAGCATATTTATAACACATACCTTTTCTTATTTCCAACAACTTATATTTTGTAAACATAATTGAGGCAGTTTACTCTAAAGCTTCTAAGTTTATGTACAGTACCCTCCAACATGTCTTGCAACCATTTTCTGAACTCTTGAAATTCTCTCATTCATTTTCAATATGGAAGTATTTTATCAAATTTATCCTATTAAATCTTTTGTGTTACGGACCCTTCACGTGTTCATAAAATGTCAATGTCAAAAAACGAAATCTCTATTTTTGGTAAATTATTTTATCTTATTCACTTAATTTCAAAAAAAATTAACTGAGAAACATATATGATGAATTTTTAAAATTTGATTGCACCAATTTATAGGATATACAGTGACTTCAAGAAATGAGTCAATGCCCCTATCAAGGAGCATTGATGGGGGCTAGCCGGGAAACATTAAGGCGGATGAAGCCGAGCAAAAAAATCTATTGTGCCTCATGCACTCTTAACACATGCCACATGGCGCTTTGCCTAAATAATATCTACATTGTGAGTTAAGATCACAAATGTGCATGTACCCTTATAGACTCATTTTTTGAGGTGGCTTGTGGAGCAACTTCACATGAGTGTAGAACATACCTGAGTGTAGAGAAATTTGTGTTTTTTGATGAATTTTTTTGTGATTTCTCTTCTCTTCCTTCTTGTGGACCATACTGTGGAGAATAGGAATTAGAATTGGCATGATGAAGCCAATTTCAGGAGACAAAGTGAGAGATATTGTTGCTCTTTTGATGAAAGGTAAGAGTACAAGAGTGGTTGCGAAGTCATTGGGTTTCTCACAGAGTACGGTGAATAGAGTGAGGAAGAAACATTGTAGTAACTTAGAATTGCCAAAACGAGGTGTTCCAAAGATTCTTAGCATTTCAGAGAGACGACGTGTTGTGCGTTTGGTCACAGTTGGAGGGCTGGAAATGGCAGTATAGGCAACAAAAGTGTTGAGAGAGGGTAGAGAAGTGGGTTTCTGTGATAACACTTTGCGGTCTGCTTTGAGAGATGTTGGATTGAGTGCCTGTGAGAAGATTCCTAAGCCTTGTTTGTCACATAAAAATGTAGGAGAGAGGCTACGATTTGCAAGAATTCATGAAGAGTGGACAATAGAGGATTGGAAGAGAGTTGTATTCAGTGATGAAACGAGGATAAATCGTTTCAATGCGGATGGGAGGACTTGGTGTTGGGTCAATGACCAAAAAAACTTCCCTGATCGTGCAGTGAAGCAAACAGTGAAGCATGGTGGAGGGTCTTTGATGCTATGGAGTTGTATGACAACAAGAGGTGTAGGTGATTTACTAAAGGTGGATGGGCGTAGAAATGCGAAGGACTATATTACAATCTTGCATGGAGATTTGTACTTGAGTTTAGACAGATTAGGATACTTGAACCTCGATAACGTCATTTTCCAGCATGATAATGCTCCTATACATAAGGCAAAGATTGTTCAGAAATGGTTCTTAGAGCAACCATTCACTATTTTAGAGTGGCCAGCTCAATCCCCAGACCTAAATCCCATAGAACATGTTTGGGCAATTCTCAAACATCGTTTGAATTCCTATCCAACTCCTCCTGTAGGTCTTTTGCAATTATGGGAGCGTGTGGAGGAGACTTATAAGACGATCACTACAGAGCAGTGTGAGAGATTGTATGCTAGCATGCCAGATCGAATTGCAGCTGTTTTGGCTGCTCGTGGAAAGTGGACAAGATTTTGACCACTCTTTCTATAACGCCTCAGAAAATGAGTCTATGTACATAGTCAACTTTGGCACTATGTATGTTTTTAATCTAGTGGCAATTTCTTTTCAATTTTCTTGAGGTTGTCAGGTACTTCATGCTCTCAAACTTTCATGCTCAAAATTTATTGCTTTGATTCTTCATACTCTCTACATTGTTACTTTTCTAAATCAAATACCCTCATAGACTCATTTCTTGAAGTCACTGTATCATTGTTCACATTCTTGGTATTCCAAAGATGCACACTATGTAGGTAAAATTCTCCCCTATGTGGCTCTAAAGTATTTTCATAGTTTCCATTCATTCATATTCTAGGCTAAGGAAATCAAACTCATATATTAAATCAAAATTTGATCAAATAAAGTCAAATAAGGTATCATTACAAAGCTATAGTAGTATAGAAGCCTAATATGATATGAAGTTTACAATATGTCTTACTCACTAACAAATAGTCTTCAGTAAAATGGAACATCTATTACCATCAAGTGCTACCACCTTGAGCTGCTATTACAGTTTTCATCCGGGTTGGCATTGTTGAAATCAACTTCTTGATGCTTTCTTGAGGTATACCTCCCAAGCCAGATTGACCGATGTCCACATTTCGTCTTTGTTTCGTGGTCTATTTCTCTATTGCACTTGATCTTTAACTTGCTTCCAGACATTCTCTATAGGATTAAGGTCAGGAGAATTTGGTGGCCATTGAAGCTTTTTCAATCCAAGTTGCGCTCTCCACTCTTTTTGTATATTACTACCATGTACTGGAGCACCATCCTCCATTAAAATGAGGTGCTCATAGTGGTCATGGTGCCAATAATAATGCTCTAATGCTCCTTGAGATACTATCTCTACAAAGTCTTTGGCACTGCGTCTATTAGGAGGAATTAACACCAAATAAGACTTAGAAGAGCCAGTGATAGCACCCCATACCATAATTGAAGTCCTTCCGGATTTGAATGTAGGTGCTAAGCAATTGTAGTTGTAACGTTCATATGCTTTTTGCCAGACACGAATTTGGCGTGATGGTTTTCCAACTTCAAAGGATGACTCATCGGTCCAAATCACATTACTCCAATCGTCAATCGTCCGATGCAAGTGCTCCTTTGCAAAAGCCAACCTCTTTGCCTTGTGTATGTCACTCAAGAATGGTTTTTTCACTGCAATGCAACTGTTAACACCAAGCTCATGAAGCTCTTTACGTAAAGTTGACATGCCCATGGAAGATGTCACATTGCTGCACAATTCTGCAAGAGGAGCACGACGATTACTACTAAGATCTCTATGGAGCTTTCTCCTATCTCGATCACTCATGTTTTTCGGCCACCGGACCTACTTGCTGGCAATACAGAGCCACTAATTCTAAATCTCTTGAGAATCCTTGAAATAGTCGATTTTGGCCTTCCTACAATGTTTCTAATTTCACTCACTGACATGCCACCTTTCTGCATACCAAATATCATGTGTCGAATATCATTTGATACATAACTCCTTGTCATGGTGCACAATCCTCAAACAACACTTACATGCACAAAAAGTTTGATCTGATATCCCAAAGAAGAAGTGATCACATGAAGAAGGTTACCCTTTTCCAAGATTTTTAAGCATGATGGCAATTTTGGTGGACACATGGCAATGGATGCCTCTTTATATTTAGAAAATGCATGGTGTATGAAGGTAACTAGAACACCTTGCATGATGCAAAATATCTCATGGAGATGTGATGAAATCATGCCAACACCATCATTCTAAATAAGGCCATGAGATATGTTTTAAGTGAAAAAAACAAAGTGTGTTGCAACACTTGTTACAGGGTATTGTACACATACATGATACTATTATGTAGACTATGACATGTATGTATAATCTTCTTTTGGTCAAGAAAATTTTGAATGTAAGGGGTCCAAATAAATGGTCCCACATATGGTCTCAAAGAAGAGTGCCCCTGCCCCCCCCCCCCCCGGCCTACGGATCACTGAGAGGAGGCTTAGAAAGAGAATTTTTTTAAAAGAAGTTAGAAGCTCCTTGGCCATCACGCATGTTGGGTAGGCCGGTAGATAATTATAAAATAGTAAGTAAACCAACGTAGGAATTAACTAGCCATAACTAGTGTGGACATAATTTTTCTTAACAAGGATGTAAGCTAAGCTAAAATTGTTTACTAATTAGCGAGTGCCACCGGGCCCTAAGATATGCGGGTGTAATTTAGTTATTTTCTTTAATCAGACACCTATATTTGATGGGTGTGTTGTTCAATGAGACATGTTTAAAAAAGATCGGACTACATCTACAGAATGTATTAGCTAATTTGCACTCAATATTGTTCACTATTGGGAGGACCCATGCATTCAATTAAGAAATCAACGATTATGCACTTCCAATAACCATAACAAATTTAGGGGAGCTTTGATTTTTACTTGGATATTAGCTTATGCTTCACAGTAGATTTGCTATTGCAAAACAAGTTTTGTTGTTTGAATCTAATTGGTAGAAGTTGAAGAACATGGAAAACAAATCAAATAATATGCACATGCCTTAACCCCTAAAAACATGGGGGTTTTAGCTTGAATCAAAGATGTACTATAAAGTATGAATTGGAAATTTTATTTTGTGTTGGCATACCAAAGAAAGTTTTAGGGAGTGGATTTTAAATCACATCCATGTGGTTGGAATATGGATCTTTATCAATTTACAAGCATTTTCCTTCAAAATAATAAAAATACAAAATCCATCAAAATCCATCAAACACTCAGTCTTTCATATGATTGACTTAAAATTTGAGCTGCATAATTTGGTGATAATTTTTTTTTTTTTTAAAAACAATATTAATGTTGCTGACATTGTTACTTCCCCAAAATAACTAATTTTGTAACCCAAAAAAAACCAATAAAGGGTTCCAATTAAGGTCCATATCTTAGAGTCATCGTTGCAAAATTTTGATCAATTTGCTCTAGAAGATGCAGAATTTTATTATGTCAAGGTGCGAGAAATATATCTTTGAAAAATGCTCGCAACCACTTTTTGGCTTCTTGGGGGGTTAAGTCACTTGCATTGGCCGCCTAGCAGATGTGCTAATCGCTGAAATTTTTATTGACATAATTCTGTCTGGCACTAGCATGGGGGCTCTTGCAATTGTCCATTATCAGGCACACATACCTTAGTTCATTGAATCACATGCATAGATCGAATCTATTTATGTACAATTCCGTGATCCAAGTTGCTTGTTGTTTTTGAGGTGCCAATTGCAGCTTCATCTTGTATCTTTAAGCACTCGCATTTATGGAGGCATGAGAAAATGCTCACGAAGTTGGACACTGGCTACCAGTATTTGGTGGCACAAAATGAGGTCCAATTCAGATGTTCCTTGGAAACTTAAGCCACAATGGTCATAGTGAACTTGACAAGATATTCGATTCATTATTGAACAATGTGCTTGGGATCATCCATTCGAGAGGGCACACCACAAAGTAAGGTCTAGAACCACTTTGTAGCCATTCATCTTGATTTGAAAGGTCGATGTGCAGATGCACTTAACGAGGACTTCGAACACCCACATTTATGTACATATTTGCCTCAAAAGTTGGAAAGATTAGACTACCATGTGTACAAGGTGTTGTTTAGCCCCAGGATGGTAACAAAAACTCAACTGATTAAGCTTAAGCTCAAACTTTTCACAGGCTACCGGCTCATTCCTGGTAGAGGGCATACCCTGCAGATCAGCGCAGATGAGAAGGTGATCAGGACAGGGTTTTCCTGTTCTGTTAATGAAAAATGATACTATGTGGTTTTGCCTTACTCTCGCAGATTTCAATCTCCAAGTCATGCACGTATCGATTTGATACTTGTCTTTTTCCCTTGATTGCAGCCAAAAACGTCTGTTGTTCCTGCCCATGGTGGTGGTGTCTATGTTGAGACAAATGAAGAGAAAGCTGGTCGGTTCAAGAAATACTAAAGAGTAGGTGTCCATCCAGGTCTGCTAGGGCCACCTGTTACAAGCGCCCTGTTCCAATATGATCACTTTTCTGCATGCCTGCTTCGCTTTGGTGGAACCACACTTTTGACATATGGTGAAACTCGTTCGTGCAATCTGCCTGACACTCTCAACTCTTGGGACCCAAATGCTTCAAGTTGTGCACTCTGGTAGGTCCAAATGCACTCCAATATAAGACTATCTATAACCCTTACCACTCTCTTTGCCCTCCAATTTAGGCCTCTTTGCCCTTTCTGCATTGGTAGACTCGTGCACAAATGCACAGCTGTGTCCATTTCGGCAGCCCTTTGATGTACTGAAGTAAATGCAAGCCTTGCGGGACTTTCCTCGAGATTGGCCTGACCGGCTATCCATGTCTCCTTGGCGTAAAGACAACCCAGCAAACTCCATATCCTCTCTCCCTGACCACCTCCCTTCACTTTCTGACCCCTCCAATCTCTCCGACCTTCGGTCAATATCAGAACTCATTGTCCTGGGCCGCCCACTGCCTGCATAACTGTTCCCAGTGTCCATTGCAGTAGTGCCTGCCCAGTACTCATCATCATCCTTCCTTCCGTGCTGGGATATAAGGTCTTTGTAATATTGTTCATCCCGCTGTGAGAGTGGTCGCCCAGAACCCAATGCAGGTAGCTGTCCAGCAGATAAAGGTGAAGGAATAGAAGCGGGTGTCATTGACTGCCCATTCACAGGCCTGGAAGGAATCGGAAATCCCTGCCCTGCCTGAGAACGAGGTCCACCTTGGCTTCTTTGTTGTGCTGCCTGCCCCAGTCCAGTAGGCAGTTGAGAGTCCGAGGTTCCAGAAAGACTACCAAGACTTGCAGATGGTCCAAATCCTGGTGGTCGATCATGTCCTACAGCTATGGTACCATCTGCCGGTAAGGCTAGTGCCCCAGAATGACTGTCTGCACATCTAACACTCACCTCCCCTCTAACCTGCTCAATATCAGAAGGATTCCAGGACCGCCCATTTGCACGAGCTCCTATACCTCCTTGCTGTTCTACATTATCATTGCTCCTGCATTCAACGCCCACATGATTTGCTGGAGGATTTGCAGCCAGCTTGTCAGAAAGAGTTTGAAGGATGGAGGGATTTGTGAGGAACTGAATCAGTAGATCCCGGTCTATCATGGTTGCATCATTAGATTGTGCCAACGCAGCGTATGCAGCAGCTGCAGCTGCAACTACATCTGGTTCTGCCTCATTAGATCGAGCAAGGTGACCAACTGAGCCTTTAAGAGGGTTAAGAGCATTGGGGATGGCAACGGGGGTGCCATTTAATGGAGTGTTTCGACTTGTTGAGAGAGGAAGTCCCAGCGGAGATGTCATCAATGGTATACTGATGGACCCTCTGGAAGTTCCAAGAGTAGAACCACCATGAACTTCTGGAAACCAGTGTCGTGATTTTTCAAGAGTTTTGGTCATGGCTCCAAAGCCTGGAGGAGGTGATGGTGGATGCTTTTCTGCACATCCAACCCCAGAATTAAACTCAATTTGTAACAGGAATCGCTTTCAGCACTAGTTGAAAGAATACACAATCCAGCAAAGCACAGAGTATCAAACCTGGAGCGAAACAGAACATAAGCTACCCAACCCATCATAACCTGGAGGAATTAGGTCAGCTGAACCTAGTCATCTTCACAGCTTCAGAGCAACTAACCTGGGGTTGCAGATTCAGTCAAAGCATCGTGACTGCTAGCTGAAATAGTTGTGAAATCATCTTGGTCAGGCAAATCATCCTCTTCTAAAGGTACCACAGGAATTATGGGGGTTTTGGTGTCATCGTAAGGCAATTGAGGTTCCAGAGGCTCTGCTGGACTGAAGACATTCACAAACTGCAGATGTCACTGATCGTAGTAACCAAGCCAACACAGAACATGCCCCACAAATCTGGACAAGAAACAAATACTAATGCAACTAGAGGTCCAAATGACAAATAAATCACACAAAGATGAAATAGGACCTAAAAACAGCCTAGAAAACAGGCTGATGCCAAAAAGTAAACAATATATGAACACACCTTTCAGGAATGGCCGAGGGTCTTGGATAAACAGCCTCCAGAATCCTGTTTTCCCGCTGCCTTTGAACAGATACTTCTTGACTTGCTCCACCGGCCATGACTTTCCAAGTGGGATCCAGTATGAACTGATAAGATACAGGAACTCAACCAAAAGTAAGACGGTATTGTGAGTCTTCAAGTTCCAGCCCAACTATCAACAACTCGAAGCAATGAAGCAACACAATAATTTCAATCCTATTTATCTAAACTGCAACGTAGCACCAATGTCACTAACGACAAATTCAACACCAGCTGTGGAGTCACTGATATTCCAGAAGCTCACAATTTCCAAGGTCAGGGCAAAGGGCTAATCAAACAAATGATTGATTTGAGACTCTTTTTCCCACCTACTGTAAGCCAATGACAAATTATCTCCAGACATGATAGTTATGAGCTTTCTGGAGAGTGACCCAGGTTACAATCAGAAACACGTCAACTACTTTGATGTCACATGGCAAGTGCTTGACTGTAGATGCACCACAACATTATGACCTCAAAAACCGTCCCAGTACCCTATTAGACTGAGCTGATGCAATTAGAAACTTACAGATTCAGGATTACGCCATGAAACTTGTGCCATGATGACTGCAACAACTGGCTCGGTTTCTTTTGGAGCAGAGGGTCCAAAACCTGGAGGGATGTCTACAGGGACTGTGAGGTTTGCTGGATGCAAGAACTTGGTTTTCTTAGCCTGAAGAAGATCTTGCCGTACAGTGCTTGACTGAGAGGGTGCATCTTCTGCTGCAAAAAGCCGTACCTGCAAAAGACAATAGCATTGAAGAAGGCTTCCTTTACAAATCTATCAAGAATTGAAGACATACAGCCATCAATGTTGTACAAATGTGATAGAGTCTGCCCCTCAGATTGTGAAGCTGATCTTGCAAAGACCTTGACTGATCAGGTCATTTCCTGCCTATTCCCCTCCTGAGCTTCCTTAGTGTAAATTTCTAAATCTTGTGACACTTCAAGTTGAATTCTCCGTTTTAACTAACATGCACAGAAGGTGTTGTGAGGCAGGGTTTGCGATATAAATAATCAACTGATACAAGTGAGTTCCACTCAATCTGAAGCTACCTAATCCACAAAATCCATATACTCTTGTACATCCCAACTATTAATCTCTACACGCCTGTCAGTCGATCTGCCCATTTTGACACAAAGCTCCCATGTTTCAGATGTAGAATGTATACACCTAATTTGGAACACATTCCGACACAACTTCAAACTATAAAATACTGAGTAAGAGAATGTCATCGTATCAACGCCTTCTACCTACCTTTTAGTCCCTACTTTCAGCAAGACGGTTGTCATTCATCAAAGAGGGTTAAACGCAGTTCTGTTCCAACCTCCAATCAGAAGTGACAAACACACCCAAGTCCGGTCTTCCATTCAACTAAAATCTCCTATCCACATATATACAAAACCAGCACTCAAGAACTTCATGAGGGATCAACAGCAACCCTCACACTTCTCAACTATTGCCTGACAAATGTCTTGTATAATCAGGACATGTTCACACTTTTGACGTCTCCGGACATTGAGTATTTTCATGCATATCGTCTTTGCTGAGATAGAGAACTAGGGGTTTGAAAGCAATCGTCATTGATGTGCAAACTATGCGGTACTCTCACTTTTGAGACCCAGTCTACCTCATCTATGGTTTCAGACTTCACGACTTGCAAGTTTTCCAGCATAATGGATCCATACATTGAGGTTTGTGCCCTTGACTCTCATGCTTCCTTTCGTCATTCAAGAATGGTTTGTGTTGGCGTTACCTACTAGAGTTCATGCAATTCATAAAGTTCCTCAACCTCGTAAAAAACGCACACCTAGTTGATAGCTAAGGTCGTCCGAACAAGCAAGGACTCTGTGTTCAAGCTACGAGTTGGGTTCATGTAACATTTAACAAAAAATACCACAGGAAGCAGTTGAGGGACAGATTCCAGGTTCAGAAGCAAGTACCAGCAGGACTGAACAAAGCAAAGATGATTCATTGAGAAACAGCCATTCAACTCACACCTCAGCACCCGAATGATAAATTTGCATACATTACAGCCGTCTAGCCAACTTATACTAAACGAAGAAACAGCGCCTGAATAGGGTAGACATGCGTTCTATGCTCCCTCTGAGGATGTCTGATGCGAAACAACTCCACTCAGCCGCAAATAATCGTTACGGCAAATAAAAATAAAACAGGAATTTAGGAAAAGAAAAAACAAACCACATTAGAGACACCTTGTCCACAACTATATTTCCAGGGCATGAGGATAAGAAGAAGATCGTGAAAATCACTCCCAATGCCAGATATAGGATCCTCATCAATTTGAACAATTAAGAAGGAAGGAAAGCCGATGTTCGGCACCACAATCGAACCGCAAAAGTGGGGGTCAAGAAGGACGACCAAGTAAGTCAACCGCGCTGTGAATTGAAATAGCATGAAATCCTCAGAAGAACAACAGTGGTCAAGATCAAAAAGCCTCCCATATAGCAGCTTAACTTCCCAAAGATTCAGTTCCCTCTGTGAACAGAGCATTCGACCAGTTATGTGAAGTCATTTTGTGAATGTTCTTTGCGGGGTTGTCCCACATGCCGAATTATGGGCGATACGTTTTTGAGGTTCAAAAATGACCATATAATGTTTAACGATGATTGTGTCAATGAGATTCGAATTCACGGTTTTAAAAGTTTTTGTGAACTTGTTCCTTGTTTGCACAATGCTCCGCGTATGTTGCCCGACAGAGAGAGGGTTCATCGCATCGCCCTGATCTGAACAGAGTAGTAATCAATATCCAGTTCTTCGCTTCTTCATCACGAATTGATTTCTGAGATGTTTGATGTTGGTGATGATCCAGAGAGTCCCCGCATGGTACAAACTCTCAACTAGGAATTCATCATCAACCCTAGCTCATCGTCACACATCCAGCACGTGATGATGCATTGTGGCTCCCAAAACCTCTTCTTCTTCGTCATGCACACAAAAACAGGGGGTGCATGCATGGCGGACCTAACACGATGACCCACACAGACCCGAGGGCTCCCGAGGAGAGTGTAGTAAGGTGGAGGATTAGGAATTTAACCTGACAGAGAATGTCTTCAGGTGCCCACGACACTTTCTTAGTCTCTCTTGCGTGCTTTGGTTGGTTTGTCTGCACAACGTGATGATGTGAAGGCAGAGGAGGCCCCATGGCAACCCCTTCGAAACCCGGTGGTAAAGAGGAGGAGGCTGTCGCCATCCCGGAAAATCTCTCTCTCTCCCTCTCTCCCTCTCTGCCTCTCTCCCTCTCTCTCCCTCTCAAATCCACAATCTAAAAGCCACAAACCTCCGAGATACCCATCTGTCCACCGCCTTTCACAACCCCCGGCAATTCCTTGCCTCACTCATCATCATCATCATCATCCTCATTCTCTTTCTTCCTTTCTTTCTTTCTCCCCGCCATGGATCCTCACTCGTCGCTCTCGTCCTCCATCTCTCCACCGCCCGGCCACACTGTTCCCAATTTGCCCTTCCTGCCGACCTAGCATCACACAGACCCAAACATTCTAGATCAACGCAAGGTTTGCAGCGAGAGAGAAGAGATCTGGGAGGAGCTGAGCTAGGGTTTGCATGGTCAGCAGCGCAACGGGGTCCAGGCCACTGCTTGTAACTCCACCCGCCCCTCTATTCCACTCCGCACGCTAACTTAAGGTGGGGTTTAAGCTACATTAAGCTCAGGGTGAGTTTACACTAGGGTCCAAGCCCAAACAATCTCCAAAGTCAAGCCATCCTATTGGTTGAGGAATCAATTTGGGACCCAAGGAGTTTACACTAGGGTTTGGGTCCAAGGTACGCAAAAAATGAAGTGGTGCTAATGTGGCATCACTTTTTTGGCCAAATCCCTCAATGGTCTCTATTCAAAAAAATAAAACAAAAAAAACAAAAGATAAAAACTCCTCTCAGTTTGAGAAATCGATCATCAAGTTTGGATTCAATCTTGAGTCCGAGAATCATGCGTCATTGATGAGTGATTTGGACTCGGTCCCTAATGTAAACTAGCCCTTGACTCCTCGAGGACCACATGTCAACATGTGATCACCTAATATTAAGGGTGGCTTTACGCTAGGATCCAAAACCAAAGAAACTATAAAATCGAGAAATTCTATCGGTCGAGAACTTTCTTGGACCCAAGGAGTTTACATTACGGTTCAAGTCTAAGGTATGTAAAATTGGAGTGGCACTAATGTTGTATCACTTTTCCTCAAATCTCAACGGTCCCTAGTCAATAAAAGATTCCTCTCATTTTGAGAAAACAATCTAAATCGTTAGGGTGGGTTCATTGGATGGTTTCATTTCAAGCAAGGTCCATTTCAAGGGTGTGTTTGGACCCCCGTGTTTCTTGAACCTGGATGCAAATGTAAACCTGCCCTATGGACTCAAGTTAGTGGGACCCAAGCTTGAAGATTGGTTCTTCAAACCACGAGGAGCAATTATTCGAGTGGGTACCGCTGAGATGTTGACACGAAAGTGATGCCACATTTACGACACTTCGTTTCATCATACCTAGATTAAACCTAGTTTAGACCCAATTTATCATACCTAGTTTGAATCCAAAACCTAGTTTAAACTCCTTGGTCCAATTCTTTTTACTCAACAGGATTGAAAATTTATCAGGGTGGGTTTAAACTAGGGTCCAATACCAAAGAAATGTCAACATCAAGCAATCATGTATTGGTCAAGGGAAACTTCTTGGACCCAGGGTTTGAAAAAATGAAGTGGCGAACTGTGCCATCAATTTTCTACCAAAATCCAGTGGCCCCTGCCCAATAATTACTTTTCCTAGTTTTGAGAAACCAAAATGCCAACGCTAGTCCACTTTTGAGTCCGAACTTAAAGATGATCTTAAGCCTCGTATGTCACACGTCTTCAGCAAAGCTCAATTGTTTTCTATGTCGCACACACTACAGTATATATGATATTTAGTGTCACCAATTCTAATTATCTTCCTTAATACTAATTGTAAAACCACAGTTATAGTGTAATCAACAGTAATTGTTAACCCAACATTGTTTGTCATTCCTTGTCAATTTTATGGGGGATTATAGATTTACAATGTTGCAATTACTATCACTCACCAAGTGATTTTTTCATCCAAATTTCAATCATCCATGACAATATTTCATCACAAGTTGCTGACAAGAGAAGGTAGGTGTAACACTAAGGGCGGCTTCACACTATGGCCAAAGGTCAAGAGGCCATTGATTTCCACCAATCAGATTACAAGAAACCACGAATTCAACCTCTCAACCCTTCACAGTAGAGGCCAATGTCCAAAGGTTGTCACTCTCCTAATTAAATGCCTACATGGCAATATATTTTTTACCAGGGCGAAGGACTTTCGAAGGAAGTTTGGGTCGGACAAGAATGAAAACCCAATTTATGGTCGAGAGGCTGTCAATTTTTTTTCATATAAAAAATATAAATAAATAAATTGGCAAGATCTTGGCCATTACATTAATTGGAGGGGTTGTTTTGGACAGGGAATAAAGTGGGATGCTCGGAAGAAGTTTGGACTTTGGGCTTGGCCTTTGGAGGCTTCACACTATGCCCGGCCAAAGGCTCCTATCCCTATATTTTATTGGTTATTTTCAGCCCATTTCTTTGGACTCTCAACAAAGTTTGGCCATTCAATTCCATGGCCTCTCAACTTGGACACCCATAGTGAAGCGGCCTTAAGAATTGGTTCCAACATAAACATGGGTCAACCAATCTACATGAGGCTAGATTGACGTCATCTCATAATTGTGCACATAGTATTCTTGTCAAGGACAACAAGACAAGGAGTAGAGGAAGTCCGTAAATATGGTTGGCGGGGAGAGAGAAACCGTCAATGAGCCGCGTCACTGCGGCGTTGTGACGCCTCCCATGTGGTTGGGGGCTATGAAGATCTCGGTTGTGCAATTTGACAAATCTAAAGGCTCTTATGTTGCCCCAATTTCTAGCTTCTCTTGCCCTTGGGTAGAGCTTGAAAAACTTCACGTTGGATGAGATCTCCACCTCCATCCACTCACGAATCTTGGATGAAACTTTTCAAAGTAAGTCCTTCATTAAATGGACTTGCGGAGGAGATGATGCCAAGGGGGGGGGGGTTCAAACTCCTACCCCTTCCTTCTACAAGATAGAACCAAGGGTACTAGCCATCAACTCCAAGCCCTTTTTGATGATCAACCTTGAAATGAAATGAAATTTAACCGTTTGTATGAGAGCATTTGGGAACCTTCAAATTCCCACACAAATGCTCTCATACAATGGGATGAACAATCAACCCTTTCATCTTACACACATTGATTTTTCATCCGTCGGAAAAAATAAATTCGGACTCCCCGAGCAATTTCATAGACCGTAGGATGAAACTCTCATAATGGATGGCTTGGATGTGGTGTGCCCACGACACCACACCCTCCATTCACAACTCCTCAGTGACAACAAGAGATGTCATCTGACACCATCTCTTGTCAGATGCCGCTCCTTAGTATATTTCTCCGGTTCACTTACAAGTGGTGTTTCTACAGTCGGATAAGTAGGCGGTGCCTCACTCTTACTGGCGGAGCCATGATTACTATCTATCAAGAACTTAGAGTTACATGTGTAACACTAGCCTTCCTGTGGAGAAAATAGCAGCCTGGTTGCCTACACAATTGCTCATATGGAAAGCAAGAAAACTATGTTACTCCAAGGCAGTGATCCAACTTAAGCTCATCAACGTTGTGCTAATTAATTGACTATGTTAACTAATTCATGCTGATCTAGTGTAATCCAATCAACACATACATTCTACACCAAATGATGATAACTACAGTAGCAAGTTCAGGCCGAGGTTTCTGTCGCCGAAGGCTGTGCAGCGTACGTGTTGAATATATAGCTGTGGGAATCCAAGAGACTTCGCGGCCATTAATTGATTCCTATATTGGTAAGGTCTGCATGCAGAGTGCAATGCACTGTGTCAAATCGTGGCACCCAGAAGGGAATGGGAGCGCCACTTTCTCACGATCAGGTACAAGACGATACTTACTTGTGACGTTGTTCATCAATTTCTGCGATCAGATATGGCCCAGAGTATTGCGCACGTAATTTGCCCGATTTCTCATTCCGTTTCTCTTTCCTGAACGCCACAAGATCTCCACATCGAAAGTCCTTGGTGAATTTCACACATTTGTCATGTTGTATCTTTTGCCTTGCTTGTGCTCGTCGATGTTGAAGCGAGCCATTTTTTGAATGCGCTTCCTTCTCTGAATGAAGGCATGCGCATGTCGCTCAAAACTTACAGGTTCCATGATCGGTCCTGCAACTGGATTTGCATACATTGCAACCCTCGCTTTCCTGGCATAGATAAGCTCAAACGGGGCAAATCCTGTAGAGGAATGCACCGAGGTGAGATATGCAAAGAGAAGACCAGGGAAAGCCGTGTTCCAATCACCATCGTAAGAACCATTAATTCTTATCAACCAATGCACACAATGTCTGGTTGAACCTTTCCGTAATTAAGACCATTGCACTGTGGATGATAAGGTGAGGTGGTCACGTGTTTGACTGCCATCTGAATTGTGATGATATTGAGCAGCACGCACGTTGCAAAATTCCTTACCATTGTCTGTAGAATTTCCTGCGGGCAGCCATGTCGCATGATTATCTCGTCAAAGAAGAACTGTACCACACCCTCGCAATCCTTGGTCAACAAGGGTCGGAGCTCGACCCATTTCGAGAGGTAGTCTGTCGCCACAATTTATGAAGCGATGACCTCTTCGAGTGGTCTGTAAGGGCCCCGACAGATCCATTCCTACTCCAGCAAAGGGCTCCGAGATAGGTATGGGTCTCAAGAGTTGCTCACCAGCCTCCTTAGGGTGATTTCCCTTCACTTGACATTAATTGCACACACCTTCTGACAAACTTGGTCACACCTTTTGTAATGCATGTCCAATGGTAGGCTTCTTGAATCTTACTGATGGTTCGTTTGATAGCAAAATGTCCTGCCAATTTCGAAGAATGAAAGAAGGTAAGAACGGCCTCTAACTCACCACGATCTGGTATTTGCAGACTTTGTACGCCAGCCACGGTGTTGTTCTTGTAGAAGAGGCGTTCACCCAATGCCAGCTGTGTGTGACAAGAAGGAAGGGAGTGTGAGCACCTCTTGATGTCCTTCCTGAATCTTGTCCAGCTGTTGAGTGCTTAGTGCTCTCGTGCCTGGAGCTGCATCGTTATATTGGTGATAGGACAAGCTGCAAAAGTATGAAGGCTAGCTACACTAACAAACCCCCCCCCCCCCTCCCCCCGTAAGAAACTCGGAACTGTTTTTGAAAGAAAAACCAGCCCAGAGATCAGTCTGCATAAAATGTTGATGCTGCTCGAGGTCACTGAATTTCGAGTATGGCTCGGTTGTGGCGTCAGTCATGTGAGCTAGTGCATCTGCGTCTGAATGAAGTCGACCAGGCTTGTGATATATCTCACATTCGTAAGACTGAAGAACCAATGCCCACCTAGCTAGCCGACCTGTGAGGTCACGTGATTTTAGTAGAGCCTTCAGTAGGGTATGGTCCGCTTCGATTACAAAGCGAGAGCCATGTAAGTATTGTTGGAAGTGGTTGATTCCAAAGTTGACGGCAAGACCTTCCCGATCAGAGATGTTGTACGTAGTTACATGCAACCTAGCTTGGAAATCTTCGGCTAGCGTAAGCTACCACCTGCGCATGATTTTCCAAGTTCCATTGGCACAAAATAGCTCCCACAACATCCCTTGACGCATCATCTGTTTGAAGTACGAATGGCTGAGTGAGGTTGGGGAAGATGAGCACTGGAGCCGAACATAGAGCATTTCGTAATGTCTCAAATTCGCGTTGTTCCGCAGCTGTCCATCGGAAGTGAACGGTTTTCTTCGTAAGATGATACAAAGGAGCTGCAATTTGAGCCAAATTCGGTACAAAGCGTCAGTAGTGATTTGCGAGTCCCAATAACGACTGAATGGTTTCTGATGAGGTGGGTCGAGGAAATATATCCACTGCTTGAATATTCTCAAGATCCGGACGAATGCCAATAGCCGAATATCGTGGCCCAGGTAAACAGCTATTGCATCCCTAGTTTGCATTTCTCTGCACGAAGCTTCAATCTGCTTCCTTGAGTCGATCAAAAACCCTTTGTAGGTCAGCCATGTGAGTATCAAAATCTGGTGATCGAATAGATGTTGAAATCGTCAACATAGACTACTGTAGTGCGCGATCCCATCTTAATTGATCCAAGAAGATATCCATTAGGCGTTGAAATGTGTGTGTAGTGTTAATTACGCGACCGTTAGCATTTGTTTTGAGAGCATGAAGATGAGCGAGCACAGTGTGTGGGCATTTAAGAGAAACATAGGATTCACCGATAAATTATTATTGAGTTCTTTGACTCAAAAAAAAAATGTTCAAACAAAAAACTCATGCATCTCATAATATATTTAAGTTTATTTGTGTGATGTTAGAAAAAATAATCTAGGAAGATGTGAAGACATTAACAAAGAGACTAAAATTTTCTTGATAAAAAATGAAAAGTATGAAAATTTATTGCTAGAGGCTACCAAAATGCATGAAGCAATAGCCAAATCATTATGACAACATGAACTTTGTAAATAATCAAACATAGAAGTTTAAAATATAGACATTGAATCCGACATGAGCAAATGATTATAATTTTGTATTAATGTTGTCATATAAATATTTATATTCTTTAATCAATTGATTGTAGTATGAAAATACTACAAACTAGTAGTTATCAAACTAGAAGATTTTGATAACTACTTGCTTCAAAATTCATTTTTATCTTGTTTTGAAATTTCTTCATTTTGTCTTTTGTGGTACTTGGAGGTAATATTCTATCATGTGAATTTTATTCCATATCTTTATTGCTTTGTTGTTCATCATCATCTTGAGTATTTGCTACCATTTGATTGATTACAATTGCACATAGTCAATTTCACGTATCCATTTGCTCATAGTACTGACATTCACGTCTATTATGACTTGAAATTTACTATGAACGTTTGTCATTTTTGTACTCAATCATAAGTACTTTATATTTCTTCTTACAAGCCAACCATGTTCTTCCTAAAGTGTGAAAAATTGCAATTATACAAACATGGAGCTTAATCCAAATATTTATTCATGCCTACATATAAACATTGCAAATTAAAGTAAGCTAATCTTTGATTAAATAGAAAATGTCTCAAACTCTTTCAACTTGAGAAAAATGATTCGGTGGTTTAAGCCTTCATAAAGGAGTTGGTTCAATTCCCGAGGTCTAGAGTTTGATTTTTCATTCATGCCTGAAGTGTTCAGTACATTATCGGCGGGGGGGGGGGGGGGGTTTGAGAGACTCAGGAGAAGAGACAAAGACAAGGCCTTTTAGAAAACCCGGTTGGCTCAATCTCAATATGAATATGATTTTTGCAATTTTCATATCCCCATTTCAAACAAACTATTACATACATTGTTTACTTGTTGATTTTGCAATTTTTTTCCATGTCGCTACAGATTGCAATGAGGGTTTTAATTTCATACTTTTGTCTTTTAACGAGGACATCTTCGTCACCTTCTGAATCTCCAAATTGAATTACATCTTGGGTGTTCTTTTCGATTTTGAAATTGATGCCCCACATCTAATGTTCTTAATACGGTTTTCTTGCTTTGTTGTTATTTACTCCACCTTTCTTGCTATGATCGCATCTCCACTACCTTTGTAATTTGGTGGCATTTGTGATCCAATTACTTCTGATTCTACATCACGAAACAATTGAAAATTATTGAAACTCTTACTTGCCAACGAGGGTCCATTTCATCCAATGAGAATTTTGGCTCTATTGTTGGGTTTTGGAATTATTGCCATCTTGTGAGAAACCAACACTATACATAAATAATTACAATGTTTTTTAATAAAAATATCTACTACAAATACACGTATTAGCAAGCTCTAAAACTTGGAGTTATGAACAACTGGGAGAGACGACCCTCTCTCTTGAAGAAATTGTTGATGGACCAAAATATTAAAATAACCACGACAACCAATGACATCTATCTATTCGACTGTCATGGTCTGCCGGAGTTTGCATCAAACCTACCTCTTCGAGGTTGGCCTCATGCAAATTCTGGCATACTATAAAACATTATCCATACTTTGCCATTTAGGACTCCATGTAGACTTTTCATCCATGAAATTTTCTTTGGACGTTTGAGCTGTCACCTTCTAGTGTGAAGTGGACTTGAATGATCTCCTCCTTTTTGACCAATGAGAGCTCTTAGATTGCAATGGTCACATGCCTTCAGTCTTGTGTGTGAAGTGGCCTTAAGCTAGGACCTCTAAGTTATTGTATTGTACTATGGTAGACCCATGGCTCATATAATGTGAGGGGGTCTTAAATTATTACAGAGTCCACCCTTAGGGCTCTCTGTCTCTGTCTCTGTCTCTCTCTCTTCTCCGGCCCTGTTTCTCGTCTTCGCAACCTCCGATCTGCTCCTGGCCTCGCTCACCTCATTATTTCGATCGTCTTCCTCCCTTCCTTCCTTCCTCGCATTCACCTTCACCGTCTCTTCTGGCTTTTCTGTGAATCGGACCACATCTTTTGTACTAACTACGGCCTGGCCATTAGTTCCTCGCTTTGTTTTCATCCGCGTGGCCGCTCCGCATCGGAGGATGTAACTCCCTCTTTCTGCACCTGGAACGTTCGGACGCGTCCGATGGAGGCAAGAGGGCGGGCGCATTGCTCTCCGCCGTGTGCGTGACCAGGAGCTTCTTTGCTTGTGTCCGAAATTGATCGGAGGATCCGTTCCTCCCGGTTGTTTGCAGTCTAGGGTTTCTGGTGACGGGTGGCGAGAGGAGAGGAACCATGGCGAATGCGGAGGTCTTCGATTCCTTCTTCCGAAGAGCAGACCTTAACAAGGATGGGCGCATCAGTGGTCAAGAGGCTGTGGCATTCTTTCAGGGGGCAGGTCTGCCTCAAATGACCCTTGCAAAGGTCAGGCGGCACTTTAATCACTCCCAACATTTGATGATCATGCACGACGAGCCCTGTTGTCATAGTCCTCCCTTTGAAAAAACTTGTTCGATGGAGTGTAGGTTGCATCTTTGCACAGGGGAGTATTAAGCTTCCCTAAGGAGTTTGGTGAGGGAGTTGAGTTGTCAAGGTCTATGGTTCGAAAGAATCATCGCATGATGGTAGCGAACAGTGTTTCCATCTTGGTAGCTTACTTCACTTGGTTCTCTCCGATTAGGTTCACCAGTTTGCATTTTGATCTGTATATTACCATGCCCCGATGATTCTCAATGGGTTCACCCCTAGCTATTGTCTGAAACTTGAAAAGTAGCCCCATTACAGATCTTTGCGGAATCATTGTATATTGTCCCTGAATCCATCTCACACTATTACATCACTAAATCAGGTTGTATTCACTGTGTGCACATTCTTCAAGTTTAGGTCTGTACTAAAGATCTGCAAAATCACTGCAGGGGAACCTCTCTCCTCTCCCCTGGTCATAATTGATAGAACCTTCCAGTCCTGCTGAACCTGTCTAGTTTCAGGATCACTGCCCTTTGAAATGAAGGAGATAAAAGTGTGTCGGGAGATATGGTTACTTATGAATTGTATCACTCTGGGCGTGAAACGTGTGAAGGAGAGGATAACCTTTCGACACAATGATGCTGTTACATCATAACATTAAATTGATATGTTTGACTAGTTGTTTTCCTACAGAATTGTGATAGATCATTCAGTTTGCACGTATTTGGGTCAACTCACCTTCAAATTGTCAGAGGCAGAGAGACAGGGAGGAAAGTGAGCCCTTTCGCGATTCATATGGGAAGGTTCTTCTGTGAGCTATTAAGTTCTAGGTTGTGCGCCACTCTGATAGTATCTGAAGTCGGAATTTTTCCATTTCATAGTATGACCTGTTGTTAGGCGCATATTTATTGGATGTTTGGTAGCAGGTGTCTGGATACGACTTTATACATTGGTTTGAGAAAGTTCTGGTATACAGAACTCTTCTCCAGCTGTCGAGAGATCGTTAAAATATTATTCCACCGTTATTATATATAAAGGACTAGTAGGTACCGACTCGTTGACCCCGTGCTTATGAATCAATGTCCCAGTCCATCCCCGCACTGTCCTCAACATACTGCTGTCGACTGCTGACGTTTTGAAAATAGAAACAGCAAATACCCATGCGATCACCGTTCAAAGTCTCCAAGGTGTATAGTAGATACTTGCGGCATGCCTGGAGTCGTTATCGTTGTTTTGCTGGTATTGTGAAGACTGAAGTCGGAAGGGCGTTTGATGATGCAGATATGGCAATTTGCCGATCAAGGGCGGAGTGGTTTTTTGTCAAGGGTAGAGTTCTACAATGCATTGAAGCTGGTGACTGTGGCACAAACAGGAAGGGACCTAACTCCAGAATTAGTACGGGCAGCTTTGACAGGTCCTGCGGCTGCTCAAATTCCACCTCCTCGGATCAACACCCCTCCAGGTCCTGTTTCAGGTTCTGGGCAGCCAGCAAACCAAGCAGGTCCCCCAGGTGGGGCTCCTGCATTCCCTTCGTCAGTAACTAATGTGCAAACTGCAACCTCTTTGCAGCCTTCTGGCTCCAGTGCTCAACGAGTCAATGAAAAGCAAGCTCCTCAACCTCCTAGTTCTCAAGGGACCAATGGTGGTGTTCAGCCGAGGCAACTCACTACACAGGTAGCTAGCTTGTCAGGTTCACAGGTTGATTATGGAGGAGGTCCTGCAAAGAAATTTTCTCCTCATACAAACAGTGCACCAACGACGCAACTTGGACATGGAGGGCCTCCCAAACAGCTCAGCCCACAGACAAGCAGTGTGTCTGGAGGGTCCCGACTTACTAGTCAAACAAGTAGCCTATCACGATACCCGCCATCTCTGGGACAGGTACAGGTAGCACCCACTGGATTTGGAACACAGAATATGGCAGGGCCACCAGCTCCTGGTTCTCAGCAGACTCGACCATCTCTTGGGAGCCTATTCACCACAAATTCAGCATGGCCACCAAAGGGCTCAGCTCCTGTTGCTGTGAGTCAACCCTCAAACTCTACAAGTGGGAACTCAGTCCCCAGCTCACTGACAACTCCTACTTTAGTTCCTTCCAGGCCTGCAACACCCACCACTTCCGATGGGTCTCTTCCCACTTATCCAAATTCAAGTTCAACAACAGCCACTTGGGGACAGCCTCCATCTCAGGGATTGGCTAAGCAGGCGGTTGTTGGGGCAGCCTTTGATTCAGGCATCGATCTTTTTAGTGGAGGGTTAAAGGCCGCCTCAACTAATAGTTACTCCACATCCATACCAGCTTCTACATTGGGCACAAATACAGCTTCTTCAGGCCAGCCTGAGAAGCCTGTATCTTTCACTGCCCCCAAATCCAAATCTACTCCCTCTCAGCTTGATGCCTCAATGTTCGGAGCAGAGCCAGCCAACGTTTCTGCTGCCCCTCCTGTTGTGCAAGTATCAACGATAAACATGGGAGGGATATCTGGAGTGGGTAATGTTTCTGAAGGTCCAGCTAAGCCAGGGCCAATTCAGATGGATTCTTTGACTGGAGGAAGACCACAAGCTAGTCCAGGCATGCCAGATTCATGGCCACAAATGACTCAAAATGATGTGCTGAGATATACTAAAGTGTTTACTCAAGTGGACACAGATAAAGATGGCAAAATCACAGGACAACAGGCCCGCGAGCTTTTCTTGAGCTGGCAACTTCCAAGAGGTGGATTTATTGCAGTACTGTTTCTTCTGCTCAGTATTTTACAAAGTTGTTTGTGACAGTCTTAAAATGGGAGGGGGAGCTTAACACCTTCAAAATAGTAAGAGAATAATGATAAGACTCTCCTTATCTTGATGATTGATTCTTCTGTTTGCATGTTAAAGAGGCTGAGCATGACCTCTCCTTGTATTTTAAGTGGCATTTGTAGTTGCACCAATTCCTTTGCTGACAGTGTTTTAAGTATTCTGTTCCTCAGGGATATTGAAGCAAATTTGGGATCTGTCTGATCAAGACAATGACAGCATGCTGTCACTGCATGAATTTTGTACCGCCCTTTACTTTATGGAACGCCATCGAGAAGGTCGGATGCTTCCATCTGTAGCACCTCCTGGCATACACCTGCCGACTCTTGAAGGATCGATAGGTCAAGGTCCTGAAGGTCATGGTGTACAGAACACTTCTGTTTGGCGACACATTCCAGGTCTCAAGATATCTTAATCCCTTCTGATGTTGGTTATGGAACTGCAAATTTCTGTCAGTCTATTTCAAGTTTGGCAGCAGAGCAGAAAGTCCAGAATCATGTTATAGGACCTCAGCAACTTGTCTTCCAGAATCAAGATGCATGGCATAAGAGTCAACATGAAGTCGAGGTCCAAAGTATGCTTTTCAATACGTCTTTGCATATGTGGTTTGTATATTCGAGGTATATGTTGGTCGTCAGCAGATGCTGGAAGGCATCTGGGTTTGATAAAATTGCCATATACTAAATGGGAGCAGGTACATGGTTCAAATGTAATTTATGTGTTTTTTCTCCTATTTTATCTAGCATGTGCATTATAAGTACATGTCATCATTTATAATTGACACTTTAGATTTATTTATGTGCAGGTGTTCCTCAAGCTCAGGCCCCAGTCCCTCACAATGATCCTTCTTCCAGACAACCACCAGTTCACGCTTCCCAAACTTTACAGATGCCTGACCGAGGCCTTCCACTTCCAGGAGAGGGCTCTTCTGTTCGTGAACCATATGTGTCTAAAGTGCCAGTTTTGGAAGCTAACCTTGTAAATCAACTGAGTCGTGACGAACAAGAAATGCTGAAAACCAAACACAAAGCTGCAGAGGAGGCTGACAAGAAGGTGCTACTCTGATTGATTTTGGGAGATGAAAGATTCTTCTGATTGTTCATGATCCCCTTCTATTTACTTCCTAATATTTCTATCTTCTCAATTGATGTATTGCTGGCATGTGGAATTCTTTCTTGAGATATAGGTGTTTGAGCTCGACAAGGAGATATCGGATTACAAGGAAAAGATTGAGCTGTACCGAGCAAAGTTGCAAGAAATTGTGAGTTGTGTATATTCTTTCTACTAGCATATTTGGTGCTGTAGATTTCTAGGTACAACATATTGCTGAATCTTCACTTACATTGTGCAAGTCCAGTAATTATCTCAAGAGAACTCATTGGCATGTGATAATAAAGTCTTGTTTATTTGCACAGATTTTGTTCAAAAGCCGATGTGACAATCGGCTGAATGAAGTTACAGAGAGTGTTGCAACAGATAGACGAGAGGTATAATTCCTTTCTCATCCATGTGTGTCTTTTCTCATTTGTGATGCTATTTGCTTTATCAGTGCACATGTGGTACCATTTGAAGCCATGCCTTGCCGCATCTTTGACCTTTGTTAAGACCTATTGGTATCTTGTGTCTTCCCTCGGCAGTTTATTAAATGATTGGAACTGTCTTGTGGGTGCCTAGTGTCTGTTGTTTTGGTTTCACATTTGATTATCCTTCCTAAAGTAATCAGGCTCCCTAGCATTCTGAGACACGTGATGGCTTTCTGCTTGATAGCTGATTTTGTCTTGGTCTCTCAGATGGACACGCTGTCCAGAAAGTATGACCAACGTTTCAAGGCAGCAGGCGAGGTGAGTTCACGGCTGCAAGCTGAAGAAGCAGCTTTTCGAGATATTCAGGTGTGCAGTTCAACTCCTTTCTCATGTCTGTTCTCAGAGTGGCATCTATGCATCATATAGTGTATTACTGTGCATATCAAGGTGGGTAAATGAGGCTTAAGACATTGCAGTAATATGTTTGTGCCCGTGTGTTATGTGGAAGCTTCTTTCACTCTGGAGTGTACATCTGGGTTATAATAACTCTTCCATGTGATGATACCCCAATGTACTTGTCTAAATATCTGGGTTCCAATCACACCTGAGGTTAGTAGCTGCAGAGGGGATGTGCGCACATCTGTCTGACCTTTTTATTTCCATTCCACAGGAGAAGAAGATGGAACTATACAATGCAATTGCAAAACTGGAAAAGGATGGAGATGGCAATGACCTTCTTCAGGTAAATAGAAAACCTTCACTACTGTTCACCCTGATCTAGTTTCGTGGGATGAAGATGGGAATCATTAGCTACAAACATATAGGGGGCCAGGTTCTTACTGGACCCTATGAAAGGACTGATTTGAAAAATTTAATCAGAATAGCCTGGGTATAACAGTCTCATAGTTTGAGCAACATGTTATTGGCATTCTAGAGTTTAACTTGAAACCTCTTTGTCCATGTGGAAATGACATCAGTCAGAGTTTTTGCATAAATTTGAAGGGAAACACTTCAACAGATATGGGAAAGATTCTGATTTACATGTTTCCTGTATGTGGTTTTTTGAGTGCTCTAAAACATCTCTTTACACAATGAGGCTATTTGAATCAGTAGTGTGTTGCTTCTTCAAATCGATACCAAGGCTTATCCCCAGAGACAGTTTTAGGGTTTATAAGTAGAAAGGAGCAAAATGTTGGTAGAATGAATGTAAAAGGTAATGGAGCATTCCTAATTTCTTTTTGTCTGTTGGCCTTCCAGACTCTTGCTGATCAGATATCAGTGAACTTAGACAAATTGAAGAAAATCCTCAATGAAAGGGGCAGAGCTCTTGGGGTCAAACCAAAGTCAGCAATTCCTATCGAGGTTCCCTTTGGTATGCTTCTTCCATATTTGCTCACTACTAGTTACATATAGAATATGCAAATATCCTCCAACCATTCCTATCCACCTCATGCCCATTATCAGGTTCTATATTCTTACTGCTCAATCAATAATTACAGCATTGTTTAAGAATTCCATATTCCTAGAGGTACAGATCCAAATTATGGAGTGCTTTGTGACATGTTTTTGACAGGTTTTCAAGGCATTCCAGAGAATTCTGTCGAGTGGGACGAGGACTGGGACAAGTTTGATGATGAAGGTTGGTCGTTTTTAATTTACCTATTTATTTGTTTCTATATATTCTTCTTGTCCTGGATGACTGTATCTTCCTGTCACCTCTAGGATCGAGTAATTCCTAATGTCTTTGTGTTGTATGTTTCTGAACCATCAATCTGTGGAGTGCTACAGGATTCATGAATGCCCAAGATATCATGGATGATTTAACTGAAGACTACTCTTCCACTGCCAAGTCTGCTTACTCAGCACCTTGGGGTAATGGTGAAAGCCTTTTTGATGACGGTTTTGACTTTTCATCAGAACCCACCCTACATTCTGATACATTTGAAACAGGAGATGAAGAGTACTCTTCCACTCTTCCTAAGGAGTCCCACACAGACTTCCGGTCTGCAGGTGGCAGTGACACTTTTACCAGAAATAGTGTGGAGAGTCCTGATCATGATACTTCAACGTCTGGCTCCCTACACACTGAACCCACCTTCGATACCAGCAAGAGTCAAAGGTGATTATTTCCTCAGTGCTGATGTTTGTCTTTTGAGGTTTTGAAGCAGTCTAATCATGAATTAGGAGCTGTCGCTGAGTTTGAGGTCTATGCAGGTACTCATCAATGGATTCTCAAGATTTTGGGAGAGATGCAATCATTGGTGCCACCAGCTTTGGTTCACCTTCTAAAAGGTTGCAACTTTCTGGTTCAGACTATTTGTTATTGTTGCTAGAGTTACAAGTTTACAAGTACATATTTTGCTTATACTGTCTCAATGTGCTGTTTCATGTCAGAAGATGTTACCTATTAATATGATAACAAGATTCAGGGGTGACATACTCAAACTTGTTACAAATGCTCAGGAAGTTGGCAACCTGTCATGGCATTGCTTGATGATTTGACAATTTTGTCTTCTGCAATGGACAGTTTAAGAACTATTTTTCTATGATAGCTTTTCAACTAAGCTACCATGCAGTTCTTGGTCAATATTATGGTGCAATCCATGTGATTTGTCTGGCAATATCAAGTTGGATATGATAAACATGAGATCTATATTCACTTGCTTATCTCACTTTCTCAAGTTGGATATCCTAAACATGAGACCTAACAATCGCTATATATTGCCTGATGACAGCTTCAACCAAGGACGAACCTCTTTCAATTCTAGTGACCCTTTTGGTGACAGCCACGCAGCTTGGACATCTTATGAGGAAGATTCAGATTCTGGTTTCAGAGCTTCATGGGGGCAACAGGCCAGCAACCCCCCTAGCACACAGGTAGCATTAATTTGACTTCCTGTTTCCTTCTCAACAATCCTCAGAACCTTTCATCAATTTGGCGCAACAACTTTTTGCTTTAATTTTTCTACATGTACTAAAGTTTAGGTGCAGTTACACTTATGGTAACAAATTGGCATCTGATAATATTTTTGTTCACTGTGCAGACTTCAATAGACATGTCAAGCTCACGCTCACAAACCCGGTTTGGAAAAGAGCAAGGCTCGATTGTGGACTCCCTTGACATGGATACTTTGCATGTTTCAAGTCCCAGGGGAGCACTCTTTGATGGTTCAATAAGGATATCAAGTCCTGGAGGTTTTGATAAATCTATAAGGGAATCTAGCCCAGGGGCAAGAGGATTCGGTGGGAGCTCCAGTCCTGGATGGGGTTTCGACAGAAATGGCCACGATGACTACAAGAATGCCTTTGGTTCTCCTCGAACAGCATTTGACTCGCCAAGGTCAAATGCATTTGGTTCCCCTAAGAATGCTTTTGGGTCACCCAAGTATGGGTTTGGCTCTCCTAAGAACGCATTTGGCTCTCCAAAGGGTTCAAAGTCATTGTTTGGAGGTGCCTCAGCGTCTGACACTACACCATCTCTGTTTGGAGGCAGCCCTGGCCCTTCAAAGAGGGATGACCCATATTCAAGTGGAAGTTTCTTGGCATTTGATTCATTTGGTCCAGGTAGCCCTGCAGCGCCTGCAAGAGGCTCAGGTTGATCACACTGGCTCCCCTAATAGTATCATTCTGCTTCCAAGTCTTGCCTAATGTAGTAAATGAATCTAATTGAACCTTTGAGTCTATTTCAAGAGCAACTAATAAGTGTAATTTGCAAGGTCACAGCGTATTATTCTTGATGGGATTTTGTTGACATCCAATAAGTTTGCTACAATGGTAGCTTGCACCCTTCACTTATACATTCCTCCGACCTTCATAAGAGCATTTACTAAATGTTCAAATTTGATATTTTTGCAATTTTGGGGATTACTTCACCAAGTGTGACACTTCTGAAGGAATTATCTCTTTCATGGAAAGATGAAATAAACACAATATTACAGACTATGAAATAAACACAAACACAATGAGTCACTGCACCAACTAAGGCGTTTTTTGTGATATGCAAATGGCTCCCTTATTTTAAAGCTGCAATTGACATAGCATTGCCTACAATGCTTTGTTCTGACAAATCACGTTGCAGTTCCGATTTTTTGGCAATAGTGGAAATTTAGGTCTCACACCTAGACTCAATTGAGAGCGTCGGATTCACTATTCATAAATAATTATTTAAATGCCTCCTTGATTACATTGTGCATAGAAATGCAGAGCTTGTATAGATTACTGGGTTTTTTTTTAAACTGCACCTTTTAACACTTCCTGTTTTTCTTCTGACTCAGGGGCAAGTGATGATCATAATTTCATGGTCCGTGATGGTGGAAAGTCAATGCAAAGGTTTGATTCCTTCAACAGTGTGAAGACTGATGTTGAACGCCGACGGGGGTTTGGTTCTGATGATGAAGCTGATCCCTTTGGACCATTTGGCAGTACAGGGCCATTCAGCGGAGGTGCACAGACTCCAATGCATTCAAATGTGTGGAGTGCTTTCTAGGTCGTTAATTTCTCACCAATTTCTAGCTTTAAAGGCTCTTGGTCTTCACCCTTGACAGTAGGACTTCAAAATTGTCATAGTAGGTAGTTGTCAAAGCACCTGTAGTGTCTAGTATCATCCTATTCTGATGAAGGCCACTTAGACCTGTCATTAGATTTAGGGGTTGTTCAAAGTTGGGTTGACGTTCAATGGCTCGTCTGTCTAATTGTAGCAGCGTGTAAAGTAGGAATGCATATTGTTTCTCCCATATTGAGCGTTAAATGTGTTGCAGATCCTGTATGGTAAGGTGTCCAAGAGTTGTAAGTATTTTATCTTCATACTGGCACAATTTATTTCTTTTTGTACTTCGTGTTACAAGCTCCAAGGATGGTAGTTTGTGATATGTTCCATACTGAGGTCTCCAGTGCTGAGGTCTTTGCAATACATGGCAACCTTTCATGCAAAGTCTGGTGATATCTATGTGGGAGTTGTGTGTGTGTGTGTGAATGACGTCTCAGACAAGGTTCTCACTGTATTTGTCGTGGAGCGTCCTAAGGTACTGAGGCCTCAAAGTAACAGCTTCCTTTTGGTGACGCCTATTTATAATCCATAAGCTGTCAACATCTAACTGAAACGGTGGCATTGAATAAGTCATTGGTAATAGCGATTAATCATATGTGATATATAGCATTAAATAGTGCCACTTCAGTCATTCATAATAACTGTGTATGAAGAATGCAAAAACACTTTTAGAAGAGTGCCATCTTTGGTAAATCACAATGGTTAATCAGGGATCTATGCGCTCAACAAGGTGGTGTACAAAGTGATTCACAGAAGAGGGACAACGCCTTCACTTAATAGAAGATCCTTGCTAGCAATAAGGCTAATTTGTGGTGATTCTCACATAGCAATCCAACATCCATAGACCCCCTTAGTGGAGAGCCAAAGTCTCTTTTCTTGAGCCGACTTTGCGAATTTCTGCAGGTTGCATATGAATGTCTTGATTTTTTATTTTTTTTATTTTTTTTAAATTAATTGATTTCCTGCAGCTTTTTTGAAAGCTTTCCAAGCTATCTAACCTGCCTGAAACAGCAAAAGTTTCTTAAATTGTTTCTTTAAGGCCTCATTACCTTATAAGCTGGATTTTGTGTCCTGGAACCTAACTTAGATTTGACTGCAGATCTAGATGCTGATGAAGAGTTAAAGACAATCTCTTAACATGTATAGTCCCAACAAAATGTATGCAATAAATAGTTCAAAGTGGGTCATTTATGAGTCTACTTCCACCTCAAGGATTTCTTAAATAGGAATGTGGATTGTTTGTAAGCAACCATTGACTCCATCACAACTCAAAATCATTGCTACCCACCACAACTCAAACCATGGACTTGCCATTGAAATTGGACAATGGACAAGTACATTGACAAGTATCTTATCTCTAGAGATACTAGATTATGCCACTTTTGCTCTTATAATGCAGTTGAAAATGAAATACATTTTGTGTTGGAATTTGCAAAATGAATTTCTTGGGCTTGTTTGCTTTACCTGCGGCAGCAATATTGTTCACATCTTGGACTCTATGGATAAAGCATTCTCCAACACCCAAGGGTCAACAAACATTAAACCCTAAACCCTCCAACACCCGAGGACCCTAAACCCTAAACATTGGCCTATGCATTACCCATCACCGTGACACTCGAGAGCTTTTCTTGGATCAAACCCACTATATTACCCAATTGGTTCAAAATTTTGATTTTCAAGACTCCGTTCCCCTCTCTGTCCATGTTGATCCCCATACTTCTTTGAGTTTTCTCTCCTCTGATGATTGCATTCCTAATCCTTCATTTCCCTACCAAACCATCGTCGGATCCCTCCAGTTTGCTTGCATTAGGACTTGTCCTAATATTTCTTATGCAATCAGTGTTGCAGCTAATTTTTGTGCCAACCCTTCTCATGCACACCATAATGCTCTTCAATGCATCCTCAAATACCTTGCTAGGAGTTTTTCCTTCGGCATCTCTTTCTCTGGAAATGACCATTATCTTTCTCTTACCGCCTACAGCGATGCGGATTTTGCAGTGGACATGGATGACCGTTCCTCTCACTCCGGATTTGTTTTATTTGTAAATCACGGTCCTGTTCTTTGGGCTTCTCACAAACAAGCTAGTTTTGCTAGCAACACCACTAAGGTTGAGTATCTTGTTGCCTCCTCTACCATCAAGGAGGTTATTTGACATAGACGGCTTCTCTCTAGCCTTCGTAAACCCCCCACTTCTCCTACCCATTTGTTCACCAACAACCAAAGTGCTTTGCGTCTTATCAAAAACCCTGAATTACATCGCAGAATTAAACATATTGATGTCCAATAGCATGTCATTCACGAAGCATTTTCAACCGATCTCATCCTCCCTTCCTTCGTCTCCACTCGTGATCAATTGGTTGATATCTCTACTAAGGCACTTCCCAAGGAAACTTTCCAACGCTTGGGCCATCAACTTGGCATGTGTTCACTTCAGCATTGAATGGGAGAGTGGATACATCATCCAATGCTCAACGAGCAGGAGTATTGGAGTCAATGCGTTTCACATTGGTTACTTAGTTCAAGATTTGTCGGTTGATTAGTTAGAGTAGTTAGATTGATTAGTAATAGAAGTTTCGTCGTTCACATCACTGGCAGTGAAGAGGAATAATAAGACGAGCAACAAGCTTAATGGTTATACAATCTGCAAGATACCTGTGAGTGTGCGTGCATGTAGTTGAAAGAAAGTTGATCAAGATTTGAAATATAGATGAGTGCCTAAGTCATTTACTCACAAGAAATAAAGCATATTGTACAAAGTGTGTCTGCATGAGTAGTTCGTGCATCATCATGTGTATGTGTGTGTGGAGTTATCAACGAATGAAGAGAGCAGTATAGACAAAGACCATGAGTAAATTTTGTGTCAACATGTATGTAGAATGTTTCACCACCGAGCGATTGTTTGAAGATTGGTTAAAATTGTGTTGCTAACAAAAATCGGTATCCGATGGGTACTGCTGGATCATTGTGGAGTACATGGATCGTAATCTGCGCAAGCCGATGGATTCTCGACTGGAAAAGGGAAACTTTGGTGCAAATGCCTTTGAGCTTCATGAAGAAGAGCTCACCATCTCCAAAATTGCATTGGGTATGGCATACTTGCATTCCCGGGGGCTCGTGCATAGGGACTTGAAACCTACAAATTTGCTTGCCCAGGAGCAATCTAATGGTATCATAGAGGTGAAGATTGTGGAGTTTGGTTTGTCTCACCTAGTTGAGTTCTCATCAGAATCGAGTGATACTTACGCTATAGAAAGATTGATAATTATTAAGGGGTGGCTTCTAGCTTCTACCGAGCACCAGAAATGTTGCCAGGCTCTCCTGATCCCTCCGAAGATTTTCCCAGCACTGGAATTGCTTGATAAAACTTCCAAAATGAACCTACAGGCACTGAAGCCAACAGATGTTCAGAAGTGCCCTGAACATTTTCCTCCGAAACCGAAGTGGCACCAGCTGAAGTCGCTTGTGGAACGATGCCGGCTTCTTTATCCAAAGGCCAGACCAACCTTGGATGACATTTGCAAGGAGGTTTCCATGATTTGAAGGTCCTAGCGACTTCACATTCCTTATCGTGATGTCAGTAGACAGATATCAATGCGACCTCTTTCTTCCCGAAACCTATCCCTGAAGCAGAGTCTTCAACTTCTATCATGGTCTATCTGTTCGTAAGTGAGATATGCTATTTGACATCAATTAGATACTGAAGTTGCTCGCAATGTGATGTTTGCATTCATGAGCCAGAAATATATGGTCTACCAGTCGGTATGATCACTAGAATGTGGAATGGAAGTCGTATTTAATCCTTTGAACCTCTCATATTTAATCTCTCTGAAAGTTGAAGGCAGCATTGCACGTTATCAGATTGCCAGACAGGTTAATCTTTCCACCCAAAACTTTGAAGTGTAAACCCTAGAGCAGGGTCTTCAAGGCAGAATTGCACGTAATCAGATTGCTAGACAGGTTAATCTTTCCGCCCAAAACTTTGAAGGGAAACCCTAAAGCAGGGTCTTGAAGTGAGCTATTATTTGACACCAATTCTTGACTGATGTCGCTCACGGTGTATTCAGATGTGATGTTTGAGGTCGCGATCCAGAAGTATATGGCCTCCCAGTTAATATGACCACTAGAATGTGGAATACATGTCATCCCTAATGCTGATATCAGTTATTAAATTCTTCATCACCTTTGCAGCTGTGGGCTCAGCCGGAGCTCTAATAGCCAAAACTCCGTATATGTGGGAGGAGGACTAATTTAGACAACCACATGGACTACTTCAAGAACTTTGTCTCACAAATTTGCAACACATGGATGGTTGAAATATTGCATTATATTCTAGACTGCAACCCTCAAATATTCTGCCGTTACATGAATTATACTATTCTCTATACGAAAAGATATTTCCTAGTGCCCCAACTTTTTCGTTCTATTTAAAGGCGAGAGCGGATTAAAATAATGGTATGCACAGTACATTACTAAGACCAAGAATGCAGAGCCTCTGTAGGATGTAGACCATTTCTGTGCAATCATCATAGACATGTCATACAATTATCTCAATAATCATTGTCGGCCATTTATTTACCAGTGACCCAAAAAAAAGGCCCCCTTCCAGGTTATTTATAAACTAATGAGAACGTGGATAAAGAAGCACACGTTGTGGGCTTTAATTAAGTAAACAGAATATCCTGTTATAATTTTTAAAGATTCACTCCATCTGACAAATAATTAAGTAAACAGAATATCCTGTTATAGTTTTTAAAGATTCACTCCATCTGACAAATAACTCTATTTTTCTAAAATGGAAAGTCACAGTAGTATATCAACAAACGTAGACTTGTTAACCAATGTTGTTGTACTCACAACTTTCGACAGTAAAATTAATAAAGTGAGATATCTCAGATTGTGTTCACATTTCTCCTCGCAGCTCTCTACCTAAGCTACCTATATGGAGGCTGCATGCACACTAGACGTGAATGGCAATCTAATTGCCACAATGGCAACCCTGCAACCCAAAGAAATGCTGAGAACCTACAGTGAACTGGTTCACCAATAAATGAATGCACCTAGCTATAAAGGGAACCAGATAGAGCATTTAAGCTCTTTAGGCCGTTATTGATCATCAGATTGGGTCTACCAGATTCTGCATGAAGAATTACAATGGCGTCTGCAACAGCCTCCAAGAGCTGCCCAGAACACCAATTTTTACTCCGACAATAAGAATCCATTGTATACGTAATCTTGAGCACACAGGGTGGCTTCAAATCTGAATCGGATCAGCCCTCTAAAATGTTGTCTACTATTTGACAATATGGAATGATTTCCTCATCATTCCTTGTCTGACTTCCCATATTCCAAATCATCCTTGTTCAGTAATAGGGTTTCATCAGAGTATGCAGGGTCCTTCACTTTGATGGTGGCCATCTTGGCTGCTTGTGCTTTTGCGACCTCAACCGCCCAGCTATAAGTGATCATCCCAATCACCGCCATCAGCATGCCCATCATGTTCTTCGAGGTCAGCACAGAGTCAAAAATTATCCATCCCAAAAGCAGAACACACACTGTCTTCATGTGTCCCAACACCTGCGTCTCAAAAAAACTGACAGGTGAGTTCCTCGAGGATGACATGCCAATTACTCATAACATCCTTCAACAAACTCAGAAAGAGACCATTTTAAAATAACGGGAAGTGTTTATCTCTAGCCTACACATGCCTCTGGTGACTTGCAAGATTTCAGAAAACTCATCAATGAACAAATTCAACTATCCAGATCCGCTCACAAAACCTATGAACCAATCCACACCAAGATAGACTGCTAACTTTCTTGTGTAACAGATAACATAGGTTGTGTACTCCCAACACTAGACAAATATTTCATGAAACAATCACTACAAGAATAGTCTTGATCATTATGATATCTGACAAATATATGCCCTATACATGATAGGACCAACTGACCTGGAAAGTAACAGCCGAAAATCGTCCAATACACACATATTGGCTGACGTTGCAAAACACAGCAAGTGCACATGAAAGCAAGATGAAGAACTGCAGAGAGTACCACAAGAAAGAAACAAGAATCAGCAACATGTACAATCACTTACTTAGTCTAGAGCGCCCTGTACTATGGGGCCCTTAAATTCTGCTATCAGACAATAGACACACAATGGGGTACACTGAGTCTCTTTCAGAGAACAATCTGCAGAAGCTGGTCCTGAGAGAAGGTCCGTTCTCAGTCCTGGCGCATTAATGCTATAGTTCACCATACTTGAAACTTAGTTTACACAAGAATTCTCCAAAATGTAAAGACATTGTTTAAAATGACAAATACTTACAACAGCTCCTGGGGTGTATGTATAATTTAGGATATTGCGCCCGTTGAGGACGTAGTCCAAGTATGGTCCTAGAACAAGTAGTTGTGCAGCCTGAATAGGTGCCGTCTTGCTCAGCAGCTCAAATGAACCACAACTATGCTTCTTTTGAAGTGCCCCAATGTACTGCAAAAAGCCAAAGATTCACAATTTCTTTCATTAGCTCCAATTATCATTAGCCATCAAAATTGTCCTACACCACACCAAAACTTGGCTGGGCAACTGAAGGAATCCCAACTAAAAACTGGACCAATGAGTAATCAAGACAGCTACTAGAAGAACAAAGGAAGTGTCTTACAATCATTCAACCAAAATACATGTCACAATAGGTTTTCAGTGATGCCAAACAAATGGCTTCAACACCACAAGTTCCCAGTATCATCAGAAGTCTCGAACCACATCAAACACCAGAAGGTTTAGGAGATCTTACAATTTGTTGAAGGGATGTTGACACAACTGCAACCACAGCTGCCATGAATCCTTTGAAGTTCACATTAACGTCCGTCACAGTGCAAACACCTACTCCAATCATGACAACAAACACAGAGATCTTCACCTCTCTCGTGTACGTCTTGCTGTGCAGAAGCCATTCCAAAACACAAACACTTGGTATCATACTCAACTTTGCGATCTGCAGCCAGACGAACAAAAAAGTTAGTTCGTCAGTCAGCCAGCAATCATGTATGTCCCCGCACCTATTTCCTCGAAAGTGTTACGGAAAAGTTCCAAAAAAAAAAAAAGGTCACACACACTCTCTGCTCTCTCATCATGATCAAAATGTGATTTTTGATCATACCCTACAGAATTTTCTGTCACTCGCAAATCCACAAACCCGACTAGCAGATTTGTCAGTGATCTGCACCATAAAATGCAAATCACCATAGTCGAAGGTGGTGCTTCAAAATGATCACCTGATAGAACCCAACCGAGTTGAGCATGAGACTCAGATTCATGGCCACAATTGATGTGTTTGAAACCAAGGAGAACAGAAACAAGTCCTTGAAAGGGACATGCTTGGAGACAGAGTAGCCCAGAGCAGACGATATGTAGCCAACTGCTGCTGTCACGGTGAAGTGAAATGCTGTCAAAGTTGTTGCTGCGGACAAAAAAGACGACGACCATCAATCAATCAGGTCACAAAAATCACCAACTCTGAATTTAGTCACCCACACATACATGGACACAAACAAATCAGGTTGCCAAACCTTTGCAGGCATCAGAACCCCAAATCTGCAAAACACAATCCGCAACCCCACTCGGAGAGATCTCGGAACCTCACCAAATCTGTAATCGTAGCCCCTTTGGGACATGACCTGCTTGTTGGCCATGATGATCCCCACGGAGCTGATGACATTCATTGCCCAGGCCCCCACATCGGAAACTCCACCTTTCTTCTCCTTCTCCGATTTCTCAGACATGTTGCCTTTCACAGAATTCATCATGTCTGCTTTGCCTTCAGGTGTCAGATCTTGAAGAAATACGCAGTGATCTAGTCCACCAGGGCTCCCTGGCCTCTCTTAAGGCCTTGAATCACCTCACAACCATTAGGGCACTGCAAACCAAAAAGCTCTTCAAATATGTAACCTCATAGCCCACCCACCACAGGAAGATAGATTCCCCCACCACCTCTGCCCAAAATCCTACGACTCAATTCCGAATGCCTTCACATGGAACATCCACAGTAAAGAGAGATCGCCTGCCTCAACTCAATCCAACCCCACATTCACCACTGCCGCTGAACGCACCCCGGTCAACAGCTCTGCATCCAACACAGAAAACCACAACACACCCACGCGCGCACACAGAGTTTAACATCTAACTCACTAAAATAACCCCATAACTCCACATTCTCCACCGCCACCCACCAATCTATCATGCCACACCCCACACCACATCACATGCAAAAACCTCATCACAAAACAAGCCCTCCGCAATGTGGGTACCATCTCGCTTCGCTTCGTTCTCTCCACCAAGCGAGACGTTACCCTGCACATCGGCTTTCTGGAAAACATGCGAAAGGAAGCAAGCATAGATGAAGAGCCTCTTTGCGCGAGCGACTTTACCCTAGCAGTTGCATGCCACGCCAGTGGCGATGTTGATGTGGAGTGCACAGGGGCCAGAGGCTGGGCAAATGGGAAGAGAAGAGGAGCGGGAGAGAGATGGCGAAAGGGGAGAAAGGGGAGCGAGAGAAGGCTAAGTTAGGGCATGTGCGATAGTGCTGGGCTGGAGTAGCAGCAGCAGCAGCAACAGCTCTTGCTTGCTGGAGCACAAGTAGAGCAGCAGCAGCAGCAGACTGATTGCAATGCTCCTGCTCCTCCTGCCGCTCCCTGCCTCCCTTCCTACCTTCCTACCTACCTTCCTACCTACCTTCTTGCTTCTTGCTTCTTGCTTCTTGCTTTGTGCTTTTCCTTTCCACATTGGCAGGTTAAGCATCACATTCTATGTTTTGAATTCACTGGGGAAGATTTCACACCATTATTCACACCCAGCTCATAACTTTACTCACCACTCACTTCTCGTTAAGAAGGCCCTCGGAATATAACAACTCGGATGCTTGGGATGTTCACCTTTCCAAGCATCCATCTGTTATATTTCAAGGGCCCAGTCAACGAGAACTGAGTGTTGAGTAGTGTTATTGATGGGAGTTCCACTTCCAAAAAATGAATAGACTCCTAGCCAAAGCAATGAATGTGAAATCGAGTGCAAGTTTGACAAAGTTCAGGGGAACTGGGGCCAGCCGCATCCGGTTACCGTTAGTGCTCAAATTCATGGTGAAGGATGCCTTAACCCTTGCCTCCAAGGAACCGGTGTGCGTGTTGGTTCGCCCCAGCCCATGGTGAAGGCAGAGCTCGTGAGGGCCACGTAGCAGGGGAGACTAGTACATGCAACCCCAAACCATTCACTAAAGCCAAATTATACAATTGTAACTAACATGTGTGTCACTGTGGGCCATCGCTGAGCAGGTAGTAGGCAGCATTAAATAAAAGTTTTGGTATTAACTTGCACATGAGCAACTCCGTGAACATTGGATTGTGAGCATCGTGCCAGATGGCAAGAGCCCATAAACATGCTCCATGTGGTTACTAGGGTTGCCTTTAATCAGCTACACACAATTGTCGGTGAAATCACCGAGTAAGGTTCAAATTTTCATCCCAAATCTTTCACACCTAGAGCAACGTATGGGAATTGTTCAAGAAATTTCTGACATATTATGGGGTTATTGGAACCTCTCGTGTAGTTGAATAATGTCATGTTTGTTGTGTTAGCAACACGGCATTCAAAAACATGTTTTTTTTAGCTTTGCTAAGGCATGATATTTCATTGTTAGGAAGCGTACTATGCCATTGTGGAATTCACCAATCATAGCAATGCTCATGCGCCTCATGTTGATGCTTTCCTTCCTTCCTACTTACCTTCTTCTTGTTTTTTCTTCACATGGTTGGTAGGTATGCATCATGTTTCCCGTTTTAAATACTCATGAGATTTTGCTATGTTAACAAGAGGGCTCTCAAAAGTGGATTTTTGGGCTTTGGCAACATAGAGCATTACATCATTAGGAAGTGCATTATCCTATCGTGGAATGCACCATGCACCTTTGCATAACATTATTCAATCAGGTGGGCAATTTTGTTGACATTGGAATATGTCCATTATATTTTGTGCCCCCCCCCAAATAAAGGAGTAATATTCGTACATTCAGGCTAACACTTGGAAATTTGGGTGGAGTTATACTCCTAGCCTACTCACATGAACCATTGTTCATCCCGACATTATTCACATGAAGCACTATTCATGTAGGTAGTATCCACTGGAAATACTATTCACTAATAATACCATTCATAATAACATAATTCATTGACAATACCATTCATACAACATTATTTATTGAAAACATCGATACTACTCACAATATTCATACTATTCATACCAACATTATTCATTATTTATATCGGCATCAATTTCTTCCTATTATTTTAGTTTCTTCGCATGAAGATAAGATAAGAGGCCCATGTATGAGGCGAAATATAAAGTGGAACACAACCATACAATTGAATAATGCTAAGTGTCATTTCATAATGTAGTACTCGGTAGTTTAAATTCTTTCCTCTGATTGGACCATCAAGTTGATGTTAGCCTTTATCTTATAGACGCCACTACATTGTGGTACCATAGGCCCATTAGCATTTCTAACACCATCTTGATATCAATTTAGTCCCATAAGCATTTTGGCTCCCTCGATTTGGAAATCGAAATCATCTCATGACATCATCACACTACTCATGCTCCTCATGTTGTTGCATGCCTCCTTTCCTACCTACTTAACTATCTACCTACTACATGTTTCATGTTTTTCCTTCCCATGTTGGTAGGTATGCATCACATTACTTGTTTAAAACAATCATGAAGATTTTGTTATGTTGTGTTAACGAGAGAGTTTTCAAAACCATCATTTTTTCTTTCAGTAGGGTAAAGCACGGCATTACATTGTTATAGAATGCATTATTCCATCATGGGATGCATTGGTCCCCTCGCATTTCAAGGGCAAGTTTTACACTCGTGGTCACAAACCATGATTGTTGCTTTCTATGTTTCCTTGTTGGTTAAGAAATGAATGGCAGTCCCCATTCCATGTGCACAAGGTCACCACAAATGAAATCGAGCATGTCAAAATACAAACGAGAAGGTGACATGAAATCTTACAAGTTTAAAAATGAATGCTATTTGTCGGTCACCTCAATTTTGCAACAAGACAACCCAAACACATTGTCTTATTATATATTAATTGAAATATACATGCAATATATTCCTATTTATAGTCTACTTATCATTATTGATATGTAAGTTTATATATACTATTACTTACATATATTCATCACACAATGCTAGGTCATGATCTAAGTCCACTCTACACAATGTTTGTGATCAACGCTATCAATAATGACTTAGGACTTTTCAAGAATACCTTCTCTTAGGATCTCCCTCTTTACATATGGTCATCTCAAACAAGGAGGAGAACCACTATGAGCATCTAGTAACACTAAATAGGCTCAATTATGTGACTAACAGTAACTTCCCGAATTCTAGTAATATATGCAATTATTAGACTGTTTGATTTAATACTGGGATTGATTCAGTATAGGAAGAAGAAAAATTCAGTAAGTCTTAACAAGACACACTCCATGTGTTACGAGATGAATGTAAATTTATCTTAGTAGCTTGATTTTCCCAAGTTGATAAGTACACTCATTTTTATTACATGAACATCCCTTGGCCCTTGTCTCACATAAAGGGCCACATAATATGCAAAAACAAAATGGACTAATGTAGTTGTTAGCCTCTTGTCGGGTGTTTGCGTAAGCATAACGGAGGACGTTTAAGGTACATGGGTGTTATATGTTTTGTGGTTCATATTCTCCAACTTCTACCGATTAGATTTACACAATGAAACTTGTGTTGCATTAACAAATCTACAATGAAGGATCGACGAAAATTGGAACGACAATCAAATCTCCTTTGGTGAGTTTTGGATATTGGAAGTGCATGCTTCTCAGTTTCTTAATTCAATACATGAGGTAGAGGGTGCTAAAACCAACATCCTAAAATCTTGCATAGTAAGTACATGTTGATTATGGTAATCTTCACCCTATGAACATCATTGACCCCCCAACAATTTTGCATGACAACACACTTTCACTTCAAAAATTTGTGTTATTTCAATATTGAAGGGGGGTGGATTAGTTTACAAGGTTTTTGTGTTTTCTGCATGGAAATAAAGAAATTGGTTCATACAACTACCACATGTATGACAAAAACCTTCACTTATTGGTTTAAGGCGTTGCTAAGGTGCTAAGGCCTTAACGTAACACCTCCCTTTTTGGTGACACCTATTTTTAATCCTTAAGCCGTCAACAAGTGAGTGCAACAGTGCCATTGAGCAAGTCATTGTTAAAAGCGATTAATCACATGCAATATTAAGTATTAAATAGCACCACTTCGACCATTCATATCATCAGTGTAAGAAGGATGCGATAACACTTGGCCAATCATAGTGGCTAATTGGGGATCTATCCGCTCAACATGGTGGTGTAACAAGTGACCCACAAAAAGAGGACAACACCTTCATGTAATAGAAGATCCTCACATGCAACAAGGTTGAGTATGTGGTTAAGATTCTCACTTAGCAATCGAGCATCAACAAACTTCCCATAACGGAGAGTAAAAAAACTCCTTCATCAAGAAAACTTTGCAATATAAATTTTCGTAGGTTGCATATAAATTTTTTATTTTGAAATATTTGCTCCGCCAACTATGTATCAATTTTCAAATCTATGAAATTGGTGTGAAAACTTTCCAAGCTATCTAACATGTATTTCTTTCTTTTAAAGCCTCGGTGCCTTATATTGGATGCTTCTATTTATGTTCAACATCAAATGTAAAGTTATTATACATATTTAAAACACGTAGTCTAGTCTCTTTTAAACACGTGTCTCTATGATAATTGTTTCTAAGACGAAGAAGAAAAGCTAAATACAGTGACACCCGCATGCGTTACAGAACACAATGTGACATCACATGCATCGTGATTCTTTTATTATTAACTAGGGGTCGATAATAAAGTAAGGGTCCCGTCCGCTTTCCGATTTCCTATTGTTGTTTGTTGCATGCCCCCCCCCCCCATTCCTACTACTCCCGCACCTACATATATACCCTACCCACTACTTCCCATGCATTCTGCTTTGCCTAGCTCGGTAGGTATGCGTCATAATTCTACACGAGAGCATGAGAGGCTATTTACATCAATGGACCATGAACTTGTCCCATGTCAAACGGCATTCATAAACGGTCACGTTTCCATGGCCCGATTTCTAAAAAAATAAAATGCATTTGTAAAGCCTTTGGGTCTTTAGGATATTTAGTGTTGTTATCACCTTACCCTGCTGAACACTAAGTTTCAATCCTTGACAATTGGTGTTAGACATAAATGTGCTATTACCTTCCCTACTGTCACCTCTCTCATTGTATCATTCCTTTTCATATCTTTACTAACACTAAGGGCCACTTTATACTTGGGGCCGGATTGAGGGCCGGCTGGAACTCTCAAAATTTGAACCAATAGGATCGCTCGATTTCATCAAATTGGGCCCAAGGGCTTTATACTTGGGGCCGGCCCGAACACTCACCTATCCCATGTGGCGTCTTAGGTGGCACAATTTTGGCGCCAAACCATCGGGCCCTAGATGAGATTTCGGGACGAGCTTTACCTCGTCCCGAACTCCCATCTAGGGCCGGATGGGGCTCCTCCGTTGGATTGTTCCAATCTTGTCCGTCAATCAAAGGAGGGGTAAAAGCATTTCCTCTCCTCCTTACTACTCTCCCCTCCACCTTCCCCTTCTTTTCTCTCCTCTCCAGCTTCCTCTCATCGCTTCTCTACTCCTCTCCCTTCCACCTTCCTTTCCGAAGCCTCTCTGAAACACTTCGTGCGTCGCTCAAATCGCAATTTCGTCTTCTTCACTACATACTCAACTTGTGAAAAAAATTTGTATTTCCAAGAAATTTTGTATCTCCAAGAATATTGTTCGCCTTCTTCTACCACACCCCTAATTTGTACTCTCTTAATTCTCACAAACAGCAGTAGTTCATGGGAGGGGCAAGTTCCATAATAAAATCAAATATTGGCTTTTTTTTTTTAGATACAACTTGGCCGCTTCACAGTCTTCTTTGTCTTCGAAATGTGGTGAATTCCAGGCCTTCTACCACACCCCTAATTTCGACTCTCTTAATTCTCACAAACAGCAGTAGTTCATGGGAGGAGCGAGTTCCACAATAAAATCAAATATTGGCTTTTTCATTTTAGAAACAACTTGGCCGCGAGACTGTCTTCTCTGTCTTCGAAATAAGATGAATTCTTTCATAATTAGTGTTAGACATAAATGCGTTGCCACCTTCCGTACTAACATGTCCCTTCTCCTTTCAAAATTGTTGATTATTTTTTCATAGAATTAGTGTTACACATAAATGCGCCACCACCTTCCCTACTACCATGTCCCTTCTCTTTTTCTCATTGTTAATTTTTTTCATATCCTTCCTAACACTAAATTCGTGCATGTAACTTTCACATATTACCATGGATGATATTTAGTGTTTGATTTTACATTTAATGTTACTTACTTTCATAGGGTTAGTGATATTTAGTCTAGTGATCGTATTTATAGTATCTCACACTAAATATCATGTTTAGTGTAGTGACTCCACAATTTTAACCATAACAAACACATTCCAAAAATAAGCCAAAGATAGTTTCCAAGTGGAACCATGCTCAAAAGTTTACACGCACTTAGATCCAACAATAATGTAAACTTATACTATGGTTAGAATTATTAGTTTTTTAATAAAATATCTTATCTATAAATAGAAAGTTAATTGAGGCTTTAGAAAGGTTGATTAAGTCTATAAATTTATGTAGCTTGAAAAATAAAAAGCACGACAACAATGTTGGCGCAATGCCTACCTACAATCAGTAACCCACACCGAAATATATGCTCAATGTCGTCATGTTCCCGAACGGAACGAAGCCAATTAATATCTACAAACATAGATTACTCTATAATGAATATTGTATCATTGCAACTCTGGTTTTTTTTTTGTTACCGGGTACATCGGTTATTCCATTGTACATGGTGGGTGAATTTATATGAGCATTTTGACACCAGCATTAGATTCAAAGGGCTCGATATAGTCTAATGGGACCCAAGGTTGACCCCCTAACCATAAGCCTATAGAGATCATCCCCCATAGTAAAAGCCGTGTAACCAATGCTCAAGAGCACCGGGCATTGACCAAGGTAAGTTCCATGAAACTTAACCCTCAAGACCATCGGGCCCTAGAATCGGGCCTCACCACTTTACATGCGACAAGGTTGGGCCGGAAAAAAGTTCACAAAGTGCGTCCCGATTGAGGCCTCAATCGGGCCAGTGCTCCGGCCGGCCCCAGGCTGTGTATAAAGTGGCCCTAAATTCAGACATGTAACTTCCACATATTATCATGGTTGATATTTAGTGTTTGGGTTTACATTTAATGTTACTCACTTTCATAGGGTTATTGATATTTAGTGCATGTGTTCGTATTTAGTGTATTGAACACTATATATCTTATTTAGTGTAGTGGTAAACTGAACATGGATCAAGAGAAGTGGCCATGCACCAAAAAATGGATGTGCTGATTATTTGAAATATGTGTCCAAAAAGGGGGCAATTTTGAGAACTTTCTTCGTGTGTGACCTTCTCCCCTTCCTCTTCTTCCCTTAGGGCCACTTCACACATAAGCCAAGAGCCGTGACCATGAAATTGTGAGAGCCCAAAAGAAAGTGTCCAAAAGCCGTCCCAAGACATCTCCAAAATCATGTAGTGTGGTCACGGGGCCTCGAGTGTAGTGTGAAGTCATATGTGACCAAGCCCTCAACCAAATGCTATTCCAATGAATTTCTATTCATGCGGGGCATCACACATGATAAAATAGAATGAACCAACGGTGGTGAGCGTTCGGAGTGCCATGGTCTCCCGGTTTTGTGTTAGGCCTACCTCCATGAGGTAGTATTTGAAAATAGTCCAAGTGACCATGAAACATGATCCACTTGATGCCGTGTAGGAATCCATGTAGACTTTACATCCGTCTTGCATTCACATACTCCGTTGGTCCCTCAAGTGTAGTGTGAAGCGAACTTGGACCAACTCCGCCTTTTCCACCAATGAGAGTGCTTGAAGTGTAATGGTCACAGGCTTTCAGTCTCGCGTGTGAAGTGGCCCTAATTTCCTTGTAATTATGAAAATGTTTGAAAAATATGATTAAAAAAAAATCAAAACGGCATTACTCTATCATGGTCCCGTGACATTTGTAGAGAGAAGACTTCTTTTGCCTCTCCCATTGCAAAACTTGTTGGACCATGACAGTGGATAGTGTAGGCATGAAAATAAGCCTTTATGGAGACCTTGAGTTCCATGGTCACTCGTACATTTTTATTATTTTTCTCTTGATGTAAACCGAAGTGGTCTTGGGACGAGGTCAACAACCAATCGCATGTTTTAGAGGAGCAAGGGACAACTTCATGGTCCATTATGTAAACAACCCCTAAGTCTCAAAGAAGAAGGAAAATACGAGCTCCAAGATGCCAACCTCCAAGATACTACCCTGTTGAAGAGTATCCTTGATACAAGATGGGGTTTACTACACTAAACATGATATTTAGTGTCACATGATATTTTATGTCACTACACCAAACACAATATTTAGTATGACTTACCATTTGGATTTACACAGTGCTATATCTTTTTATTATTGGAATAGATTTCTACCAAATAAAGTTGTCAAAGTTCTATAATGTCCAAACTATCAATTCAACATTTGTTGGTAAAATATGAGATGTACAATAAATAGATATAGCATTGCGTAATTCCAAATAGTAAGTCACACTAAATATCATATTTACTGTAGTAGCTTTTCATATGACACTTCTTATGAATAAGTGACATATATTGTCATGGACGATGGATGAGTTCATCCACTGGCCAAAACCCTACCTTCTCCTATCAGCAACTTGTGATGAAATGTTGTCATGGATGATCGAAATCTGGATGAAAAATTCGCTTGGTAAGTGACAATAAGTGCAATACTTTAAATCTATAATCCCCCGAAAGAATGACAAATAATGTTGGGTTAACATTTAGTGTTGGTGACACTATATTGCGGTTTACAGTTAGTATTCAGCAAGACAATTAGAATTGGTGACACTAAGTACCATCTTTAGTGTACCCACCTTGTGGTTCTCATCCTATACATACTAGCAAAATCGCCCTCCACCAATATTCAAGGTCGAAGTCTTCAATGCCCTTCAAACACGATTTGGCCCTTCAAAATATACGTCTCTCAAAACAACCCTTCAAAACGCAACCCCAAATTGAAAATGAAGACGTCACTTGAAGTCCTCGATATAATCTACCCGTCACGAGAACCAACAAGCATAGGGCATTGTCACTCCAAGAAGTGGAGTTACATGGTTGATTCTTAATTCTTCACATTATATTGAAAACATGTACCATATAATTCATGCACAAGTTTATTATGGGTTTTGTATTTCATTTCTATAGTCTTGGATTGATGTCTTGGATTTCAACTAGCCCTGCAAGTGAAGAGCTGAAATTTGAGAGCCCTCCAAAATGAAACTCATATGAGGGCTTTGATCTTGAACATTGCCCTCCACGACCAACTTATGGGAATAATAACAAACTCACAAACCTTCATCCAAAAATAACACATCAAACCAACACTCAAATGAGCCAAACATTCCCATACGACACATGGTGTACTTGCTTAGCAAACTGTTGCTTGGAGATTCTTTAGATAAATGTAGTTGCATTTGAACACGTTGGACCAATATTGTATTTGGTGTCACTTACTATTTGAAATTATGCAATGCTATAACTATTTAATGTATATCTCATTTTATGCCAACAAAGGTCAAATTGGTTGTTTGGACATATTAGAACATTAAAAACTTTAGTTGGTAAACATTTGCATTGATAGTAAAGAAGTTATAGCATTACGTAATTTCAAATAGTACGTGGTACTAATTAAAATATTTGGTGTAGTATCCACACGTGACCTCACCATTGAAATAATTAAATTTGCATCCACACATGATAGATGCATTCTCCATGCCATTAAAACAAAACATGGCAAATATGAACACTTAATAGAAAAAGAAGAGTCCAATGATATAAATGCAACTCCCCCAGAGTCATCGTTGTAGGATTTAGAGGTGCCTCACATACAAGAAGCATAAATCTACTTAAAATCAGTGCACGCTCCTGTACAAATAATGTAAAACAAAGATTACAATACACCAAATAACCATCAAATACCTCATGTAACTTGTCTTGAACAAATGGAAACTAGATACCAAACAAGTGTTAATGCTTCCCTTGTCTAGGATATTTGATACTATAACATCACATACATGGACCACCTACCGCAACGTAGGCAATAAACCCTACCATGCAACAAGGAGAAATTCCAACAACCATGTCAAATTAACGTCCATAATAATAGCAATGTTAGTTTTTCCTTTTATTTTCTTCCATTTCAAAAAAGTGACATTGTCATTATTGGGACGTATTCTGGGTCGTCTTCCCCTAAAACAAGCCTTGAGATCTCCATAATCACTACAATGTTTATGGTAAATTTTGTGTGCATATTTATAGTTTGATTTAACCTTTGTTGCACTACAATATGGCCCACAATGTACCCCATCCCGCATCAAAAATAGCATGGAACTTCGTTCTTGGTTTATATGTTCACTTTATTAATTTCAATCAACCTCTCTACATACCTATCAAACCCATGTAGCTTTAATGGAAAACCATATTATGTTGTAAAATAACAAAACTGGGGATATCTTATTTTATGGTAGATTTTTTTTTATAAACATGGTTTTTTTGGGGAAATGATGATTTTCTATTTTGTTGATGCTTGTTTTGAGAAACAATATACATATTTGAATCTTAGATTTAAAACCTACCCAGGGAAGATGGATGTGAATTGGATTTCACTTTGTTGTAAGTCACTCAAATGTACATTGTTTTCCCTCCAATATTGTCATTTACAACATTTACCTCCGATGCTCGGGGGGGGGGGGGGGGCAGTGTGTTAAAAAGTTGAGGATATAGGTGCGAACAACCATTATTTTATAGGGGGGTATTACTTTCAATTCTCTTATTTTTTTCACATGCTATCATTATGTAAATTTCTACTTTGGGTTAATAGAAAAATGGCTTGCATTACTTATAATTCCAAATTACCTATTATTCCATACCCTATAGTACTTTAAAGATGTCCAGTGCCATTTTTGATACCCTATATTACTCTTAAATCCATTTATAATTTTTAGCCCCCATGTTTTTAAAATACCCTATCATTTGTTCGCACGTATATTGCTACTCCAACCAATGACTACCCCCCCCGAGCTCCGATGACATATGTTGTGGGTTGGAATATAATGTGCACCCATAGTTTATCCTTGATGTTTTTAGTGTAGGTTTCCTTGTATATAGTGTGGCCTACAATATTTATCATAAACCTTTTGTGAATACTATTCTTGGAAGAGAAAGAGATAATGCTAACTCATGATTGGCGTGAATGAGGGACACTTCACCCTTGATTATAGCCACAAGCTCATGTGTGAACTTGAAGTTGGTTAACTGAGTATTGTTTTCAATAGATAGAGGTGTTTTATTATTGCTTGCAATAGCATGGTACAACGATTCAAAATTTGGGTCATTTTGGTGGCAACCTCATGCCTCAACCTCCATATTGCAAGCTTTATGTTTGCATGACATGTTTGGAATTTGTTAACCATTCTAAGCTCCATAGTCAACATAATCAAGGGGACGTATATGACCATTTAATGCCTCCCCCTACCCCTCTCAGTTAAGTTCCCCACCGCCTACACAAGGTACACAAACAACTCATACACCCCCATTTTCACAGAGGCAACGAGGAAACCGCCAAACTAGGAGTCTTCCACCTCGCAAGTAACATACAACGAGTGTAGCGACTCCCTAGAAACCATAACATTCTACATGCAAAATGAAATGCCATCTTCATCGCCCTCCGCCTCACCAAGAACAACAAGGCGCACTCTTATGTCTTCACAAATAGCCTCAATTCCCTCTGCCTCAAAAATAACCTCATCCACAATCCACTTTCCTAAAATAATCACCAAAACATATTACTCATACAAGTCATAATAAGATGCCTCACAAACAACATCACTCGTGTGTAGAAAATTTGTACGCCTTCAAATATCATCAGCAACAACATCGTTGATAAAGTCACCAAATATGGAGCCAATAAACCACCACAACATACCATCCTCCCAATGCACAAAACTTACATTACCCCCTTATGCATTCTCCAATATTCACTTAACACCCACGCACCACACCTATCAAGTACCTCATAAACCTAAATACATAGGAATACATGCCAACTCACAACTATCATCCTCGTATAATATCATACGTTGCCGAATGACTCAACAATCCCCTTGTCCAGTCCATGGTGTCCAACCACTCATGGTCATCAGCCAAATGCACAAATGCCCAAATCACTCAAACACCTCAAACTTTGATATGGCCAATACACAAGCAATTAAACAAACACACGAGATGATGGCCCCAAATTGCATTCTATTTTAGTATTATATTTTATAGGGGGGGGGGGGAGGGGTGGCCTTCCTAGATCACAAAGAAACTCGTAACCTTTGTAACCTTACGCAATTATGCACGCATACGCATAACACATCGCACATGGTTACCGTGGCTTATAAAAACCACTTGCAATGCCATGTTACGGAAGGTCAATAGTTACACTTGGTTACATGGTTGCACTTGGTTGGATAAACCTAACGAGTAATGGCAGCTCCATGGTTACCCACTTGAAGGTTACACCCTCCACGGTTATTCCCTTTTAAGGGTGTAGGTTACACCCCTTGCATGCTTATGCTCGTTCGACAGTTGCATTACACCTTTTCCAAGGTCGCATTCTTTGCATGGTTACAATTGCACCCCTTTCACAATGACGCTCTCATGGTTGCACTCTTCCAAAAGACTACCATGAGTGTAACATTTATTGACAAAAAAAGCAATTATAAAAACCATTGGTTGTGCATGTGTGTGGCTATGAAAGATTAGGGTTATAGAGAAACAAAACTTGAAGTATAAAATAAGACATGCCAAACATAAGATGGCATTACAAACCATGGGCAATTAGAAACCATTAGTCCTAGCAAATGGCATGGATGATGAGTACATGCCCACTTCCCATGCCCAAGGGATCGGAATTTTGAAATAATCCTAATGAAGGTCCATAAACCTTGATTGTGTGCTAACCTAGTTAGGAGTTTGAGTGCAATCTAGAAGTATGTTGAAGTGAATGCACTTGTGGAGCGCCAATTGCAAGTGTGTGGGTGCCTGTAATTGTACATGAGAGGGATGCAATTATCCTCTAATATTGTAACCCAAGAATGTAAGTATTCCAAGTTTCTTCCATTATAGTAGTTGTGGAATTATGTAGATGTGTAGGTTTGTAATTATGAGGATGGGGTTGTGTAGTTTTGTAGATTTGTACAATTTTAGAATTGTAGATGCATAGTTGGGTAGTTGTGGGTGAAATTTAAGTAATTATGAGCATGTTTGCATGCATTTTGGTGGAAATTGATAGGGCATCATCCCCACATGTTCAAGTTCCATTATCCATAACTAAAAAAATGAGCACATCCGATCATGTAGAACCCATTCCTCGTGTGGATTGAATATTCCAACATTGGAATCTTAGATGATGTATTCATACATGTGGATATGGGATTTGTATTGCCTAATATGAATTGCATTTCATTTGTCACTAGTATGTGGTTTTGAGGGTTGCGTGTTGCCATAAGCAATGGATGATATGTGTGTGTAGTGGATAAATTTGGTGATTTTGTAACATTTCTTGAAGATGGTAGACAATTAAACATGGTTATTGACAAATTGTTCAAAGCCAAATTCCAAATTAAAACTTTCCTTCATGTAACCATTGTCTACTAGAATTGTGTCAATGTGGTTTCTTGCTAAAGTGGATGTCAAATGCATCTTGCAACAAAACATCCACAACAACATCAACAACCTTGAAGGTGGTTACAAGATTGATCATTACCACATCTTCTTCGTATACATTGTTGGTAGACGATCGTAATCCACCAACTCTAGGGGATGCATTGCGAATGATTGTTGTAAACGTTGCACTATCCATGTTTTCTATGGTTGTGCTAGTTACAACCATGGGCATTGTTTGGGTTTCAACGAGCACACATGTGTGTTTGAGTCTCATGTGTTACAAGGACAATTGTTGTATGCATTTTCGTGGTTACATGCGCAATGGCTCGTATGGGTTACACCGGTTACAAGTACTAATGCATTTTCAATCTACACGGTAGCAACTTGGGTTGAGGATGTCCTACAAGAGAATTTCTTTTTGCTACCTCAGTGACAATGGTATTCTCTTTATTAGAGGTTTTCCTAGTTTCTTTACCAAAGTATTGACGTTGCCATCGCTATCAAATGATAGCTCCTCCACATGTACATCCCTCTATGGCATTGGCATGGGGTCATTAAGCACCATCCTCTTTTGCTTAGCCTTGGCCTTGGCCTCCCATTCCCTTTCACCATCACCATCGTTAGCACCACTTGCGGTATTTGGTGGAATTATGGTCATCGTAAATGCCCGTCTGGTTATAAATTGGCAATAGCACATCAATCTCAACATGTTTTGCTATTACCAAAGATGAAGCAATGGTGTTCAAGTTTGGGTAGATTGGCAATCTCTCTCCCTTTATTTTGTAACCAACAATTTGAAGACCATGCTAACATCCTTCCCAATGGTGATCCTTAAAACCTAAGTTTGATAGGGGAACTCTTTGCTACAATATGTGCACAACGCATCCAACCGGTCCTTCTTTGGATTAATGGTGCATTTCACACTCATGTTCACAACCTTCTCAAGGAGTTCATTATAAACAAGTGGTGTAATCTATTGCTCCACAAATTTGTTATTTTCCATGTTTACACAATACCTCACCAAACCGTTCTTGGGCAAGTGTTGTCAATGACTTCTTAGAGTCATCAATTATAGCCACGGTTATGGTTGAGGGAAACGTTGTAATCCCAAAGGATCGTGTAACCGAGTGGGGGGCAACTCCAATGGTTTTCACGGGCATTGTAATCATGCAAGGTGTAACCCTAACTGCTTTCACATGCATTGTAATTGTTCCAGAATGCCCATCGGCAGTTGCAATATTGTGTTGCTTCAAACCTAATCGACCCAACCACACATAACCAGGGGGCTAGGGTTTTCTCCATAAGAATTCTAGCCTCATGGCGATTACATGAATGAGGCATTGGAAATGTATAACCAACAATTTCTTGGTGAGAAAACTTCCAATGAAACGTAGAAGAGGTTTCTTAGTGAGGTAAATTCCAATGAATAGTACAAGTCATAGCAAAGTTTTAGTTCATTATTTACAACAAGAGTAGAAGCAACAAACACGATCCATAAACTAAGGAATGGTGTATAGACATGCGATAAAAACATGCAAACTCTTTGCAAGTGAAGTGTGAAGCTAGGTGTTGCCATTACCATCCTCGATTGCAATAGAAAACTGAACATAAGATGGTTAAATTTATATTCCAAGAATATAACAGAAACTGACATGAACAATTATGGGAGGTTGGTGATTGTAGCACAAAGTTGAAGCAGATTTCTTTGAAATTTCTTTGAAAAAACTGCAAATGTGGTCTATGCAAAACCATGGGAGTAGCGTATCCATGGAAGGGGTCATTCATGGTTTGGGAAGACCAATCCCCCCCCCCCCCGCCAATTTATTTTAATTCTTTTAAAAATTTAAAAATCATGCAAGTTGGGGCCATCACCAATATTTTTTTGGGGGAAAGAAGGTCGAGGAAGAAGCCAAGTAAGGAAAATAATGTCACAACAATTGAGGAGGGCTAGTTCTAGAGTAGCCAACACATGCATGACCTACAGTTAAGGTTCATGGCTTAGATAATGTGAGGGCCACAAAACAACCCACCAACTCACTTAGGGGTAGCCAACCTCTTAACATCGAACCCATGATAGAAACCCAACACATTTCATGAGCAACAAACCACCTTGCTAACTTAGCACCCACCCTTGGGATACACGCCAAGAGCCCCACTACACTAATATACAATCCCACACCCACCAAAGGGTCCCCTTTATTTGGTTACCAACAGGGACCACCTTCGACATGAGATAGTAGCACTTGTCTCATAGCCTGGTCTTGTGAAAGTTGCAAGGTATAACAAGGCGCCTACGGCTGCAAGGTAGCGGGTTCTGTCTGTGAACTCCTCCTCCTCTTCTTGGTATGGGTGATATGGATCATCTTTGGTGTTGCTTCTACCAATCATTGGAGTTGAGAGAGGGTTGGCTTTGTCCATGTCAAATCTCCTTAACATCTTCTGAGTGTAGCCCGTTTGGTGAAGAAATATGCTTCCATCAGTAAGATGAGCAATTTGTAGTCCAATGCAATAGAAAGTCTTTCCTAACAACTTCATCTCGAAGCGGTTGGTTAGCAAGCTAACAACCTTATTGCATGTTGTTGGGGTACCCACTAGATTGATGTCATCAACATAAATGGCGACAATGGTAAAACCATAGGACTCTCTAAGGATGAAAATGCAAGGTAAGCTCTAGTCATGTTGAAAATTATGGTGAAGCAAGAAAGAATGTAGATGAGAGTACCACATGCATCCATCTTGCTTCAAGCCATACAAGGCACGTTGAATTTTGAGACCCGAATAAGACTTGGATGTGTCAGCTGGGATGGGCTTAGAGAGAAAATCAGGAGGTGGCTTAATGTAAAGCTCATTGTCTAGTGGACCATACAAGTAGGTTGTGACAACATCAAATAATTGTGTTTCTAACATGTATTGGACTGCCATCCCTTGAAGGTACCTAAAGGTAGTAGAATCCATGACTGGGGGAATAAGTTGATGTGTAATCTACACCCGGGCATTGAGTGAAAGCTTGTGCTACGTACTAAACAGACCTTGTAGCGAAGAACTTGCCCTTGGGCATTTCTTTTCTTTGTGAAAATCAGCTTGTGGCCAACTGGCTTGGTGGCCAAGTTGGTTACAAGCGGACCAAAGACTTGATGTTTGCGCATGGAGGCATACTCATGCTGAAGACCCTCAAGCTAGCTGGGCCAATCAGGGTTGGCCTTTGTTGCCTCCAGCGTGAGGGGGTCAGCAACTGCCTCCAAGCTATAAAATTGTCAATTCGAGGAAAAGGTCTTCCCTTCTTTCACCTAACCGGGCCCCTCTCAACCTCTGGTTTTCGCAGCTCCTCAAACTATCACTATGAACCCAGACCATAGGACTACTTTTGCAGATTCTGAAGTTAGAAAACTGCTAGCTCTCCAAGGCTTGGCTGAAAAGCTTCCGGACGGTTTCAATGACTCCTCGTGAATCACTTGAAACCCATTCCCGGAAGCTGGTCAGACAAAAATCAAAGTCTTTCCCAACCGGGATGCTCCTCGGTCACTGTCGCCCCAACCCAAGAAGCCTAGGTCCACTCGGTCCAGTCATCATGGTGAGCTCATTGTCTCTGCTCTCCCGCGTGATTCAAACCCTATCATTTGTTCTCCCACCAAGGCCATGTCCATTTCTTCTTTTGTGTCTAGCTTGGAGGCAGTTGCTGACCCCCTCACGCTGGAGGCAACAAAGGCCAACCCTGATTGGCCCAGCTAGCTTGAGGGTCTTCAGCATGAGTATGCCTCCATGCGCAAACATCAAGTCTTTGGTCCGCTTGTAACCAACTTGGCCACCAAGCCAGTTGGCCACAAGCTGATTTTCACAAAGAAAAGAAATGCCCAAGGGCAAGTTCTTCGCTACAAGGTCTGTTTAGTACGTAGCACAAGCTTTCACTCAATGCCCGGGTGTAGATTACACATCAACTTATTCCCCCAGTCATGGATTCTACTACCTTTAGGTACCTTCAAGGGATGGCAGTCCAATACATGTTAGAAACACAATTATTTGATGTTGTCACAACCTACTTGTATGGTCCACTAGACAATGAGCTTTACATTAAGCCACCTCCTGATTTTCTCTCTAAGCCCATCCCAGCTGACACATCCAAGTCTTATTCGGGTCTCAAAATTCAACGTGCCTTGTATGGCTTGAAGCAAGATGGATGCATGTGGTACTCTCATCTACATTCTTTCTTGCTTCACCATAATTTTCAACATGACTAGAGCTTACCTTGCATTTTCATCCTTAGAGAGTCCTATGGTTTTACCATTGTCGCCATTTATGTTGATGACATCAATCTAGTGGGTACCCCAACAACATGCAATAAGGTTGTTAGCTTGCTAACCAACCGCTTCGAGATGAAGTTGTTAGGAAAGACTTTCTATTGCATTGGACTACAAATTGCTCATCTTACTGATGGAAGCATATTTCTTCACCAAACGGGCTACACTCAGAAGATGTTAAGGAGATTTGACATGGACAAAGCCAACCCTCTCTCAACTCCAATGATTGGTAGAAGCAACACCAAAGATGATCCATATCACCCATACCAAGAAGAGGAGGAGGAGTTCACAGACAGAACCCGCTACCTTGCAGCCGTAGGCGCCTTGTTATACCTTGCAACTTTCACAAGACCCGACATTTATTTCACTGTGAGTGTCCTGGCAAGGCACAGTCAGAAACCTTCCATAAGGCAGTGGTGCGCTGTCAAGCATGTTTTCAGATATTTGCGTGGCACTGAAAACCTGGGACTTCACTATGTTAAGACTGGCTCTTGAAATTTTATCGGTTATGCGGATGCCAGGTACAAATCTGATGTCACCACAGGCAAGTCCCAAACTGGGTACATTTTCCTTTATAGTAATGCACCCATATATTGGAAAAATGTCAAACAAATGGTGACAGCAACCTCCACCAACCACTCAGAGTTGATTGCTTTTCACAAGGCCACTCGAAAAGTTGTTTGGCTTCGAAATCTCCACATATTATTGATAACTCAGACCGGCCTCAACACCCCCATCAACCCAACCATCATATACGAGGATAATGCAGCATGTGTAGCACAAGTGGGTGCTGGATTTATCAAAAGCGACCGGGTGAAGCATATCGATCCACATATTTTTAGTTACATACAAGAGTTAATCATAAGTGGTCAACTTCAAGTACAAAACGTCGAATCTGCCCACGACATTGCTGATCTCCTCACAAAAACTTTACCAACCTACACTCACCGTCGACTTGTGCAAGCAGCTGGAATGAGACTTTTACATGAGATTAGTTCCAATTAGATTCACTCTTTTCTATCATCTGAGATTTTTCCTATAAGAAAGGTTTTTTTTGTACTCAGAGGTAGTTTTTAATGAGGTATTTAGCGATTGAGGAGGAGAATTAGTAGATCACAATCACTAGATTAAAATTACAGTTACTTATTCCTTCGAGGAGGAGTGTTGAATAAATCCTAAAGTAAAAGTAACTTGAGCGAAGTAAAAGTAATTGTCTGTTCCACTCCAATCTACTGACTATTGTGATTCAATTTACTGTAAGTTACAGCATTGTAAGGGTCACCCCAACATCAATATAAACGCCCCACACCTCGGGGTGATATAGAGTTGTTATATTATTTTTCTCTCTCTCTAAGTTTCCTCCCGTGTATAAGATGAAGCATCCCTCATTCATGCCAACCTCCATAATCTCTGTCTCTCTCTCGCTCTCTCTCTCTCTCTCATCTTTACTTTCGACAAGAATAAGATATTCAAATGAGCTCCAATAACTATGAGAGAAATAAAAACATCTTACAAGATTTGGAATTGACAATCATGTCCCACTACTTGTATGTTTCGCATCCTACAAGAAGTGGGTGCATAGCTAAATATGTACATATAAGGCTTGCTTACCTTGGTGATATAACAAACCCTTCTAAGTAAAATCCTATTATCTACAACATTTTTGGCACACTAGAAGATCGATTCAACTATATATATGAAGCAATGTTCCTATCGGGGTTTGGGCGTTCCTTGGTTTAGCTCATAATCCTTCGAAATGGGATGTCACGGCTTGATAGCTTCCAACTTATAAGTGCCAAATATTGCAATAAGAAAAGACAGCCTATGCATTTGATCGGATTTGCATGGTCAAAATGCAAAAATAAAGAAAAATTGTCATCCTCAAACCCGTCACTTCCCGTCACTGCTATTACATAACTCTCACATCCACCTGCAACTTGGCAGGTTCATCCCATGGTCATTATATACTATACATTTTGGAATTGGAGAGGTGCATAATATTATTCAGATCCATAACAATGTTATGTGGGATTGACAATATTTTGTGACATTCAGTCTGAATGTGAGGAATATTTCGCATAATATTGGCAATCCCACAAAACATTGTTATGGATTTGAATAATGTTATGGTGATTGGGTTCTTGAACAATGATTGAGCTCACAAACATTGATGAAGTTTGCTACGTCCTGCAAAGGGCGAAGTAGTTTTACATCTAACGCCACTGCCGTAAGGCATGGCCTAGGATGTTCTACGAACAAACACTTTATTCACTCCGGCCTCCTCCGGAGACCGGAGTTCTTCTTCTTCTTGCTTAAGATGGTAGGCAAACAATTAGGGTTTAATGTCGAGATGTTGAACATGTGATGTGGGGATAACATGACACATCAATTCACATGTACATGTTCAATGGGCATGGATGGCATGGACACAAACTAAGGGCCACTAAACACACAAGATTGGTAGCCTGTGACCATGTAATTGTGAGGGCCCTTGACTCTCATCCAAAGGTTGTACCATTCTTCTAAGACCCTTGACTTTGACATGGTTTCTTAATAAATTCATCATACCTACCTCTTGGAGATGGGTCTAAAGAAAATTCAAGGAAATCATGAAATATTATTTATAGTCTACCATGTAAGAATTCATGTAGACTTTTAGCCAATGATAATGTCTTTTGGCCCTTAGAACTTCACATCTCTAGTGTGAAGTGAACTTGGACAGTCTCGGCCTTTTTGGTCTCTTAGAATGCAACGGTCATGGGCCTTTAGTCTCGTGTGTGAAGTGGCCCTAACCCTAGCGTGTTGCTAGATTGGTGAGTGTGGATTCAAGACTCAAACGTGGATCTTGTGGTCAAAAATATTACTCTCCTTTCTTTGGGAAAGTTATAGGTTCCTTTTCATTTGCTTCTCTTCTCTTCTCCTTTTCGACAAGTTTCAAAGGCCCTTTATGATTTCATGCTGACCATCTAGGCCATTTCCTACATGTTGGGGTCAAATTGGGCGTAAGTTGATAATATGTTGAACATAGGAAGTACATATATCGCTTACTATACAAATATTTTATGTTGATGTGTCCAAGTTGACTTTTGAATATTCTACATGAGGTACTCAAGTCACACATCGTAAACAACAAAGGCTCTTAACCGAATGTTGGATTGGCGTGCATGTGAATGCATGGTGTCAACATATGATATTTGAATGCTATAAACAAAATCTACCTAGACGATATAAAAATTGGAATATTAATCATGAAATGATACTTCGTGGGTATCTTTCTTGCATGTTATAACTTAAAACTATCATATAAGCACTCCAATTTGCTATGCTAAATATCATACTATAAATACTCATACACCTCATAAACTTACTTATGTTGGAAAATAATTTCATGTTGATAATTAGCATACATGACACAATCACACCTCTAGACATCTAGTTTAGACCACTTGCCAATAATGAATGTGACAATGTATACTATGAACAATGTAGTATCACAAGTGCTACAAAATATTAAACATATCATAAAATACCATGACCTAATTAACAATATCATGTAGATTTAAATATATATTATATTAGGACATCAAAGTTTAAAGAAATGTTAATTTAATTTTTAATTGGTTGTGTTAATCACATTAACCTTGAGGTGTAAAAAATGCAATATGCCATAATACTAATCCTAATTCACAAGTTCAAAATTATTATGACAACGAATTAGTGCAAGGCACATGAACACTTAAATTTGAGGATTAGTATGATGTGTTGTAATTAGCATGTCTTGCACTATATCCAATGAATGATGAAGTAATCTTGAGTTTATATAACTTAAGCCCAACTCAAGGTAAACAGTTCACAAGGAACGCACTAAGGCCAAGAGCCAAGTACAAATCGCCAACATGGATGTCATAAGGAATGAATCATTGATGTCTTTATATGTATCTAATAGGCTCAAGGTTATGACTGACTAACTTATGCCATCAATGTAAGATTATACTAGAATGTTCATCATGTACATAACATTATTCAACCACGTGGTTTTGTTCCATTCTATTTAGCATTTGTCATGGGCCTTCACTATCTTATCTTCATAAAAAGAAACATAGAAAATAAGAAGAAATTGACGCCGATATGAATAATGTATAATGCCAATATGAATAGTAATAATATTGTGAATGATGTCAGTTTTAATGATAGTGTATATATAGTGCAATTCTAAGTTTTTTTTAAGTTTTTTTATTGGTAGGTAGATGGGTATCCGAGGATATTTTCATTCTTGCTATCATTCATAGTTGTGTTGAACCCAAGAAACTTTCGTTTCTATGTAGAAATATCTTAGTGTTTGACATTTAAGTATATTTGAACAACCCACGTGTCAAAAAATAATAGGGGATGTGCACTTGTGGGGACAGAAGCATCAACCGACAACAACTAAAAATAACGACACAACAATCACAACCTCAAATGTTTGTATTCCATGTTTGCCAATCATCGTATTTGTGTAGTTTTGTGATCTAGTGTACACCATATTGGCGGTTGGAATTGTCCAAAATTCATGCATAAATCCAAATATACTTAAATCCTAGTTTAGTATGAATATGGTACAAGGATGGGATTGACCCGAATAATGTATTCGGTGTACAAAGATTTTTAAAGATTGATAGTACCCACCAAGTATCAATATAACACTTCTGATTCAATATTGATACCGTAACACCATAGCAGGTTCGTTCTTAAATAATTCAAAAAAAAAAAACGAAAAAAATCAGAAATTCCAGGCCATGAAGAACGAAATTATGGAAAATTATATTATGAAAAGAACGAAAATCCAGAAAATTGGGTGAAGCAGATCTATTGAAAAAATCAATTTAAGTTGTCATCCCGGTACATCTACTCTGTTCCAGGACGAATTATTTTTTTCCCTCAAAATAGAAGAACGAATTTCAAAAAAATCTATTTTTAGCAAACGAACCTTATTTTTTCAAAAAAAAAAAATATTCGTTCGCCAGGTGATGAACCTGCTATGGTGTTACGGTACCAAATAGCTATATTTTTTTGATACCACGATTGATGTTGTTTGTTGATACCATGCATTCACCTAAGGTAAGCGAACATGGAAGTGCACAAACCAATGCTTTGTATCAGTTGTATTCTGAAATTTGGGATAACAAAAAGAATATTTTTTCCTAAGAAAGGACACATAATAAGACCACTGAGGTTGGACTAAAATGAAGCTAAAATTTGTAACATAAATGTTTACTTCTTTTTTCCAAAAGATCCCAAGGAATGCTTAATTCGACACTAATATTTGAGTGTTGTGTGTTTAAGTGTGGACAAATACCAAAAAGACACATGTTTAAAGATTTTGGATCATGTGCTTGAGTTTTGTTAACCATCGTAGGTTCAACAATCAACATGATTGGGGTTTTGAGGGGGGGGGGGGTGTACAATCATTTGATAAGGGAAAAAAATTCGCAATGAATAAGATGTTCACATAGGCTCTAGAAAGCAAGAGGGTTTAGGGTTTACAATATTGATTTGGCTTTGCTAATCATTTTGCATTATTAGTAGCATGTTTCATGTCATACAAGAAGTGGGTGCAAAGCTACAAATTGTATGTTTAAGGCCCACTAATGTTATTCACCAATCCAAATTTTATATTAGACATGCATATCATTGTTCAGTAGATGAGTTGTGTTCACTCGTATTCGGTTTGATATCAATGTGCTCACTCAAAATCAATCTGAAGCTGCATAAGTGTAGGGCAAGATTCAAGAATCACAACCGACCCTATAAAACAATTCCTTCCTGCTGAGCAATGTTATGCGACATGTTAAATTTCAACATAAGCACTTGGGGTGGGAACTCAATAAATCATAGTAGAGTGGCTCAAATAATGAACAAATATAGCCCTTATTATGAACAATTAATACCAAAAATCTTGATTAATAAGGAGTAAGAAAAAACAACTACCTTACAACAATATAATGTATCACCTTCCATCGTTGTGTTGCAAATTGTGTTGCAACTTGTCCATTTCTGGTTGTGGGCTCTGCTCTAGCTCTTTATCTCTCTTTTAGTAAATCATCCTAAAGCTACCATGAAGGTGTCAAAAACCCCATGCTTTGAAAGGATGGTTGATCTTTTCACAATTAAGACTAAATGCTAAATAATGAGTTTTATTAATACCAAGGTTGTCATCCAGGGTAGCGTAGGCATAATAGGGTTTCATAGTTCAAACAAATACCTATATTTGAGTGGGCGGTGGTTATGTGCAAGTAAAAAAAACGGGCACCACAAAGAAATTCGTTTAGAAGAGATTGGATATGTGCTCAAAATTTGTTAACCATTCTAGAGTCAATAGTCATGGTAATACCGGGGGGGGGGGGGACTTATGTGGTCTTCTTATAGCTCATTGTCCTTAATTTTGATTGATAATTTTAATTTGAGATTAGCTCTAGAACTTGATGAGATTGATCATAGTTGCTTCATATACGATTACAAACACACATAAATTTCAATTTTGTAAATCCTAATAGTATAGGGCAACAAACAATAAAAACAACCAAATAAGGGTGGGTCAAGATAAGGGTCATGGTCCAAGAAACTTGGGGTACAAATCACTCCTTCATCATGCTTACTTTTGGAGCCAAAAATGAAACCAAGTTTGAAGACTGGCTTCTCAAACTTTCAGAAGTATTTCTTTAGGGACGACTACTAAGAGTTGACAAGAAATTGGTGCCATATTAGCACCACTTTACTGTTGCATACCGGGCTTGGACCCAACCCATAGTGTAGAGATCCATGGGCTCAATTTTTTGCTCTCAACCAATAGGATCGCTCAATTTTGGGTTTTCCTAGGTCTTGGACCCACCATAACTCGAGATTGCTAATGTGGTGATTCTCAAAGAAAGACACACTAAATCTTAGTGTTGCGATGAGATCCTCGTGGAACATGACATCTCTTTTATTGGCTCAACCATGTGAGAAACAACCTAGGGGTGGTCTTCGAAACGGACCAAAGTTTGACAACCAACCAAATTTGGACACATGTTAGTAACTTGCTCTTCAAGCGGCGTGCAGTTGGAAGTGACTGTTGATGTAGAGTGTTCTCTAAAACGAGCCAAAGTTTGGGTCATGATCAAACAACCAACAAGAACTGGCCACACGTTCAAGATATTACTAGGACATAACACTTTTGCGCTTATTTTTTCTAGAATAAATGAGGGAGCACATAACATTATTCAAATTCATAACAATGTTCCATGGAATTGACAATATTCCATAGAATATTCCCATAATTAGACGAAATCTGAAAAACCATATGAGAATATTCCATGGAATACTATCAGTCCCACATAACATTGTTATGTTATGCGTGTCGAGGTTAGCAATGGCTATGAGGAAATGGCCATGTAAATATTAAACTTAAAACTTGGCCAATAAGACCCCATGGTAAAGTGGCCCTACACTAAACGCAAAGTATGTATGTACGTCGACTTGAGCAGAGTCTCAAGACTGGAAGGTGGCCCTTACGTTAGGGTCAGTACAAAGATGCCCCCTTTCATGAGAAAGTTCTAGGTTCCTTCTCATCCCCTTCTCCCTTCGCTCTTCTCCCCCTCTCCTCTCCTCTCCTTGCGTTGCTCCCCTGCTCCTCTCTTCTCTGTTCGTTCACTCGCCTCGTACGCTTCTTCGCAGCGAATTCGCCTACCTTTCTCGCTTCTTGGTGCAAACCCTAACCCTCGCTTTCGCTCGCTCTTCAATCGTAACGTAGAATTGCGCATTCTCGCAGGCCGCATTTTCGTTTCTACGATCTTTCCGAATGTGTTGTGGCATCTCACGAAGTTTGTTTGTTGTGGCAAGGTGCAGGAGAGTGGAGGAGGGGAGGAGGAGGAGGAGGTAGCGACGAGCAAAAGGTCAGTCCAGCAAATATATCCGTACATGTTTAAACCGAGAAGAGAAACAGTAGGTCCACACATGTGTGTTTTCATCATCGTAAACAGAGTTTTTTTTTGTGTTGGACGAGCGGTTCTGCTTTTTTTATTTTATTTTCACTCGTCGTTGCTTTGTAGGTGAACTGGTGTAAGAACAGAGGATGATGTGCACCATGTGAATACCAGTGCAGATTACGTTTTTTTCTTCCTGATCCTAATCACCCGTCACATCGAAATTAGTGGGAGATCAGTAAGTTGAAAGTGGTGCTTTCAATATACCTGATAGGTTTGGAGAGAGTTGAGCATGAGACTTAGAGTCATGGCCGCAATTGACGTGTTTGGAGCCAAGGAAAATTAGAGAAATGCGTGAAGGTGACATGCTTTTGAGACAGTCTATCCCTCCATGTCCAAAACGAAAAGCTAGAAAATAGGTCCGCACGTACTTTTTCATCATCGTATACAGAGTTTAGTGTGCTGAATGAGCGGTTCTGCATTTTATTTTTCTATCGTTGCTTGGTAAGTGAAGTTGTAGATAGACAGAGGATGATCTGCACCTTGGGAACACCATTGCAAAGTACCTTTTTCCTGATGCTGATCACCCGTTACATCGAAATTAGCGGGAAATCAGTGAGATGAGGTGTTTCTTTCAATATGCCGGATAGATTTGAAGAGAGTTGAGGAGGAAATTTAGATTCGTGGCTGCAATTGATGTGTTTGGAACCAAGGAAAATAGGGACAAGTGCTTGGAGGAAACATGCTTTTGAGACAGTGTATCTCTCCATATCCAAAATGAAAGGCTAGAAAATAATAGGTCTACACATGTGCTTTTTCACCATTGTATATAGAGTTTTGTGTGATGAATGAGCGGTTCTGCTTTTTGTGTCCTCTTGCTGCTATGTACGTGAGCTCGTGTCTAGAGAGAGGATGATCTGCACCATGAGAATACCATTGCAAATTACTTTTTTCCTGATCCTGGTCACCCATTGCATCGATATTAGTGGGAATTCAGTGAGTTGAATGTGGTGTTTTCAATACACATGATAGAATTCTCCAGAGTTGAGCATGAGACTCAGACTCATGGCCACAATTCATGTGTTTGGAACCAAGGAGAATTGAGAGAAGTGCTTGGAAGAAACATGCTTTTAAGACAGTGATGAATTACATAATTGGCAAGAGTGGAGAGTGGATGATGAGCTGTGATAGTAGTTAGACTCCCATGTGCTCAAGCTGTTTTTGGGATGTAATTGGTCTGCTCATAGACATAAGTTGAAGGTTATGGATGAAGCTTGCATAGTAAAGCACAAGAGAATTGTTGGAAGTGCTCTCCACTTGAATGAGTGGCTGATTATGTGTTGGGGCATGCTGATATGGTGTGCACACTGTTGCAGGTGCACGAGAAGTGAAGAGTGTGCAGGAGGTAGTGAAGATGGTGGTGCAGGAGGCACAGGCAGAATATCAGCTGCAGCCACACGCAGTGGTGCCACGGGGGAAGCCATTTCTGCTGGTGGTGCTGGACGGGTGGGGTGAGAACAGGGAGGACGAGTTCAATGCGATCTACAAGGCGGAGTGTCCGATGATCAAGGCATTGAAGGAGGGCGCTCCTCGCCGCTGGCGCACCATCAAGGCGCATGGCACAGCAGTGGGGCTGCCGAGTGATGGGGATATGGGCAACAGTGAGGTGGGGCATAATGCCATGGGTGCTGGGAAAATCATTCAGCAAGGGTGAGGATCCTGGCCATTGATTGGTGTTCTCGATGTCCATATCTTTTATGAGGTTGCAAATTGTATTGGTCGTTGTGGAGCCTACTGTGTTGACCTAGGTGATGTTGGGGGTGCAGAGCGAGTCTCGTGGACAATGCCATAGAGTCTGGTGCCATGTTCACAGGAGAGGGTTGGAACTATGCCAAGGAATCATGGATGAGTGGAGGGACACTTCACTTCATTGGTCTTCTCAGTGATGGAGGAGTGCATTCCAGAACTGATCAGCTTGTTGCTTTGATGTATGGTGCTATGGACCATGGCTGCAAGCGAATTTGTGTGCATGTTCTGACAGATGGGCGAGATGTTCCTGATGGCTCCAGTATCAAGTATGTTGGGCAATTAGAGAAGGAACTTGAGAACATGAGAAGTAATGGCTGTGATGCAAAAATTGCATCTGGTGGTGGGCGGATGTATGTGACGATGGATCGGTATGAGGTACCTCCCTCAATACTACCTGACTTTATGTCTTCCTTGTATATGTTTTCTGTTCTTTTTGGCCAGAGGATCAGCTCTTATTTGCTGGTACATTGGATGCTTTGTTATGACTATAAGCCTTTCAAATTTTGTGGCAGGCGGACTGGAATATTGTGGAGCGTGGATGGCATGCTCATGTTCTGGGAGATGCTCCCAACAAGTTTGAGAGTGCTCTTGATGCTTTGACAAAGTTGAAGGAAGCTGATCCAAAGGTGAATGATCAGTTCTATCCACCATTTGTCATTGTTGATAAGACTGGAGCCCCAGTGGGAACGATCGAAGATGGTGATGTTGTCGTGAACATCAACTTTCGGGCTGACCGTGTGATCCAGATCAGCAAGGCTTTTGAGTACGAAGAATTCAACAGCTTTGATCGGGTCAGGTGGCCAAAGGTGAAGTACTTGGGTATGATGCAATACGATGGTGACTTGAAGCTGCCGTCTAACTTCCTGATTTCTCCTCCACTGATTGAAAACACTTCAGGGCAGTTTCTGTGTGCCAACGGCATTCGAACATTTGCTTGCAGGTATTGATTACTTCTGAGAATGTAAAAGTGTTTTGAAGAAGTATTTTGAAGACGCTTCTTTTGTGCATAATGTTTTCATTTGACTTTTATCTTCTTCGTGCAATCTTTACCTGACTGATGTAAGCTTTCATGGACTTGTCAGTGAAACACAGAAGTTTGGTCATGTCACCTTCTTCTGGAATGGTAATCGATCTGGAAAAATCAATGACACTCTGGAAGTGTACCATGAAATTCCAAGTGACAATATTAAGTTCAACGAAGCACCACACATGAAGGCAGCTGAAATCGCCAAGGCTGCTCAAGAAGCCCTCCTCTCTGGGAAGTTTGACTATGTTCGAGTCAATTTTGCTAATGGAGACATGGTTGGTCATACCGGAGATTTGGAAGCTACCAAGAGGGCCTGTGAAGCTGTTGACCAAGGAGTGAAGGTTCGGCTTTGCTTACCTTATGGTGAAATTAGATGGTGCTGGGTAGCCTTTTTCACATGTCCTTTGATACAGTGGATACTATGGGCTCTTGTTCTTATGACTTCAGTCTATGTCAGCTACAGATTATGAGGTTCGTCGCACTTTCTTGTCCAGTGTGAATGGCTTTTGTTCATCAGTTTTTTTGGGACGATGCAGCTTCTTATTGATGCTGTTGAAGCTAGTGGAGGGATCTATTTGATTACAGCAGACCATGGCAATTGTGATGACATGGCACAGCGCAAGAAGAATGGTGAACCCTTGCTTGATGACTGTGGCAAGGTTTCTCCATTGACTTCTCACACTCTTGCTCCTGTAAGTCTCCTGCTCGCATGTCTAAACCCTTGTAATTGCTTGAACTGGAATTGGTACTTGCTGTTAAGAATCATTGAAGTTGACGGGGTCTGGTGATCAATTATCCAATTCTTCACAAATTAGCAATGCCTCGTTCATTGTACATGTGGTTACTGTTTACACTGAATACCATTCTGGAGTCTCTGATTAGTTGGTACATGTTTCTGATTACAGGTCCCAGTCGCAATTGGAGGGCCAGGCTTGCCAGACAATGTCAAGTTTAGTGATAGTGTACCCAAAGCAGGGCTTGCCAATGTAACGGCCACATATATGAACCTTATGGGATTTGAAGCTCCTGCATCCTATGAGCCATCCCTTCTGGCGTTTGACTAGATCTGATGGAGCGGGAAAGAACTTCAACTGTGTAGCCTCCTAGAGTCTATGAAAAGTTTTTCAGATGCTCATTTGTTGTGAAAACATTTCTGTCAACATCCTTATGGTGGTGTTGCTGGTGATGCCTTTAAGATTCCAGCCCCATTAAGATCTCAATGGCCTCTTCGATTGCAAGACAGGCAGAGTTTCTTTATGTAGCAGCCTTGGGACACTATATTGCCATTGAGAATAAGTTGATCCGTATAGCTTTGGGACCTCCATGTGTAAGGGATCCTTTTAAGCGGACAGGAGTTCAATGACCATGGCTAGACACAGAATTTTGCAGACATAAATTTCTGATTCCTATAGTACAACAGAACACTCACTTGTCCTGAGTGCACTTGTGGTACCAATTCAAGGTTTTCTGGCGGACTTTTGTTTTGGGGGGTGGGGTTGGGGATATTCTGAGTATCTATGGATATCCAATCAGGAGATTGATAAATTCATTTCAATGGTCATTTGAAGAAAAATTCCAAGGGTTTCAAGCCTTTAGCAGGAATCTACTATAATTTCCAGAGAGTAGGAATAATTGCCTGTGAAAATCCTAACGTAGAAATGATCGCTTGGAAGAATAGTCCTTCAGAATGTTATGCAGTACACTCAGAAGCAGAGAATCGAATTGATTGCAACCTGCAACTTTGGACTAACGTTTGGCTGTCTAGAATATTGAAGACACAAATATCTTGTACGTATGAAGAATCTTGCAATATCAATATCATTTTTAGTTCTTCAGCTCTATGCATTGCATGAAACAGTTCACAATTACTCTGTGATGATTAGGAAAGATTGCTTGGAAGACGATTCTCTAAATAACTTTGGAATAAAATTGGTTTGATTCTGCATTCTCATTCCACAGATTTTACAAATCTTAATTGGCCACCACTTTATCATGAGAGAGACTCAACTTCTAAGAGAGTAGAAAAAGTGAGTTTATTACAAATCGAAAACAATACACCTGGCCTTTTGGAAGGAAGATGATCCTGCGGACTGTATTGTAGATCCCTCAAAGCAGGGTCCCTCCTAACTCCCTCCATGTGGACATCATCATCATCACGAAATGTATGATAGATCTCTTGCTCCACCCTATGGTTGAGGGTGATTTGTTGTGCATTAAAATACCTCATGTTTGCAACACCCTTGGTCATGGCAAAGAAAACATTAGAAATGTCTTCCATTTTGGTATCGTGTGGATTCATCATGATTTTTTCATACAGAAGTTGCCCTCCATTCTCGTAGACTGCAATGGAATGGTCCATGTTGGGTTCAAATAAAATTGCTCACTCTTGCACAAATGAAACAAAACGCCCAAAAGACTAATACCCAAATGCTTTTCCACGTGAAATCGTGCCCATTGATGAGCCCGCTGCAAAATGTTGCTATCACATGATTCTTGACTGACCTTGCCGAACTTCGCATACTCCATTTTACCCTTGTTCATATCATTTGATGATACATTATGATGAACAAACTCAAAATGCTCCTCCATGTTGTCCTTCATGCATTACCAACCATCCCCAAGAAGGTGTGCAAACCCTTATCTCTCAATTTCTTGCAAGACACAACGTGACCTTTCAGAGGATGGTCATCCCAACCCAAACAAACCTTAATTTTCTTCTTCAACACCAATAGACTACTAGAATTTCCCTTCACTAGCATTTGAAAATGCTTGTAAGTCTATAGAGTTATTTGTAAAGTGCAGCAGATGAAACCATGGATTTAGTCTCAAACCTTGAGTTTATGAGAATCAACACAAAGTCACCCAAATTTTCTTAATGCTTCAATTATCATACACAAAGAGTGGTGTTGGGCTATTGAAAACCAACTTTCTAGCTTGTTCTACTAGGATGGGTATGTCAAAATAAGCCTTGCATAGGCTAATATGGGATTGAAGATAGCAGGTTCCATGTGCATACCCTATTTTAGATCCTAAAATTCTCTCAATGTTTGACATGTGGAAAGAGGAGGTCCCAAAAGTTTCACCCAACATTCAGAATAGGCTCCTATACACGACGTGCTAATAAGCTCTTAATAGAAAATTTTCTCAAAGTAGGATCAAAGCTATGGTTTCGTCCCTCTTTGAGAGACTTTACAAATAACTTTAATCCTCCTCCCCTTTCCACGGAAGATGACTTTGCAATGCAATGCTCCTCAATAAACCTCCTCAACCTCACAAGAAGTGTGATATCTATATCCATGGAACCCATGGCAATGGTAACAAAAGCCTCAAAATACTTGAGGGAACCGTGAGTTCTAGCTTGCGCTTCTACACAAGCGATAGCACGCATCCTCTGAGACATAGTGGCAAATATCAAAACCCCCCAAAAATAATAGTAGCAAGTAATTCCCAAGCGTAGAGACACATAGACATATAGTAGGCACAAAACAAACAATGATGTCTAGACCTTTGAAGGCCAACACCCCATTGCGGCAGGCAAGTTTCTAGTTCAGTAGGGCGCCGCCTAGTGTACTATTCCCAGGCGTCACCCCTTGCGGCCAATTGGCGAGATATGAATAAACTCCACCAAGGCATCCTATAATCCAAATAGCCCACCAATCCTGTCATTGCTTCATCCGCTGTCCAACTTGGCATTTTTGGCCAATGGCTAGAACAAGACACTACTTATTGTGGGGTAAGATTGTGGGCTTGATCTAAAGAAACCTAAAATGTCGATTTTATTGAGCAAGTGATGTCATAGTGATAGTTTGCGAAATGATCTAATGTGATCTATTATTAGAAGATTATACTCAAACTCATAATGGAATAAAATGGATTACAATGTATTTTGAAGTCTAGAATGCCAAAAGGCTTATGAGACTAAAAATAAATCAAGATGGTGTTGCACAATTGTATCATGGTGCCACCAAAGGCCATCCCTGAAAATCACTTGTGGAACATTGTTCAAATCCATAAACCAAAGTCATGCAAATTGAATGTACGTTGTATTAATAAAGATATGAGCTAAGATACTGTCATTAGCTTCCTTGACTCTTAGTGTGTAATGAAGTTTGGAAAGGGATTTGAGGTTGACTTACCATCAATCACTCAAATGATAGTAATCGTTGTGAGCATTTGAAATTTTGCCAAAGTCCCACAAATCAAAGTAGGGTTTGTAGATATGCACAAATAATATTGAATCTTGGTGTCATGACACTATGATTGTGGCAACTCCGGTCGTACGTGACAATCATATATTAAATAACACACCACTGATTTTTGTGACTAAGGATGTATTCATCCACAATGTTTGAATAAAAATTGTTGCAACCTTAGAAATCTCTAAGAAAAAGTGGCAATATGTAATCATGAATATTATTGTCGGTCTTATGCTCACTAAGCGAGTCCATGATTTAATCTTTCTATGTGTCGTTAAATTGAACAAGGTGGCTCATTTTATAGCGACTTAACACAACTGCGACCGACGAAGAGATGAAAAGATTATTTGAGAATCATGTCTACAAGCTACATGATATTCTCTTGAAGATGATCAGTGATAGAGGTTCAAAATTTACGAATAGATATTGAAAAAAATTCCACTACTTTTTAAAGACTCAATTGGCTATATCTATATTATTTCATCCCAAATAGATGTTAATACATTCTTTGAGGATGTGCCTAGCCATTATGTGAGTCATTTTCAAGATGATTGGACGAAACTTGGTGATGGTTGAATTTGCCTACAATAACTTGTAGCCATATCGCATCAAGACTACACCTATTGAATTATGGTCAACATCCTTGAACATTGGTGAATAGAAGGATACGCAGGTCTCAAGTCATGAATGTATGATTTTTGTCTATGAATAATGTCATTAACGAAGTTAAGAAACATTTATTGGTTGTCCAATTGAGACAAAAATCTTATGCCGATACCGAATGATATGATGTGTATATGACTTGGGATTTGAAGTGGTTCTTTGTATCTACTCCCAACATTGAATTCAAAATACAAAGTGCAAATTTTTTAATTACTCGATGAATTGGCCCATTTGAGATTGTTCAGAGAATTGATGTACAAACATACAGTCTGAAATTGCTAGAGACCATGGGAACTCATAATGTTTTTCATATATGTTTGTTGAAGCCTTACAAGGCTAATGACATTGTGAAGCTAGTCTTTGAAAATCATGATCCATTCTATCAAATGGAGCATGTTTTATCACATGAGGTTAGAGGGGATTGTTTCCGACTCATTCAATTTCACCTCATCAAGTGGCTCGATTATGGGCTTGAGAATAATTCTTAGGAGCTTAAATCTAATCAGATTACCATATAAAAAATGGGAGATCTATAAGTTGGGTCACTAGGTTCAACTCAACATATTTCAAACAAATATTGTTGTACTTGCCTTTTCGCCCGCTTCATTTTTTTTTGGGCTTAGGTCGTACATTGGTTGATAAGGTGGTTTACTGCTTTCCTCCAAATGAATGATATGAATTATTTCTTTCTTATTCGGTAGCCCACTTGGCAAGGGTTCAAAAAATCTTAAAACTTTCCCGTGAGTTCCCCTAAGTGCCTTGTGTTATTCGGTTAAGAAGAAGTTTTGTCATCATTAACCATGGTCAATTTGAATAAAATGGATATGGCATTTTTCTCACTGCCTTGGTAAATTGCATTGTCAAGAGGCATTTTGTTAAGGATTTAGGTGCCCAATGCGTAAAATGATTGGTTTGTAATGAACTTTATTGCTTGCCTTTTTTATGACACATGTTTTGGATTCATAATCTATACGTGCCTTATACTTGTTCAACCGACTATCACCAAGTATCAAATCTCCAAGTATTGCAATCCAAAATTGTCAAAGACGTGAGAATCGCTAAAACAATCAATGGCCATAGTGTCCAATATCACATAAGCATTGAGTCACAAAACTTGATCCAAAAATTGTATTGGAAGTCTTCGAGTCTTGTATAAAAAAATGCAAACATTTACCTTGATAGAAATGTTTCTAACAAGAGAGATGTCAATCCACAAACATGGATTTGTCATAATTTTCAAGTGAAAATCCATCAAAGTGTATGAGTATTTACATGGAAAAAATATGGGTTTCTTTTCATAATTTAGATATGTAGAAATTAGAAATTAGAACGAATGCTCAAAGAGATTAAACATCACATTCTTACAACAACAAAACTATTACATTGTAGACCACTTGTTGCTCTTGACCAACATGTAGACCACTAGTCAGCTGTTGGCGATTCAAAAATCCTTCTTGCCTTTGGACTTTGGCTTTTTAGAACGTGCTCCACCATCTTTTCTCTCTCTTTGCAATGCCTAGCTCGGTGCCCCTTTTGCTCACAAAGGAAAGATTTTTGTTCACGCTATAGTGCACTCATTTTGTGGAAATCCAACAATTTTTCATTGGATAAAGTCATGGTTTTGCCACATGCCTTGTCCGCATGGTGCCAACTCATTGAGGAATCCAACCCCAAAGAGATGCGGAAGAACCATAGTTTGGTGGTCTTACCACATGCCTTGTCCATTTCGGGTTTTAATTCGTGGACAAAATGATCAATTTTGTAGCCATGCTCATCTCTAGGTTTGTAAATCGTGCACAAAGGGCTTGAAACTTAGTGACATAAGCCTCCATTGACCCATTTTGCATCAAATTCCATAAATTGTGTCGGACAACTTGTTGAGGAAGGAAATTCCATATACCTAAATCAAGTCTTGACAGAAAAATTTCTAGAAGCGGTTATCCTACACAGTTGTAGGAAGGTCTTTGGCAAGTGTTGCCAATCTCGGGTCACACACAACTCGAGATAAGTCCAAACAACTTGGATTTATTCCTCTTTGGCAACTTGACCCGTGGTCAAGTAGCACTTCGTCCAATGAAGCAATTGTAGGACATTGGATATCGGTTTATCCTTAAAGCAATTGAGTTTCATCAACTGATGTGTTGAGTAGAGGCCCCTTGGGCATTTCCTTCTTGCATTCTCAAGGTGAGCAGTCGTTATTCTAATAAAGTACGTTCAATAGTTTCAATACCAAATAAAGTATCCAATCAATTTACCTACCTCTCATGAAAGAGGATTATATTGTTCATCTACATACTTGGCAACTCCCTCTAGGAACTCAACAACATGTCCTTCACTAGCCATTTTCTCTTAATCTTGAAACATTATGGATAGTGTCTTGGTTGAGACTGCAACCCCCTCAAAATTCCAAAGAAAAAATGGCTTTCAAGCAAAGAAAGTGTAACAACGTTGAAATAGAAAATAGCAGTAAGATTATGAAATAAAATAGTCAATTAAGGCTTATTGAAAACCACTTTGCCCAAACATAAGTTGAAAACTCAAGCTCCAAGAATTCATTGGCAAATTCAATGTTGTGTTTAGATGCCTCACCAAATGCAAATTTTCTCAAAAATACAACTAGGTAATTACTTCGCCAAGTCAACAATTTGTTTCTAAATTGGGTGCTACATATTTTTGAACCTAATTTCCAAATTTCACTTTCCAAAACCCGTGTGCTAGTAAGAGGAAGCAAACCAAATTGCACTGTGTAGAATTGGGTTGTAAAAATTCTACACTTGCACTTGCACAAGTGCCATTGAAACTCACCCACGCCGAGATTTGACAAAGCTCCAATAGCAATGTGACAAGCTTGCAAAGCTTGAAATTATTAGGAGTTAATTAACGGAAACTGTTTTTAACTATGAAAAATGGCATAGGAGTCTACACTTTGCATAGGAAGGGTCTATTTTCCTCAATGGTCTATAGTGAGGTGGTTCATAATACAATGAATACATCTATACCATGTTGAATCTTGAGAGTTTTGTAACTTTATTTTAAGCTATGCAAGCTTGTCATGTTTGTATTAGAGCATTGTCGAATCTCAGCATGGGTTTTGATTCCATCAAGCTTGCACAAGTCTAACAATGTTGGTTTTGGCTTTAAATCAATTTGAATTTTGGTGCCGAGAGGGTTGACACAAATTGTTGGCCCAATATGGAAGAAGCGAAGGAGATTTAAGGTTGTAATTCTTTTCCTTAGAAGCGGTTGTACCTTAGCCGATGAGGTTTTTCTTGTGTGTTGAGCACTAACGCTCAAATCTAGAGGGGGAAGAATAGTAACGTGTTAATATTTTGAATATGGTTATGATGGAGTCATAGTGCCACAAGTTGCGTGAACAAGCCTATTAAGGAACCTTAATTGAAAGGATTGGTAGAGATCCATCCAATGGCAACTCCTCATATATAATGATTGTAACATGGGTTGGACACTTTGCATGAGTTTGCATGACAAGGGACCATCATTCTCATGAGTCTATGATGAGGTGGTTCATGACATAATAGACACTACTCTTTTTGAGAGTATTGTAATTTAATTTCAAGTGTTGCAATCTTGTCACAAAAGAAGGTCAAGGTTGAACATGGCAATGATAAGAAATACCTCAACACTAACAACAACAACGATCCAGAGAGTATGCAAACATTGCAAAATAGTGACTACATCAAGGTGGCAACAACAACAAGATATCAATGTAGTCCAAGCCATATCAAAAAGCACGGTGCATGCGGAGGTGCAAAGCAGGTGTGAGATGGGGTGTTGGGAGCATAAGCTTTGAGGTTGAGTGGAGCGTTTGCAATGTGAGGTTACCTCCATTACACAAAATACTACAATAACAATTTACACGAGAAACGACAATGATAAACCCCTAAACTTTGAACATTAGAAGCTACACATCTTATATCAATAATGTGATTTGATTTTAAGCTCGGACCACCCGACTTGATGGTCCAATTGAAGAAAGACTTCAGACTCCCTCACACTACATTCTCAAAAAGTGATAGAAACTTGCATCTAAAGGAGTTATATCGGGACCACTCCAACACAAAGTGTGCCTCATTTTCGATATTATAATAGCAAAGTGGCATTATCTATTATCTCTAGACAATAGTGATAGTCAACTATCATCCAGTTTCAATAGCAAGTCTATGATTCAAATAAATGATTGGAATGACTATAGGGTTTATGGTTTAAGATGTTGGAAACATATAGAACAGTTACGACAAGAGTTTACAAAACGGATTAAAAGATGTGGGAGGATAACCACGGTCTTGATTGAGTTAGAATTAACATTCTGGAGACGAACATATTATCTGAGGACCACCAGATTGAATGATACTATGTGATAAAAACAACAACATATATGTGGCTAGAGACTACTGCTGGGAACATCTGAACACAAGTGAGTGAATATGCTTCTCTGACCAATGTAGAGAAGTGAATTTTTTTTCAAAGAATTATGGCTGGAAGAAGTGGCACTCCAGAATGAGTACACTTTACATTCGCTTTCCAACATGTCTGTCATAGTACAGCGGAAATCCATCAGCAGTACAATTACTCCCTCTCCGTCTACGAAACTCTTTCCTCTCTCGGATAGTGGGAAAAATAATCTTCCATTTGGCGTCCGTGTTGCGTGGTCGTAGTAGTCTTGTCCCACCAAATTTTTGCAAGGGCACACGAGCAGCTGAACAATAATTTCTGAACTATCACTGCCTATGGTACACATGAGAAAACTAGAATAAAATGAGTCGCTTGCAGGTCACCGAAAAACCATCAGTGCAAATTTTATCACATTTTGCAACACGCATTCGAAATGAGAGACCCTTAGCTTAGCCCTTGTGGGCATCATTATCATAAGGGGAAGCTTCATTTTAGCAGTGAACGACGTCCAAGAAGAAGGGTAAGGTTTAGGGTGGTTTAGGTCAACTTATTATGATTCTCGCCGTCGCTGATGGTGGTGGTGATGTGGTCCGTCATGCTCATGGTTGTTACGCGATCCAAGGCTTGCTTGGCGCAACAACTTCTGAAACTCCGGCAAACTTATTTTTCCGTCGCCGTCCATGTCTGCTTCATCTAGTAGCGTGTCCATAGATCCCTTCAGACCTGTGGCCTGCAAAATAACAAAGAGCCATGTTAACCCCTAATTGATTGTGAAATCACTTTTATCAGGTACGACTAAGAGGAAGGAAAAAAACTAGGTATAAAGTCGAATACATACAACTTTGAGCTCATCAGCTGTGATGAAGCCATCTCCATCGAAATCAAACTTATCAAAGGCTGCTCGAGAGCGCTTTTGCCATTTCTCTGAATCATTCTCCTCCAATTGATGCACGTGCAGTGTAGCAGCAACAAATTCATCAAAGTCCACCATCCCATCTCGGTTGCTATCCATCTGAACGTCAAAATGGAGCACAAAACGGACTTAACAACCTCCGCAAACAGAGTTTTCCACAAACCCCGCCAAAGAGGGACTTAACAAGAAGTTTGGTGCCTCTCTTAACCCTTAAGCATCTAAGAGGCCCAGATTGGGCCTCGTCAAGCACAAAAACATGAACTTGAGCTACATAGTTCCATTTATAGCACATCATGTCAAAAGTGACCCTGTCTTAAATCAACTTATTCTTGAAGTACACTTTCCGAAATGGTTGAACACCTTGATCTTATTGAAGATCTAAGTTCAAATATGCAGCCTGAGTGCCCTTGGATGCAATTAAAAACATTGTATTTTGATCATCAATGTCAAGTATGAGTATGTTATTACTTTCTCCTTCACATAAAACAATACATATATGATAAGGATTCAAACCTGTGATTTCTGAACTTGGTAAAGCCTGTGAAAAGTGTGTATATGGCCGTATATAGAGACCCCGTGGTCTTTAAGAGTTAAGCACATTGGAGTAAGAGCTCATTAGGGCATCTTGGGTTCGAGCTTAAAGAAGTTTAATACATAGGTGCAACCCTTGGACCTCCTCTGTCAATCCAAAAAGCCCTAAACTCACCTTTTAGCCAACTCATCTTGAGCTGAACCTGAAGACAACTTGTAACTGGGACACATTTATTCCTAGATGACAAGAAATACATACCGCTTGAAGAATCTCCAGCACTCGTGACTCCTTCACAGTCCAGGGTCTGTCCTTTTGCAAAGCCTAGCAAAATGAACACATAGCGAGGTGTAAAGTGATCAGCTAGTAGAATATCAAGCCAAATAATGCATGTACACAAGGATTAAATTTTAATCTGACAAATGAGGACTAGAAAATAGGGGGATAGACATTTATCAGCTTACAGTTCGCATTTCCTCAAGTGTGATTGTGCCATTTCTATCCATGTCAATCGCATTAAACTGGTCTCGCAAGTCTGAGATTTCGGAGCCATCGAGAGTACTTGCCAGAGCCTGCAAATCAAATGTTTTGAAACATTTTAAATCAATATTTGTGTTCCTGATAAGCTTTGTTTCGTCTGGATAGTTTCAGAAAGTCCAAAGCAAAATAAAAATTAATATGATTGTGGGTCAATTACCCTAAGAGCAAGTTGTTTCAAACGGCTGTACTTCACAAACTCTCGCATGTTTGATAACACCGAAATGTCAAGTGGAATGTCTGATGCATCTCCTCCCTCTTTAGCCCATGGATGAGCTGCATCCACAACAATGGAATAGGATCACAAGTTCAATATCGAACACATCCCCAAACATTTAAGGAGGTAGAAAAAAGAGGACATTTAAAAACTAATGAGAGGTTTTAGCCTAGGGTTTAAGACCAAAGAAACTATAAAACTTTACGATCCTATTGGTCGACAGCAAAATTTTGGACTCAGGGAATCCACATCCATGGTATGAAAAAATGAAGTGGCACTAATGTGGCATCACCTTTCCACCAAATCGCAGCAGTCCCCACTCAAGACAATACTCCTAGTTTTAGAAACCAATCTACACACTTGGGGTCCAATCTTGAGTTGGAAAGTAAGGTCCATTAAGGGTTTAGGGTTTTGAACCCCAAGTTCTTGGACCCAGACCCTTATGTGAACATACCCTAAGTAGTACAAACATACTTGTCCCATCTACACTTAGATTTCACTTACAAAGGGCTTGGGCTGCCGTCAGCCGAACGGTTGCATCCTTCACGAGCAATTTCTTCACAAAATCCTTGGCACTGAAACTGATGGTCGGCCATGGCTTTTCACGAAAGTCTGGTTTCTTTTTCAATACCTAGATAAAGTAAAAACACCATAAGAGAAATTTACACTAAAGTTTTTCCCAAGTACCGTCAAATTAGGTGTAGATTGATTGTATTTTTCAAGAAATTCCTACATATTATCATGTGTTTGGTTGCAACCAGTTATAAGCTGACTTGGACATTGAAATAAGGCAGGGATGTGGCCAATCAGACCTGAACTTATGGCTGCTCAACTAAGTGGGCAGTTCAATGTATGTAAAACTGTAATTTATAAAATTGTCACAATCAAAACAACAAAAATTACCTCGTTGAAGATTCCGGCTTCAGTTTTGTCCCAGAATGGACGCCTTCCGCAAAGCAAGATATATGTTATGACACCAATGCTCCAGACATCAGATTCGGGGCCCGATTTTCGCTTTAGGACCTCCGGAGCAACGTAGTAGGCACTCCCAACAACATCATGGAATCTTTTTCCTGTGGGAAAGAAAAAAAACTATTAAGCTCTCACATTAATAGGCCTTGCCTAAAGGCTGAAAAGATGAATGGTCCAGTAGATAGAGAACACAAACGTAGATAGAAAACTCTAATAACCTGAGAGCAAAACTGATCTTAAGTGACAAGGGCATAATAATGGCTGTACCAGGCCTGATGTAATCCGATAGGCCAAAATCTGTAGCTTTGAGAGCGGAATCCTCCTTCGGCGACTTGAACAGGAAATTCTGAACACAGAAGAAAATTGATTCAAAAAGAGGTCAAGTGACAAGTTACAAAAACTTGGACACAGGAGTGGATTTCTTTGAAACCCACTATTGATAAACCCTGCAAACATAATCCCTAAACCCTTTACAAAAAGTAAAGCCTCTGCACTGGACCAATGCAAGTACGAATAACAATTAAATGATTAGACTGAGGTAGACAGGTCTTAAATGGTAACTTTTTTCAACTAGCCCACTTCTCCTAAGATAAGCAACACACCATTCGGACAAGATGGTTAGCAAATCCAAATCGTGACAAGCCAGTCTCTCATAATTGTCAAAGCTTAAACAAGTATTTTATTCATTATCAAAGTGAAGATTTTTGTACTCATTAAATGGTCATATAGGTTATGTTGCTTGTTGAGCCTACAGTGGTTATCATATTTAAAGCACACATTCCAATCTCTTGAAAACATGTGTCTTTTTGGTCTCCATTCTTACAACATCACCAAACCACATAGCACTCAAATATAGGTTTCCTGATAAGAAAAGTAACCGAATAAGGGTTGCCTGGGTTAGGAGCAAATTTTCAAGTGACACGACATTCATGTGTGTCCTACAAGACAAGAGTAAAAAAGTGACCAGGTATTCAGAATTCACATCATACCTCTGGTTTCATGTCCCGATGAACCACACCATTCAGGTGACAGCGGGCTGCAACATTGAGCATCTGCCTGACAATTTTGGCCGCATCTTTCTCACTGTATCGACTGTCCTTCCTGTTGTAAAAAGGATTAAGAACAAACACACCCATTACTACATAACCTAAACCTTTGGACAATCAGTGAGATCAGCCGTGCAATTAATCCACCTTTCACGTCAGAGTTATCGTTGATAATTCCACAAAGTCTTGTCATATTGATGAAAAAATAGAAACTCCCTCACACAAGTCTTTAGGCTTGGCAACTTACTTGGCAAGAATCCGATCCAAAAGCTCACCGCCTTCACATAACCTAAAACCATCACATGAACAACATAAAATCAGGACAACGTTGGCCTACTGGACCCATTACAGCTGCAGTGAAGTGTAAAATACTCGGTGAAATTTGTGCGATACAGGTCTCCCTCCTAAAACCTTGCGAATTTGAAATGACACAGTGAAACGAATTTTGAATTGTAGTCTAATCTTACTCCATCACGATGTAGACAAGGTCGTCATCTTCGAAAGACGCATAAAATTGCACGACGTTCTCATGTCCCGAAAGTGTTCGCAAAATCTTGACTTCTCTTTTCACATCTTCGACGGAAATTGGTAGAGTCATCTGCCATGGCACAAGGAGAGTAGAATTAGAAGGACTCTGTCTTACCCTGTTCATCTTCCATCTTCCGAGGTAGCCCTAGGACACAGGGGCCCTGAGGTTTTATCTAAAATGGTCGTAGATGTGCCGCTTGCACCAAGCGTACTATCTACGGCCATCCTAAATACTAAAGTGGAGGATTTGTATGCAAGCGATGAGAAACCTAGATGATCCACCACTACAGGGAGCATAATTACTTGAAGGGTATTGAAAATACATGACTTCGAAAGGGAAATCAATCCATCGAATGTCGAAAACCCATTAAAATTGAGCTGGAGGACCCATCATCACAGAGATTTCATGAGTAACTGCTTCATGGGCATTGAAAATAAATGGTTTGGAAAGGGAGGCTTAGAAGGGGAATCTATCAACGCAATGCCGAAAATCCATTTGCTTCGAGAGGTGACTGAACAACAGCATCATCATCTATGAGAACTGGAGGACTCATCATCATCATCATCACACGAAGAAAGAAAGTTAAGAAAATGATGGGCATTTTGAAAATGCGAAGCTTACGAGGGGAAATCTAGCTACCTATCTAAAACCCCGAAAATCCATTTGAGATTGGAGAGGTGACCGAACAAGCCCATCATCATCTACGAGAGCTGGAGGACTCAATCATCATCACAGGAAGGAAGAAAACTGAATGCTGGATGGGCATTGAAAATGCGAGGCTTAGAAGGGGAAATCAATCTATCTAAAACCCCGAAAACACATTTGAGATTCGAGGTCACCGAACAACGACAACATCATCACCATCATCATTGCAGACAGAAAGTCAGCCCGAATGTGGTTGGAAGGGGGTGGGAGTTTGGTACCTGTTTCTTCTCGATGGTTTTGACGGCCACCTTGTTTCCCGTGGCTTTCTCCACCGCAACGTAGGTGTAGCCGAATTGGCCATGCCCAAGCAGCTTCCCGAGCGTGTACTTAGCTTTGAAATCCCTCTCATACCCGAAGTCGGTTCGTTTGCCCAGGGGCACCGTCTCCTTGTTGTCTTTGATGTTGCTGCCACCCACGCGGGTTGTCTTCTTCCGCTCCGCAACCGCGGGCACCGTGGTTCGACCGTTGGTCTTGGCGTCCACCGGTGGTTTACCATGTTCGCCCGATTTCTCCTTCTCTTTATTCCGATGATGCGCATCAGCCCCATCGGCATTCTGGCCAGGACCCGCATTACTACTACTATTCCAGCCGCCCGCCGGGTGCTTGCTGGGATCGTGGTGGCTACCGTTGGCTGAATGCTGATGCTGCTGCTTGTTGTGGTTATTGCGGACCACCGGTGGCTCCTCCTCCTCGACCGGAGCCTTGGAGCAACAGCTTCCCATCTCGACAAAGTTCCCCCTACCACTCTACTTGAATACCACCTGCATGAACGTCCGAAGCTGCAAATCTCCTCCCAATCTTTCTTTCATCGCCTCCGTGTTCCACCCATTCGCAAATCACGAGATCCACCCAACACCCACCCAGGTCGAGAAAAGCGCCCGGAAATCGGCTACTGCGCTAGTGGACCTGCAACGAAATCCAAATCCAACCCCGCCCCAACTCCACGTCTAACTCACTCCATGTCCGCCATTACCCCTTTGACATTGCTACAAGCTGCACAACAACGGTCCGCCCGAAACGCACGACAACATCTCCTGGCCTAACCCCTCCACTCCCGCTCCCCAACTTCCCTTGGAGCACCACCCCGCCATGATCCGTGCCGGACCCGCACAAGCCGCCGCGACGAACCTCGGAATCTACAGTTCACAGATTCGATCTCTCCCACAGTCCTTCCTACCACTCCTCTTCTTCTCTTCTCCGTTCCCCAACCCAAAACCCTCCGCCGGGTGCACCCTACCCTACCCTACTTTACCCCTCTCCTTCGCTCTTCTGCACAGATTGAAGCACCGTGCACTCACATTCGTCGCACTCGGCCAACTAGTCTGTGATCTGCAAAGTTAGACGATCCAAACTAAGTTAAAGTTAAGTTCGCGAATTGCAGCGCAGGACGGAGGCAAGAATAAGCAGCAGCAGCAGCAACAACAAACAACGGCTGCAGCGAGGGAAAGGAGGGCTAAGTTAGTCCTAGTGCGTGCTAGCCCTCCCCCTCCTCCTCCTCCTCGTTGTCCTCCAGGCTCATCCGGGAACGAGCCAAAAGCGCCGGCCAGCTGCTGCCGAGGAATGAGCCACAGATCTCGGGTCCAAGTGGCATCGCCCAGTCTGGATTCACCCTCCCTTCCTTCCTCTAAAGTAAAGCACCAATCTCGCACACCCCCCTCCTGCTCCTCCTCCTGAGCTACTCGTCGCACACCTTCACCCGTGCCCTCCTCGATCAATTGCTACTGAGATAGAGAGACAGATACATCGATCGTCGCGCACCTTGACCCGTGCACTCCTCAATCAATTTCTACATCGATAGATAGACAGATCGATCGATCGGTCGATCGATGGAATCATCGTCAAGTATCACCGGTGACAGTGGGAGCTCTGAATGTGGAAGATCGGCAGCCTAGATCGGAGGAGGAGGAGGAGATTGGCCAAGTTCAGTAACATGATCCGAGCGGGTGGGTTAAGTTTGCGATGGTGATGAAGAACGTAAGGGTTAGTTTCGGACACTCGCCCACCAGATTCTAGTGGAAATGTAGATGTCACCAAGTCAAATCTACATGTTTTTAAAAATCTGGTGGGCAGAATGGCCTACAGGGAAACCAACCTTAAGTCAATTCTTAAATGCATGGGTAATCACAAAGTGGTCCAATTCTAGTCAAAGGGCCAAATTATCAATTTCCAAACCTTTGTTGGAGATATTCTTTTCACAAGATGTTTAAGTTAGGTTACGATGCATCTTTTGACCATTGGGATGGAGCAAAAGAAACTGATTTGTATATCCTATACAATTGAGAAAATCGAGGTTTGAGTGTTCATAATGCAAACCGAATTTTGGGGATGCTTCGATCATGTGCTTCTTGTAATTTTTTTCCTTTGCGATTTCACACCTATTCCAAATATGGTTCAATCATGTTAAAATTTTGGTTATATCTCAAATGTATAAATAGATTTGCCTACTTATGCAGGACCCTACTTTAGAATTGACGCTTCTTCAAGTAAATAAAAATTACTCATATGGATTGCTTTGACTTTTTGGAAGTAGGCCAAGGCATTGAAGGGTTAATTTACTAGGCGGAGTGTTCTGAATTTGCAAAGTGGTGGTGGAATTGTGATCCGATCATGTTCCAATGTGCATGGAGGGGGGGGGGGAGGGAGGACAAAGTGGAGGCGGAGGAGATCCTCATCCACGTCACAATGGCATTTGCCAATGGCAGTAACTCCAAGTCAACCCCGGCCTTTCTTTTGGTCTTCTAGTTGTACGTTAGGTGCGTCGGGGAATCAACCATAGTCTATTCATAATTATAATTTGTTTATTCTCATAGCATAGCACTACACATGGCAAATATCATGCTACAAGACTCAGGTGAAGCAATGTAAGGTTATTATTAATTAGAATGGAATTGTTGATGGCATCTGAATAATGGAATACATGCCTACATGGAAAATGCTAAAACAAAACCATGCATGTTTTTCTTTCCTATCCCCCTCGCAATAGTAATAGAAACCTTGGACGTATGTGATAACATCCTACTTATTGGCATCCACCCAAAAAACAAACTACTTAATAATTTCACTGCATTGCTTATGGTATTTAGTGTCACTTACTCTTCAGAGGTACAAAATGCTATAATTGTTTATTGATAATGTAATATTTTACTAAGCAAAGTCACTTTATGTTCTATATAATATATGAACAACCTATACAACCTTTGAAAGTAAAAATTTGAGTCTATAGTAAGAAGTTATTGCATTGAATAATTTCGAATAGTAAGTGACACTAAATGGCACAAACGGTCTAGAGTTTTTGAATGGCATATATGATAGGGGGGTAACTTAATTGTGAATTCATGTGCTCATGCATTAGTTGGATTAAGGTTGGGAATTGTCTATGGTTTGGAAATTGAAAATTTGACCTTGTTTTCCATATACATATATACACATAAGGTTGTTGTATCAATTTAGCTTGGACCCATGTTGTCTTGGCCCCAACCCCCTAAATCCATGCAAGTTTATATGATCCCATGCTCATATGTCCATACTCATGTGTACACGCCACATGCATGTATGCCCATGTCCCCCATCTCCCTCCACTTTTTGTACTCACAGTCTAGTTTTCCACTTTTTGTCATAAATGTTTTTGGGAGAGGATTTTTGGCATGTGGCATTCCTATTATTTAACATGTTTTAATAATTATGATAGAAACAGTGGAGTGACGGCCTCACCATCACCACAACGTCTTTCATTATATATAGATTAAATCTGACTTGTGTCGTCTTGGCTCATTGCACTTGTGCATATGAAGGTATTTTGTTTATTTATTTAAGTTGATGTTATTTTAAGTTAATTAAAAATTAAAATGCCCAACTCCCACCCACGTTATCTCTTAACCCCCTCCCTAAGAGCCCACCCAAAAACCATGGGGGGTGCACCTACACTTGATTTATGTATACACGTGTGAGAACCCCCTATTTAATGGAGGGAGTATTTACCTTCCTTCGTTGAATATTTTCCATCCTGTAAGTGGCTAAATTTCTACTAGATGGTACTTTCCAACACCCTATCATCATATATAGTTTTAGAGTCGCATAATTATAATCACCCTAACTTATTTTAAAATAATGAAAATTATGTGTGAACAATTTGCACATACATTACGCATACAATACACTATGCATACATTACACTGCGCATATATTACTCTGCACGTTACACACATATAATCATCATATTATAAACTTTAGCATATTGTGTATGGTTCTTGAACCCCCCATGAAATCCTAAGTAAGCCAACCAACCTTTTAATCGCCGGATGACAATATTTTTCATCCAAAGGCGACCGTTTCAACAAATCCATCCACATGTTCATATACATTTTGCCTATTTCTCATCCAATGCCACTAATAGCAGATGATTAATGTTGAATCTGTAAATAAACAAGATCTAAACTTAATTATCTTTATGCTACTTTACATTTAATTATAAAAATACCACAACTTAAACTGCGTTGTACATTATATATAATTCCCAAATTCACATCTAGAGGACATTATTATATATCTAAGAAAAATGTAAAAATTATGTGTCTTGAATAAAATCCACTCTACATTTTCTCGCACGCGGTTTCCTACATTTTGGCCAGTGCCCCCCCCCCCCTGCCAAACCCCCTTATGCCTGCCATAGCCACTCCTCCATGCCATGTCCACGTCCACTTTTAGCTAAGAACATAAGAATAAGGTAGAGATGGGGTTTGGTTTGTCAAGAGTTTCCACACAAGACATCCCACATGGCCACTTGCAAGCCTTGTGTAGTTAATGCATAGGTAGTTATGTTCCATATGCCACATTGTTACAAATGGATTTTTGCTCCTACTTGTAACTAGGCAATACATTACCAAAGAAACCACACACGTGATGCATGTATATTCCTTGGTGATGAATGGATTTTCTTCATGCAAGTTCCACAAAGCACTTGTATTTATTGCTTATTTTATTACCAATGTTTTAAAGATCTTGACGAAACTTTTGAGTATCAAAATGCTTTGGTGAATACAATAAATGTATGTTCCATAGATACTAGAGTTGGTAGTATAACCCACAATGTATATTGTGCAAAGGTTCAACAAGGATCTCATAGATAATTCTATCGTCGTCATTCCGAACTTATAAACAATGAATTGTTGACGGTGGCATGTGAAGCAGATGATGTGGGGATGGCTTGGGACATAGGTTACTACCAGCATGTGAGTCATAGGCAATCATCATAATGTGTAGATTTTGAACATTTTCTAGTGATGTAGGACAACTTCTAAGTGACATGAGACAATTGTCCATAGCTCATGTGCTTGTAATGAGTGCAAGCATGTTGGGACAACATGGTCTCATACTAGTTTACCAAATCCAACCCCTAGTTTCAGCACTTGGTTGTTGAATGTTTTTTTGTTTTGGGACATGGGTATGTTCGACACCTCATTTCAAGGTTTTTGGATTATAGCACTCAATGCTCTAGGTTGTTCAACTTTGCCTATTCCTCGAGTTTCTTATCCAAGTACAATATACATTTTAAATAAAATTTGCAACAAATAGAATTATAGTTCTTTGATTTGACTTGAGTGGTACACATTGTCATTTCATCAATGTATTTAGAAGAATTTTTGTTTTATTCTAAAATATTTGAAAATCAAATGTTTTGGACAATGAAATTGAATTTTTCACATTTTCACAAGTTTTTGTTGTTGAAATTGAAGGCTCTATACATTATACGCAAAGAGGCTTGCATCAACACCTACTCTCTAGGGGAGATTTGAACTCAAGAAGTCGCTGCCTCATATAAACCAACATTCTTATTTTAAATACTCCTTAGGTGTCATAATGGAAGTACATTGGAACTTATAGACAAATCCATGAAGTCCACATGGAGCATCCAAAGGCCTATTCATAGTCCTTTGTACTTCCTTAAGAAATTAACCATTCATTTTATTTGGTCCTATGTACCTCAAACAACACTCCCTATGACTCATACCGGTCCATTCTTGGTCCTTTGCACTTCCGATTCATAATCGTGCTACTTAAGGTGCTAATCAAGGTGAAGATAACAAATGAGATAACACAATTCATAATTAAGAACTCATAAGCATTCTTTGACCTCAAATCTCCCTAATGTGCAATGTTGTTGTAAGAAACTCAATCTTCATGATGGAGGGTTTTGATGCATTTAAAGTCAACATGGTAGAGCTCCAAAAAACCAAGTAAGTATACACCCCCTCCCCCCAAAAAAAGCGGCAATGTGGCACTTCGAAACAAACTCTTTGAAACTATTGTAGGAAAGCGCTTTGAATTTAGGACTCATATACGTTTCTATTTAGGAATGGCTAACTTTCATGCCATGAGTATCTCATGGAGTGGCGATTTTTTCCATGGCTATGATTATTCTTGATGTTCCAATACGTGTCGTATATGGAGGAGGTGGACAAAGCACTTTTCCATTTATGCTTGCTTTTAGGTTGTTGACATTTACATGTATCTATGAGGAAGTGTGGTTATGAGAGAAGTATTCACATGACATTCCTTCCGGGTGGTAAAGCTTTGTAATTTTGCAAATTTGATCTTTAATTGTTAAGAAACCAAACTTAAGAGTAAATTATCGAATGTTGATGATGAGTCCAAAAGGGGGGGGGGTGAGATTTAAGTACTTGAAAGAACCATTCTCAAAACATAGATTAGTGGGCCCAACGTATGAGAATTCGGCCTTGAAATGTACTAAATCGATTATCCCAATTTTAGTGCATGTCACCATTCGGAGTTACATCGTCTAAAACTATTTAATGAGATTGTAATATTTTAACAAGCAAATTCAGTTATGTTCTATAATGTCCGAACAACCTACTGAGCCTTTGCTAGTGAAAATTGAACTCATGAATAAGACGTTATTGCATTGTGTAACTCCGAATAGTAACACGCACTAATTGGGATAATCAATGCTCCTAACCTCATAGAGCATCGTTTCCAAGTTGGGTTTTTTTTTTTTTTTTTTTTTTGGAGGGGTAGTAATGTTTGTTTTCAACTTTTATAATAAAAGTAATACAATAGTCTTAAGGCCTACAAGTGACTATAGGGTGATTGAGCATTGCTAATATTTTTCAGCCGGTTAGAAACTACAAAAGTATGATATTTAGTGTCACCAATTTTATTAGTCTGCTCAATACTAATTGTAAATTGTGGTATAGTGTCGCCAACACTAAATGTTAACCCAACATTATATGTCATTCCTTGTAGATTTTTTTGGGGGACTATAGATTTACAGTGTTGCAATTACTCTCACTTACCAAGTAATTTTCATTTAAATTTCATTCATCCATGACAATATTTCATCAGAAGTTGTTGACAAGAGAAGGTAGGGTTTTGGCCAATGGATGAACTCATCCATCATCCATGACAGTGTTAAGTTCAACTATTCATAAGAAGTGTCATCCAAAAAATTTCCATAGTGACATAAAACACCATATGACACTAAATTTCATATTTATTGTACTAATGTAGGCCCATTGCTTCTCCATTGTGTGCTATTATAGAGGTTAGCTTGAACAACCAAATACATAAGTAAATAACCACAATCATAACAAATATTTAACTAAAAGTCAGCTTTTATAAATAAACTGGACTAAATTAGCAATAAACTACTATCTATTATTTTAGAATAATGAATAAATGCCCTCAAATCGCCATTAAATCTAATAATAATTTATAATTATTAAAAAAAATACAATACGAAGACAAAGCATGTATAACATGTGGAGATTTCTTGGTGCCTTGTGGACTGGGAGATTTCCCCATGTTGGTACACAATGTTTTTTAATGCATTAAATAATATAATGACATGACTTCCCAGTTGACACTCGATAAACATTTTGAAGGGTGTAGGATGAGCAAATTTCACGGCATCGTGGGGAGATCTCCTGGTGTGGCTCCAAAGGTCAATATTGGACAATTCATTAATATCACCTTTAAATCCAAAACCATAAGAGTCCCAATATCATACCCAATTAAAATTAAAATAAACAAAACTATGAAATCAATTACAAAAAGAACAACTACTCCATTGATGTGGCCTTTAAGGCACGAGTTACAAGAGTTTAGACAATAGTTTAAGACATAAATCCTTCGACTTCATGTGTTTGTCTCTTTTGATAAAAGACATCAAATTATACAATATGCTTTAGGAGAGTTCAAGATAATAGGTTTGTTAACATAAGGCTCTAGGATTAAGACATAAGATATAAGAGACGATGTGGACAACAATATGATATAGAAAATAATGTCTACATGTGGACAATAAAATATTGGGAGCACTCCCGATGTATGATTAGGAAAAATGTATTGTTGCATTTTAAAACCGACCATAAAACATAAACAAGAATATTGATAACTCAAAATAAAAGTTTATAATGGTCAAATGATTACCATGTATTAGTAAGCATGAAGATTTTTTGCAACTTACAAAAAAAGGGTAATATGCCAAATGGCTTTGTGAAGTTCAACATGAAATTTTATATGGAATACTATCATGAGCGCTCTCAATGTTTTCCGTATGTTGGCTGGTTGGAGGAGTTCGCCCATTCTACATTTCATTGAACATGTTTCTTCTCAAAATTTCCTATGTGGACAACATAAGCGTTGTTTGTGTTTTTCCTATGTATGTTAGAATCAAACACAAAACTACATTCTATCCACATTATTGTTGTGGAAGCCGGATCGTACTCCCACTTACCATCCCAAGTTCCTTTGTATCGTCAGAGGTCTCCAACATAGCCCTACATTGGGTGCCCATACCCATGCCCATGCCCATGCCCACCCATGCTCATGGGTTTTGGGTGGGCATGGGTGTGATATTATTGTTCATGGGTGGGCATGGGTGGGCATGGGTGGGCATGGCTACGATATTATTGTTCATGGGTGGGCATGGGTTCGATATTATAATGGGTGGGCATGGGCGATAGTGAACGACCTTTTATTTGTATGATCCAACCAAGACTTGGTGTAGGCAGGTAATGCACATTACACAATTTTTGAATAGCATGGGTGGGCACGGGTGGGCACATGTCATGCTATGTGTGGGCATGGGTGGGCATGGGTGCGCACATGTCATGCTATGGGTGGGCATGGGTGGGCATAGGTCGCTGCTGATGGGCATGGTCTGGGTATGGGTGCCATTTTAAAGGAAAATGTTGGGCTCTGGTCTCCAATACCGAATTTGAAATCGAGCATACTAAGAACGGTTTCTATCTAGTTGCACAAGTGTGAGTGCTCAACCCATCCACACATGGTAGATATTAGTAACCAGAGGATAGACAAAACAAATAACCTAGAATAACATCTTTGTAAGGGTTGTAGGATTCTTTAGGTTTGTCGCGTACAATTCCATAGAAGGGATCTCTGGAATCATCCTTTGGTGTCGTATCCTTTTTAATTGTGTTGAACATGCTTGAGTTTGTCGTGGTATATGTTGTTAATGGACAAAATATGAGTTGTAGATTGCAAGATGTCGAGAAAAATGGATTATCTAATTCCTTAACAACATCTTTTAAGTAGGTGACTTAATCCTTCATTGTTTCATAGTTAGATTCAAAACAACTGCTCTCCCAAATTTCAATGTTCTTATTTATACTGCCACAAATTCCATATATTTATTGGTTTACATCATGAGCATCCTCAGTAGTCACTTCCTTGTCTCTATAATGTCCCACGAGAACATGGCCCCAAGGAGGCCTAATTTGGAGAGCAGGCACTTTGCCTCCAGGAATGAGTGGCGGTCATGACCATAGTCCTTCCACATGAGAATTGAATTATTTTGCGGCAACCGCTCTGGATCAAATGCAACTTTTTATATTGAAAAACAAACCATTCATTGTTGTCCATGAAGAACTTGAAAATATTCATTTCCTTCAACTTCACATCCCATTCTTGTTTACTGTAATGCTTTGGAGATTCTACCATTAATTTATTGATTAACTTGTCATTAATCATCATTAATTACTTCAAAATTAAATTTAGAAATTTTAATTGTTTAATTTTAGTTGATTACTTGTTTGAAATAACTAAACAATGTAGGAACATAGTAGTGAAACTAAAACCTTTTAGTGGGACACATATTGATTTGACAAGACCAATATTAAGTCTCAACAAGAGGCATGATTTGGGGGGCGGAGGTTCATGACTAGGTGTGGTTCGTTTCCTTGATAGGCCAACTATTAAGCTAGTCTTGAACTTGAAAATGTTGTTCCCTACCAAGACTTGTGAGAATGTCACGTTTGTTTATAAAGCTTTATCTCCCACTAAGTGAATGTCAATGTAATTTTCTCATACAGTGACAAAGATGGGTGACATGGATTGAATACTCGTTGTGTGTACCTTGTATTTGAATTTTCTTGATCAATCTTGACAAAAAGTTAAAATACATGATGAGATCCTTACTATGAGCATGGGGATTTCGTTTCACAACACCTACCGAAGGGGAATAGTTAAAAACATGCATGCATACATATCTACAGTATTGCCGATTCATCCTCATTTAACAACGATTAAACTAATTTTAAACCTCTAACCCCGATTTCAACTTAAGTTGGCAAAAAGACACTAATCTTGGGGCTCTACAATAGTAAAGAATGTTTTCACCCTCCCCCTTGGTAAGTGTCTTCTAAGTTTAAACCCTTACCTTGTATTCCACATTAATTTCATATTCACAAACAGCGGTGGACTGCAGTAATGGCGATGTGTGGAGGTCAATATGTACCTCACACGTACATAGCTGAATTAGAAACCGGAAATTGCCGGTACACCTTCCTCGGAAAAGAATCTCAAATGTAGACCGCACGTAGATGAAGTATGTACGTGATGGGTACATTCCAGGGCAGGCTCCCACTCACATGACATGCAACCCACTGTGTTCGGAGACTGTTCGGAGTGTTCCGTGCGTGGCGTGGCTCTGTTGTAATTGTTCTTTTGTTGCAGATATGGCGTCGTCCGTCAAGCTTGCGAATCACAACGACTACATCGCGCCTTCGCAAGGATGCGTCGTCACGCTCAAGGGCTTGAAGCCCTCGGCCAAGGCGTTCGACGATTCGCAGGTTCGGATCCACGACAAGCAGCCCACTCATGTCTCTGTCTCCAACGACCCTGTCAAAGTATCGCTCCACGATTGCCTTGCGTGCAGTGGCTGCATCACGACGGCGGAGACGGTGATGCTCGAGCAGCAGAGCACAGGTGTGTGGCGTGGGTGGCTGAATTATAATCTGAATTGGTGTTGTCAAGTTGCCTGCTGTGTGACTCAGTTACTTATGAGCTGATTCAGGGTTTAGGGTTTAGAGTTTTTGGTGACCGGCAGCTTTTCTCCTAGGCTATCATACCTGTGTCATGCTCCATTTGGACACATTTCCATTGTTGTTGAAAGCATGTGTGGAAGAAGTTCTAGTTAAGCGAGTGACCGAAGTTGAATTGGTGCTGGTGAATTGAGAGTTGAGAATTCTAGGGTTTGGGGCTATTTTGGTGGAATTTTGTGTTCCTAGGACACCATGCCTCCGGTTTTCTCAAATTTTATCGTCAGATGGAAATTTGGCCACGAGAAGATGGTCACGAGTTGCCCGCCGTGTGGATCTGCTGCTTTTCAGATGATCTAGGGTTTCGGGTTTAAAGTTCCTTGTGACTGTCAGCATTGTTTCGTAGGCTATCTTGCCCGCGGCATGCTCCATTCTGTTTTGTTTTTGCAGGTCAAGTGTAGAAGAAGCTTAAGTCTAGTGCGTTGTCTTGAACGAGGATGGATAGAATCCTATTGGATTAGGAGGTACACAGTATAGATTCACGTAGCACTTGCGAGTGTCATGAGGCTTTTAATTAATCTCCTATGGATCGAAGTGTCTCAAGTTTCAATGATGTTTAGACTGAATTAGCGGTTTGGACACGGTTTGGATGGCAGGGGAACTGCTTGCTCAATTGAGTGCAAGCAAGAAAGCTGTTGTGGTGTCGTTATCGCCGCAGTCAAGGGCCTCTCTGGCAGCGTATTACGGCCTGACACCTCTTCAAGCATTTAAGAAGCTGTCCGGATTCTTGAGGTCCCTCGGTGTGAGGGCTGTGTTCGATACCAGCTGCAGTAGAGACATATCCTTGCTTGAGGCTTGTGCAGAGTTTGTGGAACGTTTTCGTTCAAAGAAAGACCTACCTTTGCTGGCATCTGCTTGTCCTGGTAAGCCATAGTTACATCATGGTCCCAGAACCAGTAAGGCCTATGGCTCTAAGCTGTTCTGAAAGTTTTAGGGTTTTCTGCTCATTGCAAAGCACACCTGAGGTTCATCGGCCCTATGCAAAGTTGAAAATATTAAATTTGGGATTTTTTTTTTAAGAAACTGTAGTGTTATCTGTGCAGGTTGGATTTGTTATGCAGAGAAAACACATGGAAGTGACATCCTGCCTTACATAAGTGCAGTCAAGAGTCCTCAGCAAGTCATGGGGGCAATAGTGAAGAGATTTGCATGCAAGAGCTTGGGGCTGTCGCCTGAGGATATTTATCATGTGACAATCATGCCATGCTATGATAAAAAACTTGAAGCTGCCCGAGAGGATTTCATATTTGATGTGGAAAGGCAAGAGGACAGTGCTAGCAATGGCCCACAGGTTACTGAGGTGGATTGTGTACTTACTTCGGGTGAAATTTTGGACTTATTACAGGATAGAAACATAGATTTTGCAGAGTTAGAGGAAGCTCCTTTGGACAGATTGCTTGCAAATGTGGATGAGAATGGACACTTGTATGGGGTCCAAGGTGGTTCAGGTGGCTATGCTGAGTGTATCTTTCGTTATGCTGCACGGGAGTTATTTGGGAAGGGTATCATTGGACCTTTGCAATTCAAGACACTTCGAAATGCAGATTTTCGAGAAGTATCTCTTGAGGTCGATGGAGCAGTGGTGCTGAAGTTTGCTCTTGTATATGGGTTTCGAAACATACAGAACTTGGTGCGGCAAATTAAAGCTAGGAAATGTGGTTATCACTTTATGGAGATTATGGCGTGTCCATCAGGTTGTTTAAACGGCGGGGGCCAGATTAAGCCCAAGAAGGGACAGACAGCAAAGGAGTTGATCCAGCAACTTGAAGGCACATATTTGAATGAGGTGGATGTTAGGGAACCGTCAAGTAACCAGATAGTTAAGGGTTTATATGAGAATTGGCTAGGGCACCCTGGGTCTAACAAAGCCTCCAACATTACGAGAACTCAATATCATGCTAGAGAGAAGACGATTATAAGCGTAAGTGATTGGTAAGGGTCAATGACAGACCCTCCAGAGGGGTTTGACAAAAAGCATATCCTACAAAAATGTGGTGTAGGTGTCATAA